>CM060916.1:447909996-448476142 GCA_030737875.1 Allium sativum
CTTTTAAGTCCGCTTCGATAGTTGAGTCTCTGCACCTTAGTACTAGCGCAGTAGAGAATCCCGCTTTTGTCTCAAGTCCTATTGGAAGATCGGTCCATTTACTCATGGCTTGTTTGGATTTGAGAATGTCTATATCAAGTGTTGAGCTTGGAAATAATGCTTATGTTTATAAGCTATGGATGGATTCTAGGGATGAAGTGGTTATCCAGCAAGGGGTGCCATTCTCGGTTTTGGAAAGAGGGTAGTTAGATTCTCGACTCATCTTGGTCTTGTGTAACCTTTTTGGGCCCTATCATGGCTAGTTACCTAGAATCCCAGGATGCAGTTGTTGGTAATCCGTTTGAATGGAATTCGCCGATAAGACGGACGGTTTACTTCATTTATGCATGGGTTATAGAGATCACCCTAGTAAGTGCGCTTGATAACCTGGTTGGCATCTGTTTACTTTCAAGAGGAAGTTCTTCTACGAGAAATACCCTGTGGTACGAGGTCCGAGATTCACTAGTGAATTTTGGAAAGCTTGCATGAGATCATGAGTACGCAGTCATATTTGCGCCAAGTATTCTAGGAAAAGGATAAGTGCAAGTGGAACGAGAGGCGACGAAGAAATGAGTTCCTGCCCATGTTATGGAAACAGGAATAAGAAGCTACAAAATCGCGAAGTTGAAAGACGACTTTGAGGGTCAAAGACTAGATACACGCATGATATCTCTTTTTGGGAGTATATCGTTGATCCCTGTTTTCTGTAGAGCTTACTTGTAGGCTATCTTTTGTGGGCATCCTCTCGGTCCCATTTTCTGTTACAAACCCCGTAAGGAGTTTGTCCTGTTTATCTTCTCGATCCTGTTTCAGGGAATCTTAGGTAGAACCCTATGGATGTAAACATGTATTTGAAACATGTTATGGTTGATATGGTTGCAAATGGTTGCAAGTGGTTGCTCGTGGATGCGCGAATTTACATTAGATATTAGCTCGACTCGGTCACATTTCATATTGCATATGCACGAGTATTTATACTTGTTATAGATGAAATTGAATGTGTTACCATGTGGACGTTGCATATGGATGAATGTTTGTGCACGCATATAGTATCTATATGACTAGGACTATTTGCATACATGTTGGATTCATGGCACTAAACATATTTTTGCATTCAAAAGATTTTTCAGGCCTGATCATTAGCATTAACTAAGGAACATGTACACACACGTTTTGCATATATTCATATGTCATTAGAAATCATCTAAGGACAATGGTTGCTTGTGGATGATGTTTTGAGTAGATGGATGATGGATGGTAGGATATGTTCTTCCTAACTTGGAGATTTCGGGGACGAAATCCTAAAAGGTGGGGAGAATGTAACAACCCGCATTTCAACAACATGTTAAAACGAGAATCAAGGCGGAATTTAATTTTAAATTCGGAATCAAGTAAAACGGGCTATGCCATTGCGTTCGTCCCGGAAAAATACGCGGAATAGAGTCCGAGTTTTCGAGAATCGGAGTCCGTATGACCCGTTTAAGGCCCAAAGAAGATTTCTGAAAATTTGAATTTCGGAAACAGTTTTGGAAATCAGAAATGGGGCCAGGCGGGAATTTTCCCGCCAAAGCCCATGTCGACAGGGGAGTCGACAGGGCTGTCGACACCCCTGGACCCCAAGTCGACAGGGCTGTCGACTTGGGTGTCGACTGGGCCCAAAAACACAACGCCGTGTTTTGGTGGCCTGGTGCACCTGGATGCAGTCTTGGTCTGGTCTGATGGGCCTGTGACGATTTCTGTGGTCTAGATTAACCCTAGATCTAATCCTATGGCCTAAAACTATCTTAATCTCTATAAAAAGACCCTAAATCTAATCTAAATCACTAAAAATAAAACCTAGCAACTAAGTGCTGCCAAAATCAACATTGATCATGGCCTCCATTTCAAATCCCTAGAGCCTATGCACTCAAATCAAGTTCAAATCAAAAGGTGCAAGCTTGCTACACCAAATCAAGGCCAAATCAACGTTGCTATGCGAGTTCCATGACGATTCTTCAACAAAGGGGGCACCTTTCTTAGCCAATATGATTCATGCTTCTTTGCCTAGGCCTAACTATGTAAGTTCTAGCTACTTTTGGGTCAAAACGGTATTGTAATGTTGACATGGGATAAAATGAGGCTAAACATGATTATGCGAATCCATATGAACCTTACCATGCCTCTTGTGTTCATATTTACGATTTTAGGCCATGTGAGTGACTTAATCATGCCTCTCATGCTATGCATAACCTAGTTTAACTTGCAAGTTTGGATCTTTATGCATGAAATGCTAGCATGAACCTTTAGGAACCATTTTACTTGTGAAACATTGGCCAAGACGAGATTTTGGGGCTTATGCATGTTTATGAACTCAAACCCTTTTATGCTATCATGCAAGTTTGTGGCCAAGTCCTTTATGAGACTATGCATGATTATGGCCAAACCCTTTGTGATAATATGCATGTTTGTGGCCAAAATTACCTTATGACACTATGCATGTTTATGGCCAATCCCTTTACGATGTTATGCATGTGGAAGCCAAGCCCTTTTTGGCATCATGCATGGTTTGTGACCAATATGTGGCATGGTATCCTTACTATGTTGACTCGATTTGCTTGCGTTGGGAAAGCACGATTTGGGTAGTTAGATAAACATGAACTTGTCGCAAGGTCTTAACTTGAATAGGACATGCGTTTATACTTGAAAATATGACTTGAAAGATAACATGGAAGATGACATGTAAGTATGCATAAAAACATGAGCTTGGGAATTTACCTATTAAGTTAGGTCTACCCTTTGGGAATTTACCTATTAAGTTAGGTCTACCCAAATGCTCGGAAACTTGTAACATGTTTTGGAAACATGATGAACTTAGATAATATGAGTGTGGCCAACTCGAGGTTGGGTTGAGTTTGCAACGTAAAACTACCCGGAACCGACCGGCCTAACTAGTAGTTGCAAACAATAGGACCCAATGTGAGAAGTTGGTCATGTCGCGCTTAAGACCCGAGGTTAGACTAGGTTGTGGTGTAAATCTACCCGGACCCGCCCGGCTTAACTAGTAACCACAACAAGGTCTAATGTGAGAGGTTGAGGGTGCATTAATTAAATTAATGCCACATAATAGGGTTAAGTTAATTTGATTAATGAGGCTTAACCAAATATGATATGGACAAATGAGTTAAGTAATTTGATTAGGCTAATGATACTTAACAAAACATGATAAGCTTGGGTAGGTTAAGTAACTTGATTTGCCTAATGACACTTGACCATTTTTTTTATATACGACTAGTGGACGAGATTAAGTTAACCAACACTTAATCAATCCAACACGATAACGTGATAGGGTTAAGTAAATTTTCTTAGTGACACTTAACCGTAAAATACAGTTGATGGACGGGGTTAAGATTAAGCTTAACTAATCTAAACATGGTAATCGGATGGGGTTAAGTTAGCCTAGACTTAATTAATCCCACTTGGTAATTTAATGGGGTTAAGTTAAACACTTAACTAATTTAACACGAGGAGTTGATGAGGTTAAGTTAACCTATACTTAACCGATCTAACGTGAAAACATGATAAAGCTAAGTCACGAATCGTTTTGAATACGCTTGACCGATTTGACTCGGTAATTTGATAGGGTCAAATTAATATATACTTAACCAATCTAAATTGATAATTAGACGAGGTTAAGTCATGGATTGCTCGATATACTTGACCAACTTGACACATGGTCTGTAGGGTTAAGTCTTGGACTTGGATACTTAGCCAATTTTGACATGATTTGGGGACGGGCTAAGTTATGAACTTAAGTGACATTTAACCCATTAGATAAACCCTAATTCGGAGGATTAGGTAAATAACCATAGTTAACAAGGGCAATGGAAATAAGGCTAAGTGGTAAAACTTAGTTAAGGGAAACTAAGTAATAATTCTTAGTCGAGGAAATCTGGACCACTTCTTAGATAGGTGAGTAACCCGATATGGTAGGTCAACGTTTAAGTATGCGTGAAGGAGCAGGCTATCTGATTTAGATAAAGGCTCCAACGAACTGGGTAACGAAGCAGCGGCTTCAGGGAATGTGAGGATATTCTTGGGATCCCTCTGTGAGCTGTCAGGTCATTATACTAGGCTCACGAGAGGTTGAGGTCTGCGGTAGAAGAACCAAGAATATGCCTTGGTTGCTATGCGAGCGACCTAAAGACTGGGGTGGATAGCAGTGAGTCGGCGAATACATCAGGTGCCCGAGATAGCAAGTTCGTCGATCATCTACCATCTTGAGTCAAGCGTGTACGTACGGAAAGGCAGGGAACACCCAACAGACCATGATTGCTATCTAATTATGGGTGAGGTAGGCCGTAGGATGTGGGCTGGCCGGAGTGTAGTTCTCATGCAAGATTTTCTCTTGTGTTGCCTTTCACTAGTTGAGGGAGGGGTCTCGTGGGACCATAGCCACGTGTAGAAAAGCAGACCTTAGTATCTGCATCGGCAGATAAATCTAAAGCTCGCGACCGAGTCCTGTATTTCTTGTTTTGCCCTGGGACAGGACTCGGATGGCACGATGTGATACATGTGCATACAGTTATAGAAAAACGATTCACGATGAATGCGGGGAAAAGGGCGCGGTCGAGGGTTAGCGTAATCCCTAGTGGCCTAGGTGGTTTAACCCAAACCGAAATACGAAAGCGTGCGATAAGTAAGCATAATCCCTAGTGGTGCTAGGTGGCGTAAGTCCTAGTAGTTTAAACGATGATTCCTATGGAAGAGCCTAGCTAGAACAAGGGTGACAGTCCGAAACGATTTCAAGGATATTACGACATGAGAAAGCCCGTACGAGGTACGGCAAAGGACTGAACTTATATACATGGAAAGAAACATATGATTTGAGTAACCTATATATGCGATCTTAGGTTGACATGGACCATAACACGACTTTGAGCACGGGACATTCATGGTTTACACGTGACGCGGGTAGGGATACTAGTACGAGAGGTGCAGAGCAAGTATACATGTTAGAACTAGGAAGAATATACATAATAGATACCGTGGGATGTTAGACGGGGTAGATACCTTGGGATAATGTACCCGATAGAGATCTGACGATGTGATACTTTGATTTATCATGACACCGTGGTTTACCACGATACCTTAGTTTAGCTTGCTACAGTAGTTCAGCCCGTTACCCCGATTTAGTTTATCTATTTTGTAGTCATCTTTATGTTTACTTTCAGTTTATGCATGTCATGTTACCTTTACCTGTTTTTATACTGGAAGTAGATAGGACTTACTCAGTCTTTTTGACTGACCCGTTTTGTTTCGCCTCTTTTCTTCCGTTTCCCCCCCCCCCCCCAGGTTACAGGGAGGAAACAATGCTGTTTAGTTTGGACTTCTTCTGCTTGAAGGTCATCATGGATGGCTTGGACTTCTCTTGGCTATGGCCACTTTACTGTTTTTACTTGGGGAATAATTTATAAAAGGTTTTTATGCTTCTTTATTTTTGCAAGACAGGTTTTGATGTACTCTGATGTAAAAGGCTTTAGACCTTATTTATTCATGTTATGAAAGTTTGATTTTACTTCCGCTATTTATATATGTTCTGTCTTGTGATATTTCTGTGCATGTTTACCAATAATGCCCCTCTAAAGCTAGTGCATTCCTTTGCGAGTGACCCTAGCGGAGGTGGGGTGTTACAATTCATCACAAATGTCATGGGTTTAACCAACATAGCATATAGCTTTATCATGGGTTCAAAAGGTGTCAACTTGCATATATGAACATACATTAAACCCAACTAGCATTTAACCCAAACTAGCATTATGCATATCATAAAAAGAGACAAACTTGCATATGAACATGCACATAAACTTGCATATGAACTTGCACATAAACTTGCATATGAACTTGCATCATAACTTGCATATGAACTTGCATCATAACTTGCATGTGAACTTGCATCATAACTTGCATATGAACTAGCATAACATGCCATACTTAGGGGCAAACTTGCATATATTATGCATATCATAAAAAGAGACAAACTTGCATATGAACTTGCACATAATAGGGTAAACATGCACATATATGCATAGCATACAAAGGTGTCATCTTGCATATGTATGCATCTTATTTAAAAAGGGTAAACTTGCATGTCATAATGTATGCATAAAACCAAACACTTAGCATGCATAAAATCAAATACTTAGCATGCATAAAACCAAACACTTAGCATGCATAAAATCAAATACTTAGCATGCATAAAATCAAATACTTAGCATGCATAAAATCAATTACTTAGCATGCATAAAACCAAACACTTAGCATGCATAAAATCAAATACTTAGCATGCATAAAATCCACCACTTGACTTGCATAAACCCATATACTTAACTTGCATAAACCCACATACTTAACTTGCATGAACATAGGGTTAACATTAAACATAGATTAGCAAGCCAATCATCATATCATATGACATAAAACCCACAAATCCGCATACAAAACCGCATGATCTCATCATATCTCATCTACTTAATTTAGCAATTGGTTATTAAAGTGATAGAAACTCACCAAAACCAAGATTAGCAAACTTATGAAGTAAAACTAGTTGCTTTAAGGAGGAGATGATGATTAGAGGTTGATTAGCTTGCAATTTTCTTCATAAACTAGTGGAGGCTCCTCTCAAGTTTGATTTTGGCGGCATGATGGCCTCATTTCTATTTTTAGTAGGGATTAGGCTTGCATTAGGGTGTATTTATAGGATTAGGGTGTGTTTTAAACCATAGGATTAACCCTAGGTTAGATTAGGTCCGTCAGATTTAGGAAATTTCCAGAAACCAGCCCCAAAGCCTAACCCAAACTCAACTAGGTGCACCAGGCCAGCATCAGCCGACAGGGCAAGTCGACAGCCCTGTCAACAGCCAAGTTGACAGGCATGTCGACAGGCAAGTCGACAGCCCTGTCGACAGCCTTGTCGACCAGGTTGGGCAGGAGTTTTCCCGCCTGGCCCCATTTCTGCATGTTTCGAAATTTGAACCTGAATTTTTAAATCTGTTTTGAACTTTGAATTTTCTGCAAACTTCATTGGGCCATAACCGGGCCATACGGACTCCGATTCTCGAAAACTCGGACTCTATTTCGCGTATTTTTCCGAGACGAACGCAATGACGCAGTCCGTTTCCCCCAATTCTCACATATGAGACTATTTATTCTGTAATTAGTGAACTTTAGCATTAATTGAAATACGGGGTGTTACAGTCAATCTGGGATGTCAATGGAGCGATGTGGAGGTTGGAACTGGGGAATGGAGTTCGATCTCTTTGTGAGGATTAAATGGGTAGTGCAATGGCTGATATTGAGCGATGGACCAGGATTTAGGGGGTTGTGACAGTAGCAGATTTCGATGGGGTAAATTGTGTGATGGTACCTAGTAGTTGCAAGTTGCGATGGAGTAGATGAAGGAGTTTCAAGGGTTGGTTATGGAGTTGGATATTGGAGACAGTGAACATTGGGGTAATTTAGAGGAGTTCGATACTGTATTTTAAGGAAGACAGTAACGTGAAAATAAGGAGCCAATGTTAGTACTGGGGTTGGTGTACGCAGTAGGGACATGATGTTTGGGTTAGTTACTGAAACAAGCTGCAAAGGTTGAGGTGTTAAAGAGAATTTGTAGGTTGTTGGCAAGGCATTCGATGGAATGCCAAAGTGGACTGATAGCAAGTTTGGGGCTGATTTCAACTTTGGAGCTGCTAAAGATTTGTTCGTTGTTGATCGATTAGATTTCAAGGCAATCAAGTTATATGTTTTAATCAAATAAAAAAAATACATAGATTAATTAGTTAATTTGTTTAGTTAAATATAAATTAGTAATCGTTAAATTAAATTTGATAAATAATAAGTGAATAAATCCATTCAAGTTGATTCATGGCTATGACATTACGGAATCAAACGGGATATTCAGTAAAGTAAAATCAAGGTGAGTAAATCTCACTCACCTCTTTATTTAAAATTATTTTTATTCGTTAAAAATAATTATGTGTTGCTTGTTTGAATGCTATCTGGTTGATTTAAAAATATTAGTTATTTAGGGTTGACTATTATATATATTGGTTTGGTGATTGGATTGTTCCCGCAGTATCATTAGCGGATGCCCGCAGTATCATTAGCGGATACCCTACGCCCACACATATAAGTGGATCCCCTTTTATACCGCGATATCCTGCCACGAAGCTGGATGGGTATTACTTTGTTGACTAACGTCTGTGGATGCAGGAAAACAGGTTGGAGGAATCCAACTGGATTTCTCAAAAATATATTATCTGTTTGTTTGTTTGCTTGATTTCATATATTCATATATGACGTGTTAAAAATAAAATGATTGAAAATTGGGTGATTTGATTGTTTTAAATATCACTTGGCTAAGTGTTAATTTATTTAAAATATTGTGGAAAGGATATTTGAGATTTAAAAGGGAAAATTCTATTTTTAAATAGAATTTGAAATTTGAATGGAATAAAAATATAAACTTGGTTTGAAAAAATAAAACAAGTAGTTCCTTTATAATCAAAGTTTATAAATAGTTCTTTTATAACGAAGTTTATAAATGTAGTGGAAAGAATTATCATTGGATAATTTCAGAAATAAAAATACAAGTGTGAAATTGAAAAGGGAAATCTATTTTCAAAAAAATAGAAATATCGATTTCAAAAGGAATTGAAATCGAGACTTGTTTAAAGAAATTGCGTATAAGAATTTAAATGGAAATTGAATATTAAGAAAATATAAAGGAATTCAAATATAGAATTCAAACAGATTGAAACAAAAATTTGAATACAAAATTCAAATAGAAACAGACTTTGAGTATAGAATTTAATAGAGTTAAAATGAAATTTAAAAATGAAATTCAAATAGAATTTATACATAGAAAATTTAAATAGAATTTGAATATATTGAATTTGAATATACAGAAATTCGATTTCAAAAGAATTCAAATAGAATTTTAATTCAAAGGGATTCAAATGGATTTGAATAAAGAAAATTCAAATGGAGTTAACTATAGAGTTTTGAAAATAAAATTCAAAGGGAGTTAACTATAGAGATTTGAAAATAATATTCAAATGGGATTTAACTATAGAATTTGAAATTAGAAGTGGAATGGAATTAAAAATATGGAATTTGAATATAGAATTCAAATAGAAAATTCAAAGGGGATTTGAATATAGGAATTCAAATGGAGTTTGAATATATGAAATTCAAAGGAAAATCAAATATAGAATTTGAACATAGAAATTCAAATGGTATTTGAATAAAGGAAATTCGAATATAGAAATTCAAATAGAATTTGAAAAAAAAAATAGAAATGAATTGTAATTTGAATATAGAATTTCAAATAGAAGTGAAATAGATCGGAAATATTATGTTGAATTGGAAAATGGATTTGATATATAGTAAAATATATCAGAATAGAGTTGAATTTATATAAACGAAGTTTAAAAGTTTATATATATAAATATAATTAAAACGAACTCGCCGCAGCGCTGCAGTTCATAAATTGGCGATTTGAACTTCAATTGAATGTACATAACTCAATTGAAGTTGGAATTCTTTGAAACGAGAAACGTCGGGACCGATTAGATAATAGATTTCTAATGGAAGAGAAAAATCTGGATTTCGTCGAATAGATTTTGAGTTAGATCAAAATCAAATTTTCAGAAAAGCAGCGCCATAACCATTTAAAACCATAATGGTTTATCTAATTTTATAAAAGGATTTTAAGCGAATAAAATCCGAATTTTTATTTAGAAAAATCCAGATTTGAGTTATAAAATATATCGGAACTCAAATGGAGTAATGAGTTGATTTTTGAAACAAAAATCAGATTTTTGATTATTTAATAGAATTAACTAATTCAGATAGTAATTAGTTAATGAGATTCTGAATTGATATTGGGCTTTGAATAAGTGAATTCGATTTGAAAATTTATATTCGAAATTGAAAAGGAAACTAGAATCGAAATTGAAATTCAATATGGTTATGAGCAAGTTAAATATTTTGTTTGAACATGTTATGTTCAAACGAAGAAGTGAAATAGGCAAAATAGCTAATTAATTAATAAATGGGCGAAACTGAATTCAACGATTGGATTGAGTTGAATTAAATTGGAAACAGGTGAGCATTGGTTAGACAGGTATGGGATGAAGTATATGAAGATTTTAATTTATGTGCCCAACAAAAAGATACATGTTTAAATTCATATATGAGATTTTATGCATCGTATCGGCAAGCCGCTTGGCTTTT
The DNA here is from genome assembly GCA_030737875.1 of Allium sativum. NCBI lineage: Eukaryota > Viridiplantae > Streptophyta > Magnoliopsida > Asparagales > Amaryllidaceae > Allium > Allium sativum. Next base: position 447,920,308 of record CM060916.1, read on the forward strand.
TCGTTTTCTTTTGGATTGATGAGGGCCATGGGTGGCTATTTGAAATATCCCGAAGCTCCCGGTACGAGGGATGTTATGGCGAATTTTTCCGGGAATTTAAGGAGTTAGAATATTTTTAAGATAATTTGATAGTTAGAAATCAATGTATCGATATATATAGAATTCGATAAGGACACGAAATATAAAAATAGAATATTGTAAACAAAAAAAGGGAAACCTATGAACCAGAAATAGAAAGCGAACCATACACATGTTTTAAAAATGAATAATTGGGTTTTATAGTGTGTTTATTCGAGGTAAGTGGTTTTGCCATTTTGAAGTTGAGGATGTTTTCAGTCAAGGTCTGAGAGGTAATTTTACCCCAACTTGATTGATTTCATTTTTAATCGATAAATAGTAAGATCCAGTCTCGAAGAGAAGTGTTGAATAAGACTTATTTGAATAAAATATTTTGGGTTGTTGTAACGATGTTTTACACAGCATTCGTTTTAACCCAAATGATGGAATTTTGGAAATATAAAAGTAAATATTTCTTGAGTATATTTAAAGTAGTCGGGTAAGAGATATGTGATTGAAAATGTTTTCAATTGCGAATAGAATATATTTTCTAAATATACAAAATAAAAGAAAGTGATATAGGGAAATGTTTTTCCAACTAGCGTAAGAGATCAATGAGATTTCTGGAAATATTTGGTTAACGAATATTGATAGGGAAATGAGGAAGTGAACTAATTAATGAAATATTAATTAACAGGCCCAGTGATTGATGGATGTTATGGATGAATGTTTGTTTGTTTTTCTTCGATAGTTAAATAACCGACTATCGAAGTATTTGCCAATATCGTTGTCAATATGGAGAGACCGGTTGGATTATTATCTGTGAACCACTCTATGTTGGCAGTAGCATTGCAAATCAGATTATATGAAGATAATTGAAGACGGAGTGAAGTGCAAGGGCTTTTTCTATTTATAGAAATTGTGCCCTCAGTTTCGTTCAATCCCAAAACGAACGTATATGGATGAATGTCTGACAAAGTATTTCCAATGATCGAATATGTTGGTATGTATAAATATATATGGTTGCAACGGATTTATTCCCTTAGCATAACATCCAGAATATTTGTGCAAATCAATTAATGATTAACAAATATGACAATGTGGCATTCAAAGTGATTGTGCTATAAATGAATGGCAAGTAATCGTAGCCTCAGGCCTCAACAACCAGGAAATGACAAAAAATCGGGCAGACATCATGGCTATGTGGGTCGCTCCCATTAGGGTGTATTATCACCTATCGAGAGATTTGTTTAATTCCTTATTCTATTTGATGCTGTCCCATTCGGGAAACGGTTGCTGATCCCAACCATTGATGATATACATTCGATACACTCAAGCGAAATGAGTGGTCGGTCATGTGTGGGCCGGGTTGCAAGATGTTCTTGTTGAACCCAGTGTATTCCTCTCTAGAGATACGCTATCGGAAGGTGGTTCCATACCTTGTCATGTTGGAAATCCAATCTCCAATAAGCACCCTATGGTTTTTGATTTTATACTATATATGTAGAGCGTGAGATGCAAGTGTTCTACTATTTGGATATTTATTTGATGTTGACATTATTATATTATCACTGGATTTTCGTATTAAAGTGTTTTGGGTTATAGTAAGGTAAAAACCGTCCATGTTTATGTGTGGGCTGGTTTTACTATTATCTTTTCTTTTGAAAGGATTTTGAAAGTTAAACAAATGGTTGGAGTTTACTCACACCAATCCCATGACTGACCCAGAGTTTATTTTGTTTGCTTTCCCTAAACTCTTGGGTGCCAAAATTTGTACGAGCAGTCAAGTAGTCGGGGTTTTACAGATTCACTTGGAAGAGCTGGAAGCAGGAGGCTTCACCAGTTAGCTGTAGACTATCATTTTTCCGCTGTGTACTATGTGTTATCTGGAAACAGATGTTTATAACTGTTCCAAGAATAACTGTTGTGCTCTGATAATTGTATGTATATCCAGTTACTGATTTGTATTTCAAAAGTTATGTTATATAATATATTTTATTCGTTCCGCTATGAGATTTGTCTTCTATATTATCTTCTATTCTAATATTCCTTTCTTTCTATTTCTCATCCTCTAACTTCTTTCTAATAATGATTCGTATTTCTGTGCAATTTGGGTTGGACGTGTGGTGTTATTAGTCGACCCAGATAGCACAGATTTGCAGGGCATTACAATGGTGGTGGCTTCCTCAACTTGATTTAATAATGAAAGGAAGTTTATTTTTCGTTAATTCATTTTGGAGAGAAAGAAAAACACTGGGAAACAAATACATGTGTGTGTGTGTAGGTAGGAGAATTCCGTGATAGGAAAAATGTCTTTCGAACAGTACAACGTAGGATAGGGGGTTTAAATAATAGGGTATGGCCTGCATTAATGGCGATAGATGTTTTCCTTTTAAATACAGTGTAGAGACTGGTGTAGGCTTGAGGCTACAGAAGCTAGGCATGCAAAGAATTGTGCATGAGTTATCTACGGAGTGTATATTTAAGGTAGATGTGCAAATTTTAACATGGGCAGCTGCACATTTTTAACTTAGGGTAGGCATGCTTTTAGTTAGGAGTACTTCGTTTACTTAAACATTAAGGTTATACGTTTATTTTATTATATTTTTATTTTTATATGGTATTTAATTCTACCGCTTATTACCGTTGTTTATCACTAACCGTTTAATATACATACCACCACACACAAACTTCAAGCACAATATAAATGGACACATCGCTACGTCTTAATGTTACGGTCCCATTGAAATTCATTTAGTCGAAATCCGACTCCGTTTGTAAAACAACATTATTTTAATATCTATATATTTATCGGTTCACCTTTAAATTGTAAACGCAAATAAATCAACTCCAATTGGCTTCAAACTGGGAATCTAGCAATAATTTAACTATACATAATCTAACAAAATTAGTTTCATCGAAAACAGAGGTTGTCTGAAAAATAACTATTTCTAAGACCTGTACAATATCAATAAAGTATAATTAATTCCAAAACAATTTAATTTAAATAATTATTATTGTCGTATATCTCTAAATGAAATCTTATACAACTTCAAAATAAACAAATATAGTTTCTAAATTCAACATTTAAAATTTTGGGTTAAACAATATTCAAATTATATAAAAATTCCTTTATATTTATTTAATAAACCGTTATAGTTTATAAACAATTCCATATAGACTAACTGAAATTTTGATTTGGATATAACTCTTAACCTATAATATGAAATCTACAATTTCTCTTTCAGTAGAAAAATATAATCAAATAGATTCAGATGATTCTTGTTTCAAAGAACTCCGACTTAAAATGGATTTTGTGTATTCAATTGAAGTTCAAAACATAATATTATGAACTACTACAATGTTACGAGATTGATTTCTATTAAATATAAATTTAACATTCGAACTTCGTTATATTAACGAATTCTATATTATAAATCCACTTATAATTCCAAATCAGTATTTAAAATAATAAAATAAATTAAATATCTGATTACCAAAAATATAGGATGCTGCATTTCCTCCCCCTTAAAAGAATTTTGTCCCCGATAATACTAAGGTAGGTAAATGTGACAAACCCAAAAATTCAGTTTATTTTAAATCGAAAACTAATTCATTCAACTCTTTATTTGTAGCGACCCAGATTTTGCCCGACCCCAATCGATTGCAAGATCGATCAAGACCGTTCAAATTCCGCATATGTTAACTTTGGGCATACAATACATCAGAACAACAACACAGACTTTTATAACATCAATAATAAATGTTACATCAGGGTACAGAATATCAGAGTACATCGATAAACAATACAGTGGAAGATACATTTACAATAGATTAATACATTGCAGCGGAATTAATCTCAGCGGAAGGCCATCAATATTCTGGACCTAGCTTCAGGCTTCAATCCAGGATCCTACTTAACTATATATACAAAAAGCTACTCGACTGCCCGTGTGGAAAGAGGGCACCCGAGTTTGCAAAGTGAAACAAACTACAGGTCAGTCGTGGGATTGGTGTGAGAATTCTTAACCAAATTTATATAATAATAAGGCTAATCACAGGACCACACTGCTAACGCAGAACGGGTTTACTTCATTGGATTGCCAGTGCATAAATAAAGTAAATCGTCAAATAACGCAATGCTTTTTAGAAAAATGAAACCATTATAAGACCTAGGTCAAATCACACAATGCAACGCAAACTGGAGGATAGGGTTTTACCTTATAATGGTCAAAAGATGCTTGATACGTAAAAACGATAATATTATTAGTGTGTGTATATATAAAAAACATTTCAAATATAATATCAATCCTAGACGGCATAGCTACCATCTACTATGTCGCTATACTAGTTATACAATCAAAACCGCAAGGGCGTATTGGAAATTGGGTTTCCATCATGAGTCAAGGCTAGGGAGGAGCTCCTGACCGATTTGAGACACTCTAGCAATGTCTCAGGATTCAGACTCTGGCGAACCCTTGGATACAGCAGGGCTGGTCCACAAATACTTTATTGGATTAGTTATGCCTGAACACATGCTTCCCGATCCTATTAGACCTACAAATCGGCCGAGGGCGACCGAAAAGAATAAACCGAGGCCTCGCAAAAATTCCATCAACCACATAAGCAAATGTCGGGCCGTGTTAAAGCCCAACACCACTTCTAGCTAGAAAGAAACGTGTGCACTCCCTGCATTCCCTTCTCCCGTTTTAGACTCAACCGGTGTGTGAGGCTCGCGAAGTCACGATATACACAAAGCTACGCCTAAATAGACTGTGCTTTGATCATCAACCATAAGGCCTGCTTTTCAACAAAGCCTTGTTCATTTGCATCTTAGCATGTCACATTGTCAGACCCTACCATATTATTGATCATCTACCAATATATATATATATATATATATATATATATATATATATATATAACTTCTAAGCTCATACGTCTTAGAGAAGGGTGATAAGTAAAGAATAAATTCTTCACCACCAAACAGAAATATATAATCAGTAGCGTTCAACAAATACAGTAGAAATGAATACAATGTCAGACACGCAATCCATTTACAAGTCCGCTCTGGGTCTGAGCGAAACGACGTGTTCGTCGATCTCCAAATGCGTTTGGACGATCATTACCAAATACCTCACCTTGGAAGGCCAATCCCAATTCAAGATACCAGTCATCATCATCCCAACGATGTGAAAACCTTCGGTCTTCAATCACCATCTTCATCTTCGACTCTTGATCGTCGTGATGATTATTCAGAATGGGTTAAACTCGGTCTTTCTGAATAACTCGCATATTTTGTGATTAAAAAGCAAATATTGGAAGATCACACATTATGCCACATTCCAACTCAGAATATTCTTTTAATAAGATATTCATATTAGAAGATTCTCATTAATTTTATCAAAGATAAACTCTGAAAATAAAATCTTAAATCTTTCTTTAAAGATTTATTAAAACTCCAGTTTTGATTTGATATCAAAAATATTTATTACAAGATCATTTATTTTAAGAAATAAATCTTGTCTTAAACAGGTTAAAGAACTTGTATCCTTTAAACACAGTTCACAATAAATCTACAATCTATTTCCAAAATATGGAATTCCACAGAAATCAAATCAATACATAATCGATATAAAATTATGTATCGGACTAATAATATAAATGGAATAACAGTAAAGCCTCTTAAATTCCATAAATAATATCGGTCTTCTTTTACAGAAGCCCATTTCGATTATTACCAATCGAATTTCTACTTAATTCCAATTTAATATATTAAATTTGAAAACTTGATTTTTAGAAAATGCCCTTTTTAAATCTATAAAATAGACTTATAAATTCCAAATAATAATTTCAATGCAAATTGGATTAAAGGACAATGTCGTTTAAAAACACCGTCCACGATAAATCCACTTCACATTTCCATTTATTTCATATCACAAAATATCATTGCAAATCCTAATAATCTTAAAAAAAATATTTTAAGATAATCATTAAAAATATTCTTTATATAAAAGATTCTAAATGGGAAGTTTTCTTTATATTACAAATTTTTATCTTTTACAAATATTCTTTGTTTTAACATATACTTGATAAAAAATATATTTTATGAAAATATATATATTTTATATAAAAAGGATTTCTAATGTAAAAAAAAAAAAATCTCATTTAAAAGAACACCTGAATCGAAATGTGACTCAAACATTTACCATATAATTTGGATTATATGGATTTCACACACATCGTATACATGACAATAACAGTATAACCATCAAATCATCCATCTACATCCAAAGTGTAATTTCCACTGTGTAAGCGTTAAAATTAAATAATAACGTTCATCGCAGCCTGTCGATCTAACGATCAACATACAACTGAATATTGGGATTAGTGTATGTAAATTTTCATCCCAACCCCCATGTGGGGTTTTCAGCCAATAACAGTTCATAAAAATAAATGATTGGTTAAAGAATTCAACCAATTAAATTCTACTAACATGTTGATGATAATGAACTAACATGTTATAATATTTCTAATACCGAATAAAAATGTATTTTTATTCGTATAATTCCCATATACATTTCTAAGGTCAAATAAACTATAATTTATTTATGTGGCATTGCTGTGGATGACAAATAAAAGATAATTTTCTATTTTCTTTTATTTGTTTGTACATATTCTTAACATTTACACATAAGTGAAATAGCCTTATTGGCAAATGTTTTCCAGGTATATCCTAGCACATAAAATGTTTAATTTAGATTGCACACAAATTCTAGTGTATGCAAAGGATGTTACTTTAACTCACCTACACATCCTAATGTATGTCTTGACCAATAATATGATTTTTATATTTAAATATAGTTGCTAATGTAAATTTGTAAATAAAAGAAATGATTTTTATATTTGCTTATAATTTCTTCGACATGTTATGCAAATAAAAACAATTATTAAATTTGCATATAAATTATAAAAATGCTATTTGTGCTTAATTCTTTTATTTAACAAAAATGTTCTTTTTTTTCAACCATCTAAAGTTGACAAGATGTACATTTTATTCTCAACTAATATAATTGGCAAAAATGTTATTTTCATCTCAACTAATCATAAATTGACAAAAATGCATATTTTGTTTCCACTAGTATAAATTGATAAAAGTGATTATTTTATTACAATTAGTATAAATTGACAAAAGTAATTATTTTATTTTAGCTAATCAAGTTTAACAAAAATGTTTATTTCATTTTAACTTAATCAAGTTTGACAAAGATGTTTATTTAATTTTTATGTTTGCAAATAAAAATGTAACCATTATTTTTGATGTTATATTGCATTGCGGAATGCAAATAAAAGAACAAACTTGATTTTCAAAGTATATTTACATTTGTGAATGTAAAAAAAAAGCAAATTTTATTTTCAATATATATTTATATTTGTGAATGCAAATAAAAGAAATAATTTTATTTCCAATGTATATTTACATTGAAGAATGCAAATAAAAGAACAAATTTTATTTTCAGAATATATTTGCATTTGTGAATGCAAATAAAAGGGCAAACTCTATTTTCAAAATATATTTGCATTAGGGAATGCAAAAAAAAGAACAATTTATATTTTAATGTATATTTGCATTAGAGAATGCAAATAAAAGGATAAACTTTAATTTCAATGTATATTTACATTTGTGAATGTAAATAAAAGAATAATCTTTAATTTCAATGTATATTCGCATTGAAGAACACAAATAAAAAAGTTAACTTATTTTTCCACGTTATATTTGCATTAGTAAATGTAAATAGAAGAACAAACTTTATTTTCAAAATATATTTGCATTAGTGAATGTAAATAGAAGAACAAACTTTATTTTCAAAATATATGTTTTATTTTCTAGTTTTATTTGTGTTGTCAAACACAAATAAAAATGTACTTTTTATTTTCAAGTTATATTTGCGTTGTGAGATGCAAATAAGAAAAATGAATTTTATTTCATGCAATATTTGCATTGAAAAGTGCAAATGAAAAGCAAACTTTTAATTTCTATGTTTATTTGCGTTGTAGAATGCAAGTAAAGAGTGTACTTTTATTTCCAACATTTTATTTGCATGGTGGAATGCAAATAAAAAGTAAAACTTATATTTCTATGTATATATTTGCGTTGAAAAACACGAATAAAATATCTATTCAATTTCTATGTAATACTTATTGTTGAAATGATGAGCTAAATCCATTCAACTGAAAAGTGACAAACTATAAGTCGATGTTGTATTGATAAACTAAATCAATACAATAGAATGACAAATTTTAAAGTTACCATTCATGTTTCTATAACGAATTGATAAATTAGATCAATTCAAATAAAGGTGACAATTCAATATAATCCAGCAGAACAACCAACACAGTACATCACAATGCATATCTGATTAAATAACATACAGGTAAATATTTAACAGAATAAAATAATTAATTAAATTAATTAGATTGTAAAAATCATAGATTCTCACATTGATATGGCTGAAAATTCGACTGTCTCGGTTTCAGCTCTGGTCTGTGCCATTGCGAAGATCTCTGAATGACGAGTCCAACGCAACTTACGGTTCGTCAAACGACCAACGTATGAAAGAGTTATTGAATTTTAAAGATTGTATAAATTAAATATTAAATAAACAAAATAATATAAAATATAAACCCTTCCTTCTTCCTTACATCGTCTCGGCCGAACACAATTTCATCCTCCAACTCCTCCTGCGCACGCACCCTCGGCCACCCTGGCACCGATCGAACACCGCCACTCCGAAGCCCGAGCCACGAGCCACCACCGCCCAGAGACCCACCATGGAATGACCCGAACCTCCCCAGTAAGGAAAGCCTGGATAGAGTTGAGAACAAGCCACAAAAGAATGCAGACGGAAGAACATTTCATTGTTAATTACAACGATATCATCAGAATACAAGAATATACAGAGTATAAATGAATATTATACATTACAAAATATCAGAGATTACAATAAATTACATAGCAGCGGAAAATAATACAAAACACAACTGAAGGAGATATACGGATACAAAGCTTTACGGATATCGTTCCAGCTGTAAACCAGGTTCCTATGAATATAAATCTGCAAAAAAAATTTACTAGCTGCCCGTGTCAAAATAGGGGCACCCAGAGTTTAGGTTAAAACAATAAACTCCATGTCAGTCATGGGACTGGTGTGAGAACAAAAACAGTTATTAATATTTATTTTTAAAGTTAGGTATAGCTGAAGAATTCCCTCTCTAAGGACCTGGGGAGGGGAGGGGGGAACGAAAGAAAGGAAGGCGAAAGAAAACAGGTCAGACATAATCCTGGTAAGTCCAGTGATTATTCAGCATGTAAACAGGTAAAAGGATCATGACATGAATAAACTGAACATAGGACAATACCATAGCAATAAGATAAAATAAGGTAAGACAAGATAAACTGAATATACTATCGCACTTATTTCTATTTCTCTGCACCTACTAATGAATGTTTCAACTACCATCATGTGCTCATAACAAAGTGATCCCTTTTCCGATCGGCTTCTACTCGAATGCATTTATTTCTTATGTCATTCGGCCCCGCTTGATTGTAGATATCTGTGCTGGTACCACCATAGGGTGTATCAATTCCTATGGTGGTAACCCGACACAAATTCAAGAACAGTGTACACTACCGATGCCCAGTGCCTGCTTTTTCCACTCAGGAGTATGTCCACGCCCATACTCCACCGGAATCTACACTGCTGCAACACCCGCCACTATTTTGACCGTTTATAATCAGCCCAGTAATTGTGCCCCACCCTGCCTAGTTCAGGGTATCGTGATACATCTATGTGGGTTACTGCTGAAATGGGTCCCCGTTACTAGGGTTTCCTAATCAACATGTTATAACGGTTAAGTGTTCTCAAATTAACCTAACCTCACCCGTCTGTTTAATTAACATGTTGTATTGGTTAAGTGTTGCCTTAACTAACTTAACCCTACCATTCTTATCCTGTCTGTCCCTTAGCTTTAATTCAGTCATTAAAGCGCTAACCTCTCACATTAGATCTATATTGTGGCGATCGCTGGATGTGTCGGGCGGTTCCGGGCAGTCTTACATGGCAACTCAATCTAACTCGGGTTTTTGGGCATAATGCGCTAACCTCTCACATTAGATCTATATTGTTGCAGTCACTGGATGTGCCGGGCGGTTACGGGTAGTCTTACACCGCAACACAATCTAACCTCGGGTTAGGCATGTTCATCTTTAGCCAATTTATGTATTTGTTATATGTGTCCAAGTTTTGGTCACTTTATGTCAATATTCCCCAAGTGTAGTCAGTACAAGTTTTATGCCACAAAATTTACTCAGTTTTATTATACCCAATTTTCCCGTGTTATAATCGCACGTACAACGAGATTCAATCTAAGTTCCGAATGAACCTAGTATTCAGAAAAGAAAATAAAAAGGAAAAAAATAGAGAAGGAGCATAAGAATTGACATAAGGAAAAAGCATCATGCAAAGGTGTACCCAATTCAAGAATCATGTTTCCAATAGGCATGTTGTACATTAACAATAAGTGTGGGCAAGCTAAGCAATTCACAACATAGTATAAAGATTGGATAGAATTGGACTTAAGAGAATCACTAATTTTGATGTACAACATGATGAGTTCCATTATATCAATCACAATAGTCTCATAGGCATAGGATGTACAACATGATAGGTTCTATCATATCAGTCACAATAGTCTCATAGGCATAGGATATACAACATGATAGGTTCCATCATATCAATCACAACAGTCTCATTGGCATGATATGTTACATTATGTCAATCACAACAGTCTCATAGGCATGATAGGTTTCATTATGTCAATCACAACAGTCTCATAGGCATAGGCAATTCAGATTTGACAAAAGGGTAAGCACGAATCAGAATTTGGCATAGTTCTAGATCCGATTATTATAATCATGATTTCTATTAGGTGTTCAAATCTGAATAATAACTGAACTTACAGAAAAAGAACGGATCTTGTATTCTGGGATCTGATTTCTGAATTTGTTAAGATTAACCCTTGATGTAGACGTTTGATTCTCTAGTTTGGATTTGGTTTGGAGCTTTTTAACTTGATTTCTAGTTTGAAGAAGATGAAGGTTGGGCTAGCTTAGACGTAGACAGCATGACGGCTTCATAGAATAGGGTTATGCGGTCTAAAGTTGAGGTTTGGGGATGATTATATAGAAGTTTAGGATTAATATGGGCCTTTAGATCGATCTAGGAGTCATCAGAGCCGTCTAATCCAAGAAAATGCATCATCAGGCAAATCAGAAGTCAACGTAGCCCTATGACTCAGAAAATCATCATTGTCCAGCATAGTTGGCTGGGGTCGACCCCTATACGGGGGGTCGATACCCATGTCGACAACCCTAAGGGGGCCGACTCCCATGTCGACACCCCCTTGGGGGGGTCGACACCCCTGAGCGGGAGATTTCCCGCTCAGCCGATTTATGAGTTTTTGAATTTCGAGCTAAATTGATTATTTAATTATTATTTTTAATTTGTTTTTTTGCTTACACTAGAAATCTTCTAACCTCCATAACTTCTTCCTACAAAGTTCGATTCATGCAAACTTGGACTCTATCTCAAGCAGAATTCTGAGACGAATGCAATGGCGTAACCCGTTTCGCCCAATTCTTCTTTCAAAAAATTAAATGTTCTTATATTTGTTAATTTTAATATTCATAGAAAATACGGGGTGTTACATTCAACCCTCCTTAAAGGATTTCGTCCCCGAAATCTCTAAGTTAAGAAGAATGTATCCTAACTTCCAACATCCATCTACTCAACCATCAATCACAGTCATCCATTGTCCTACAAAAAGATTTCTAATGCTTTCATGATCATATGCATAGTGTGTGTATATGTCTTATCTAATGCAAAATCATGCGGTCTATTGATTCAGTTGACCTCCTTGATGCGAATCATGTCGGTGCTATGAGTCCATCATGTGTGCAATTATTCCTACTCGTATTTTGTAACTTCTACATGAGTGCACAATCGTTCATACAAATGCAACATCCATATGAGAATAGATCAAGTTTCAATCCACATACAAATACATATATGCATATGCAATATGAAAGTGACTGAGCCGATCTAGTACTTAATGTGTGTGTATATGCATCCATGAGCAACCACTAGCAACCACTCTCAACCACTTGCAACCATCAATCATAACATGTTTCAAATATATGTTTATATCCATTGGTTTCTACCTATGGATTAAGAATAGGACCAGGGAGATATACTTAAAAGATAGATACAAGCATGTGTAAACTTATGGAAAATAGAGATCAAGGATGTACCCTCAAAAGAAAAGGATAGGATGCACGTATCTTGTCTTCAGTCTCCCAAGTCGCGTCTCCTTCAGCGTCACTCCACTGTACTTTAACTAGCTTGACCTCACGATTGCGTAGCTTTTTAACTTCTGTACTCAAGATACGATTTGGAACTCTTATCACCATCGCTTCTTGCTCCACTTCTACTTCCTCTAGTATGCTCGGCTCCACAACTTCTGCGGACTCATGTAAGCACTTATGTAGATAAAAGACATGAAAAACATTATGAACTCCAGCTAATCTTTGGGGTAGCTCTACTTTATAATTACCAATCCTCTCAATGATAGGAAATGGCCCTACAAATCTTGGTGCCAATTTTCCTACGGACCCAAAGCGAACGACATTCTTCAAAGGAGATACTTTAAGAATAACTCTATCTCCAACCTCAAACTCAAGGTTGGTACTTATTTTATCAGCGTAGGACTTCTGTCTATCTTGTGCGGTCTTCATTCGTCTTCGTATCAAGTCCACCTTTTCTGAAGTTTCTCTGATCATGTCAGGCCCAAGTACGAGCTTGTCTGTAGACCCCCACCAACAACTTGGTGATGACATGGTCTTCCGTATAAAGCTTCAAAGGTTCCATGCCTATGGTGGCTTGGTAGCTATTGTTGTAGGCGAACTCCACCAAAGGAAGATGTTCCTCCCATGTTCCTCCAAAATCAAGAATGCACAATCTCAAAAGATCTTCTAATACTCTGTCCACCCTTTCAATCTGACCATTTATTTGAGGGTGATAGGCAGTGCTTAAGCGTAGCTGTGTGCCTACAGCCTCTGGCAAACTCTTCCAAAACTCGCTCGTAAACATAGGATCTCGATCACTTACTATGCTAGAGGGTATTCCATGCAGTCGAACCACCTCTTTAAAATAAATGGATGCTAACGATGAGGCAGCCTTCCTACTCTTAACAGGTATAAAGTGAGCGCTTTTAGTGAGCCTGTCCACTATTACCCAAATACTGGTATTGCCCCTTCTTGACTTGGGAAACCCAGCAATAAAGTCCATCGACATGCTATCCCATTTCCACTATGGGACCCCTAGAGGATGAAGCAGACCAACTGGCTTCTTCTGCTCTGCCTTGACTTGATGGCATATCAATCATTTAGAGACAAACTCAGCTGCATCCTTCTTCATGCCGTTCCAGAAGAAAACTCTTTTTATGTCTTTATACATCTTGTCCCCACCTGGGTGTATGGTCAACTTATAATGGTGTGCTTCTTCAAGAACAGTTTTCACCAAATCCCTTACTTGTGGGACGCATAGTCTTCCATCCCGTCTCAACCAACCCTTGTCATCAATGGAGTATCTATTAAGGCGACTAGAAGTCTCACCTCTAATTAGGTTATCCACCGCATCAACTAGCTGAGGGTCTTCACATTGCGCCGTTCCTATTGAGTCCAAAAGAGTAGGCCGAACCTCTAGCGATGCTAACAAACCAGGTACAAATTCAAAGGAAGATTTAAAGTCAAAGTTTGTCATGTACTCCAAGCTTTGCCTTTCTACAAAGAGAGGACTTAATGTCAGCTTTTTCCTACTTAAGGCGTTTGCTACCACATTGCCCTTGCCAGGGGTATAAGCAATCTCAAAATCGTATGAGGCAAGAAATTCTATCCACCTTTGTTGTCTTAAGTTAAGATCTTTCTACGAGAAAAGGTACTTTAATGATTTATGGTCAGCAAACAATTCAAACCTTTCTCCTAGCAGGTAATGACACCATGACTTAAGAGAGAAAACAATGGCAGCTTGTTCTAAATCATGAGTTGGGTGGTTCTTCTCATGTACCTTCAACTGACTTCCCCCATAACAAACTACCTCGCCTTCTTGTACCAAGATAGAGCTTAGTCTGGTACTACATGCGTCCGTGTATATTGTAAACATCTTACTCCCATCAGGAAATGTCAGAACTGAGGCCGTTGTCAGAGCCTTTTTCAGTCGTTGGAAAGCAACATCACAATCCAAATCCCAAGAAAAAGTTAGGTTCTTTTTCGTCAACCTAGTAAGTGGGGCTGAGATCTTCGCAAAGTCCTTAATGAACTTTCTGTAAAAGCCCGCTAGTCCGAGAAAAATTCGTACTTCAGTTGCATTCCGTGGAACCTCCCAATCTTGCACCGCAACTACTTTTGCGGTATCCACAGCTATCCTCTCTTTGGATATCACATGTCCAAGAAACCTTAATTCTTCTCTCCAAAAATGCATTTGGAGAATTTTGCTTTCAGCCGATGTGCTCGAAGAGTATCCATAACTTCCCTTGAATGCAAAGCATGTTCTTCCTCACTTTTTGAGAAAATCAAAATGTCGTCCAGGAAGGCCACTACAAATTTATTAAGGAACTCTCTGAGCACCCTACTCGTCAAGTCTACGAAATAAGCGGTTGCGTTTGTCAAGATGAAAGGCATGACAAGCCATTCGAAGAAACCATCCGGGGTCCTGAACGCGGTCTTATCTATGTTGTCTTCAGCCACGCTTAGCTGATGAAATCCGGTAGCCAGATCTAGTTGGGAGAAAATCGAGGCACCTATGAGCTGGTTGAACAAGTCATCTATTCTAGGAAGTGGGTTCCTATTCTTCTTGGTCAGCTTGTTTAGCTCCCTATAGTCTACGTACAGGCGAAGTGAACCATCCTCTTTGGTTGCAAACACCATTGAAGAACCACATTCAGAAATACTCCGCCTTATGAACCCCTTTTCAAGAAACTCTTTAACTTGCTTGTTGAGCTCTTTCCTTTCCCTTGGAGCCATGTGTCTAACTGGTAAAGCAACATGTTTTGCATTATCAACAAGGTATATGCGAAAGTCTATCTCTTGCTTCGGAGGTAAACACTTCACCTCTTCAAAGACATCTGAGTACTCACGGACTACTCTAACAGATTGTAAGTTTTCAACAGATGCATCAAGAGATTCTAGATAGCTAAGCATAACAGAATTCATAGGATTACAAGAGATTTCGAGAGTGTTACCGAGGCGAGTCATAAGTCTAACCACTCTCCTTTCACAATCAAGGATGGCACTATTACTGGATAACCAATCCATGCCTAGAATCAACCCATAGCCCGTGAAACTCAAAACATAAGCATTTCATCCAAATCCAACGCTTAGTATAGAAATTTCCAAATCCAAACAAATAATTGACAAATAAGCCGAACCCCCAATTGGATTTGAAACAACCATGGGATCCTCTACTATACTGGTATCTAGGTGCAGAGATTCAACTAAAGCAGTAGATATAGAAGAGTGCGATGCGCCAGAATAAAAAAGAGTACGAACTGGATGATCAAAAACATAAACTAAACTCTCAACAGAAATATTTCTACCTCTTTCTTGCGGAGGTGCAATGAGAGCATGAATCCGCCCTCTAGAAGTAGATCCAGTCCTCTGCCCTTGCCTTCTTGGGCAATCCTTATCCATATGTCCTGTCTCGTCGCATTGAAAACAACTACTTATCTTCCTCTTCTTCTTCCTGCAGTCTTTAATTAGATGTCCAGGTATGCCACAAAATTTACACTTCCTCTTGTCATGGGGTTTGTTATTCTTCCCGCCTTTCTTGGAATCCAACTTCTTATTATGTGATCCATCCACTTTCTTGTCTAGAGGTTCTTCCACCTTTGCCTCTTTCTTGCCATCTTTGTCTTCCTCCTGTAACAGTGCCATGTCCACCAGTCTCTCAAAAGTCGCACCCATAGGTATATGGTACATAGCTAGGCTGTGCAGCACCTCATTATACCCTTTAACGAATCAGAGAGCCTTTTTATGTGGAGTGTTTACTAACTCCAGTCCGAATCTTGCTAGCTAGTTGAATTGGTTGACGTATTCCTTAACCGATAGACTTCCTTGTTTGAGTGCTAAGAACTTCTCCATTTGTAGACTTCGTTCAGCTTGCGAGAGGAACTTCATTTCAAATCTCTTACTGAAATCCTCCCAAGTTTCAACTGATCTCTCAGCATTAGTAACTTCCCACCAATAAGAGGCTTCGTCCTTAAGTAACCATACAACCAATTGTATCTTCTGCCAATCGTCCACTTTGGACATAATAAACAAATCTTCTGTTTCCTTGAGCCAGTTTCTTGCTTCCACAAATGACTCAGTCCCATTAAAGTTCTTTCCACCCATAGATCGAAAGTCTCTACATATCTTCGAGAAAGCATTCACACGCGGAGGAGGAGAAGGAACGTCTGCAACTGGGGGAGGAGGAAAATCTGCTGGGCTTGTGTCATTAGCCCTAGCCTCCAGATACCTTCTGAACCAGCCATGTATCACCCTCGGGAAGATTAAGATCCCCAGACATGCTGAAACGAAAAAAGGTTCAAAACAAAGAATAGAAAGATAGTGCATATGGCTTTAGGGATTATGCTTTTAAAATAAAACAAAACTTTTCTTGAAAATGCTTCTTTAAACTTCTTTTTTTTTTTGAAAAAAAAACTTTTATCTGATCTGGTAAACAATCGCTCTGATACCAAGTGAAACACCCCACCTCCGTTAAGGTCACTCATAAAGGGAATGCATTAACTTTGGTGAAGCATTTTAGGTAAAAGGCACAGATAATTTACAAGACAGACATATAAACAGCGGAAAACTGAAATCATTTCATAAATAACATGGTTCAGTCAAAACATTACAAGCATTGTCTCAAAACCCAACTTCTAAATTATTACAATAATACAGCTATCTTGATTTAAAACTCCAAGTAAATAAAGAAGCATAAAACAGTAGTAAAGTAGCATAAATCCCCAATAAAAGTGTAACCATAGCCATAGCCCAAGAAAAGAGAATCCAAGCAATACATCTACTCCCTTCAAGCTGGAAAAGGTCTGCACTAAGCTGAAGTATTCCCTCCCTGAGGACCAGGGGGGTAACGAAAGAAAAGAAGGCGAAAGAAAATGGGTCAGACATAAGCCTGGTAAGTCCAGTGATTATTCAGCATGTAAACAGGTAAAAGGATCATGACATGAATAAACTTAACATAGGACAATACCATAGCAATAAGATAACATAAGGTAAGGCAAGATAAACTGAATATACTATCACACTTATTTCCATTTCTCTGCACCTACTAACGAATGTTTCAACTACCATCATGTGCTCATAACAAAGTGATCCCTTTTCCGATCGACTTCTACTCGCATGCATTTATTTCTTGTGCCATTCGGCCCCGCTTGATTGTAGATACTTGTGCTTGTCCCACCATTGGGTGTATCAATTCCTATGGTGGAAACCCGACACAAATTCAAGATGCACAGTGTATACTACTGATGCCCAATGCCTGCTTTTTCCACTCCGAAGTACGTGCATGCCCATACTCCGTCGGAACCTACACTGCTGCACCATCTACCGCTATTTTGACCGCTTATAATCAGTCCAGTAATCGTGCCCCACCTGCCTAGTTTAGGGTACCGTGATACATCTATGTGGGATACTGCTGAAATGGGTCCCTGTTACTAGGGTTTCCTAATCAACATGTTATAACGGTTAAGTGTTCTCAAATTAACCTAACCCCACCCATCTGTTTAATTAACATGTTGTATTTGTTAAGTGTTGCCTTAATTAAATTAACCCTACCATTCTTAGCCTGTCCATCTCTTAGCTTTAATTCATTCATTAAAGCACCAACCTCTCACATTAAATCTATATTGTTGCAGTCGCTTGATGTGCCGGGCGGTTCCAGGAAGTCTTACACCGCAACTCAATCTAACCTCGGGTTTTTGGGCTTAATGCGCTAACCTCTCACATTAGATCTATATTGTTGTGGTCGCTGGGTGTGCCAGGCTGTTCCGGGCAGTCTTACATCGCAACTCAATCTAACCTCGGGTTAGGCATGTTCATCTTTGGCCAATTTATATATTTATCATATGTGTCCAAGTTTTGGTCTTTTTATGTCAATATTCCCCAAGTGTAGTCAGTACAAGTTTTATGCCACAAAATTTACTAAACTAAATTATACCCAATTTTCCCGTGTTATAATCGCACGTACAATGAGATTCAATCTAAGTTCTGAATGAATCTAGTATTCATAAAAGAAAATAAAAAGGAAAAAAAATGAGAAGGAGCATAAGAATTGACATAAGGAAAAAATGGGCATGTAAAGGTGTACCCAATTCAAGAATCATGTTTACAATAGGCATGTTGTATATTAACGATAAGTGTGGGCAAGCTAAGCAATTCACAACATAGGTATAAAGAGTAGATAGAATTGGGCTTAAGAAATACATACGGTTTGCAATCGCGATCTCCAACTAATGGTTGTACCGCCAAGTATGAAGACATACCCGGAAGTTGATTTCCTCCGATTCCTATCACCGGCGTAGTCCGAGTCACAATAACTAACCAACTTGCAACTCCTATCATTATTACCGCCAAACACAAGTCCATGAGATGATGTGCCTTTCAAGTATCTCGTAATAGTATTCACGGCTTCCCAATGCGATTTCCCCGGATTAGCCATATACCGACTAACCACCCCGACGACATTTGTAATATCGGGCCTTGTACACACCATTGCGTATATCAAACCACTAACAGCACTTGCATACGGCACCTTTGCCATATAACCTTGTCTTTATCCTCAATAGGTGATCCCTTCTCCGAAAGCTTCATATGCAAAGGTAAAGGTGTATTTAACGCCTTTGCATCCTCCATGCTAAACTGACAAAGAACTTTCTTTATGTATTCCTTTTGAGCCAATCTTAACTCAAAACGCTTTCGGTCCCTTTCAATTTCCATGCCCAAGATTTTCCTTGCTTCTCCAAGATCTTACATTTCAAATTCCGATTTCAAAAGCATCTTCAACTTGTTGATTTCATTTTGATCCTTGGAAGAAATGAGCATATCGTCCACATACAAGAGTAAATACACCCAATAATCATTTCCCAACCTCTTGAAATATACGCAAGCATCCTTGATGCTTCGATGGAAGCCACTTTCAAGCATTAAATGATCAAATCTCTTGTACCATTGTCTAGGTGATTGCTTCAACCCATATAGTGATTTCTTTAACTTGCAAACCATTTTAGACTTACCATCTACAACAAACCCTTCCGGTTGCTTCATGTAGATGTCTTCATCTAAGTCTCCATGCAAGAAGGCGGTTTTCACATCAAGTTGCTCCAACTCCAAGTCATGGATAGCAACTACGGCTAGTAAAACCCGGATAGAAGTATGGCGAACCACCGGTGCAAAAATTTCGTCATACTCCTTTCCTTTCCTTTGTGAATACCCCTTTGCCACTAACCTTGCTTTGTACCTTCCATCATCCTTCACCTTGTAAATCCATTTTCACTCTATGGCACGGTTTCCTTGAGGAAGTGGAACCAACTCCCAAGTTCGGTTCTTCAAAAGCAATTGCATCTCTTCCTCCATGGCGCAAATCCACTTCGAGCTCTCTCTCGACTCCATGATGTCATCAAGGTCCGTCGGCTCATCTTGGACTACATTGAGTGCATAGTCCAAATGATCACAAAAACTAAGGTAGTTCCAATCACCATACCTTTCGGGAGGCCTTATTGCACGTCGACCAACTCGAGTAGCAATACTATCACCCAAACCCCTTTTGGCTCCACCTTGAGTCGAAACTTCTGTAGTATCATGTACATCACCAACATCTCTAGAGGAACCATGTGGACTATGTGATGTTTCATCAACCGCTTCAACCCCACGAGCTTCTTCAACTCTACTACCACTTGGACGGAATGTGGGAATGACTTCCTTCTCCTTTTATTCACCATGAACCAGATCCGGAACGTCAGATGAGCTCTCATTCACCTTGAATAAAGCCGACTCATCAAAAGTGACATGACGAGAATTAACAACCTTCTTCGTTTCCGGATTCCAAATCCGATAGCCTTTCACGCCATCTGTGAAACCAAGCAAGACCCCTTTGAATGCTCTAGCTCCAAGCTTATCATTCCCCGGATCATGCACATAAACCGGGCTACCAAACACACGAAGATATCTCAAGTCAACACTCTTCCCTTTCCACACTTCCTCCGGAATTTTGTTACCATTGGCCGAGCACAGAATTCAGTTCACAATATGCACCGAGGTTGACAAAGCTTCGGCCCAAAATCGCTTAGACAAACCTGATGTCAATCTCAAGCATCGAGCTTTCTTAAGTAGAGTTCGGTTCATTCTCTCCGCTACTCCATTAGATTGCGGATCTCCCGGTGTAGTAAAATGTCTCCGGATTCCGTGATGCTTACGATACTCCAAGAGTTCATGGGAAACATATTCGCCGCTATAGTCGGTCCTTAACACCTTCAAAGTTTTACCACTCTCATTCTCAACAAGAGCCTTCCACACTTTGAACTTAGCAAATGATTCCGACTTGGCCTTCATTACATAGACCCATACCTTTTGAGACAAATCATTAATGAAAGAAATATAATACCTTGCTCCTCCCAAAGAAGCAACTGGTGCTGGTCCCCAAACATCCGAATTAACATACTCAAGAACCTCCTTTGAGTAATGCTTGCCTTCATCGAATGATACCCTTGTTTTCTTCCCCATGACACATTCCTCGCAAAACTCTAGTTTGTTGAAACTCTCACCCTCGATCATCTCCCGCTTTCGAAGAATATCCAAACTCCTCTCCGAGACATGACCCAATCTCAAATGCCAAAACCGTGTTGCATCCAAGTCACGAGAACTATCAACACCCACACAAGTCTCACCTCCTACGGTCACACCTTGAAGCAAATATATACCATGAGTCTTAGCACCCTTCATAACCACAAGTGCCCCCTTCGATACCCTCAAGCAATCCTTCTCGATAGTGATCTTGCATCCTAGAGAATCCAATTGCCCCAAAGATATATGCGACTTTCTAAGTCCCGGAACATAGCTAACATTGGTGAGTGTGCAAACAACTCCATCAAACATCCTTATTTGCACAGAGCCACTACCCATCGACTTGCAAATAACACCATTTCTCACAACAATTGCATTTCCCTCTTTGACCTCAAAGGATGAAAAACAATTTCTATTTGGCGTCATATGATACGACGCACCAGAATCGAGTACCCATTCATTACTCGAAACACCCATTGCTACTGCAGTCAACACATTCTCATCTATCTCACCATCCCCACTCTCCACCACCACAGATGAAGACACTACTTCCTTCTTATCTTTGTCCGGACATTCATTCTTTCGATATCCCGGTTTCTTACAAATAAAGCACTTGCCATTTCTCTCTTTTGGTTTACCTCTTCCACCGGGTTTTCTTAATTTAGAACGCCCTCGGTTTCCTTTCTTCACATTCTTTCCTTTCTCCACAAACAACCTATGACTACTACTAGCTCCACTACTACCCTCACTCATCTCCTTCATTTGATCTCTCAACTCCTCACTCAGAAGACCTGTCTTGATATCATCTAGAGTCAAGGTATCCCGGCCATAGATCAAACTATTTGAGAAACCCGTATAACGGTCCGGCAACGAACACAATTATATCATCGCCTTTTGCTCTTCCTCAATCTTCAAATCACCAGCCTTCATTTTCATGAGCAAGTCATCAAAGGCATTCAAATGTGCCTTAAGCGAATTACCCTCCTTCATCTAGAAGGTGAAAAACGTTCGCAACAAGATCAAACGGTTAGAGAGCGACTTCTTCATATAGAGTTCTTCCAACTTGTCCTAAATACCTTTAGCGGTAGTCTCACCACTAATTTCGGAGATAACATCCCCCCCATAGCAAGTTGAAGAGTAGTATAAGCCCATTCCTCTATCTCCTCTCTCTCAACATCCGAGATATAACTTGGCAATAAGTGAATATCAAATACAACTCGGTGCACCCGATTCTGCCTAAGAACCGCTTTCATTTTCCATTGTCACTTCTCAAAGTCATTATCACCATTCCACTTGTCGATAACCAATTGAGAACCTGATGCCGCATACAAACCCCGTACATAAGGCGCCACACTATTTGGACTTCCGGTTGAAGGACTTATCGAGCTACCATCCATCTCCAGCATTTTCACAAACACCTAACAAGCACCAAGCAGCTCTGATACCAACTTTTGTAACCATTGTGATTAATCCGATTCAAGACCACTCGAATCCGATATCTAAACCACAATGCGCTAGCAGAAGACTAGACCGTTGTTAGACTTGCAAAAATAACCAAAGCAATAACTCTAGCCACAAACAAAGATCAACCAATCACGAACAATCCAAAGCTTAATCTCAAGCAAGAAACTAATGACAAAGTAGCAAAAAATAAACCACACAAGGATTTATAGTGGTTCCACTAATATCTTGTTAGTGTACACCCACTTTGGAGAGAGTATTTTATTACCACAATGAAAGGAATACAAGAGATTGATTCAGTGATCATTATATTTCAATATAAAAAGGAGTTTGAGGAGAATAGAATTGAAGAATTGGAATTAGATTATAAGCCCTAATTCACCCTTGAGAATAAACCCTTGATCCCAAATCAAGTTTTCAAGCTCTTTCAATTCACATCAGAAAAATAGCTTATATAGAGGTTTAGCCAATTACCTAAATTGCCCTCGAATTAGTCACAAATCTGCTCGCTAATTTCCAGCCCGAAATAGCCCAAAGACACGATCAGACGTCTGTCGCATCGCCTGACAAACGTCTGTCATCTTCCAGAGATTAACTGGGCATATGCACTCAGCACAGACGTCTGTCCCTCATGTGTCAGACGTCTGTCTGAACTCTCGAGAAACCAATTCCCTATAGTCAGACGTCTGTCACTCCCAATAACAGACGTCTGTCCCCGTTCCCAACTGACAACAAACATCTTCTAGCTCATAACTCCTACATACGAGTTCCGATTTGCGAACGGTCACCTCCAACTCGAAGCTATCTTCGACCTCTTCAATCCAACATATAGTATCGCATACTTC
The DNA here is from genome assembly GCA_030737875.1 of Allium sativum. Lineage (NCBI taxonomy): Eukaryota > Viridiplantae > Streptophyta > Magnoliopsida > Asparagales > Amaryllidaceae > Allium > Allium sativum. The sequence goes on from CM060916.1 coordinate 447,943,627, forward strand.
AACAGTTGGTTTAGTGCAGATACACATAAGGTTTGACTTGGTTGGCATGTGCAAGTGTGAAGTGCTCAAGTAACCAAAGTCGTATGCAAAAAATAACATGTTCAATGAACCTAAAACAAGTGAAATAGAAAAGAGAAACAAGCTAATCATCACATTTTCCTATTAAACAGAGCATAAACTTCTTCCATATTTTGCAACAATTGTTTATTTCAAATTTTCTATTATGTGTCATTCTGGACCACAATTTAAATATGTGCCAGGTACACACTAGTATTTATATGGAGATGCAAAACAACATGTTGATGTTATCCATAATTATAGTGAAGACAAGAGTTGGGTTAATCTAACAAAAACAAAAGCTTTAATAACATATGTGAGTTTTAACGGGTGTGAATTTTGAAATTATACATTTCATCCAAGAATACGTTGATGTACATTCATGATCAAAGAAATTGTTATAGTAATCATGTTGATAAAATAATTTATTATACCACATAATATGCATGTGTGTGTTCATTAATTGATTGTTAATTGTCATCTACTGAATATTTTTCTTTGATTTTTTTTATTTTATTCTACCATAACACATTCTTGTCACGTTCTAATTAATAAAAAATTCCAATAATTTCCTTTTTCAATTAGAATCAAACGGTCGGTTTTTACGCCGTTGTGCAGTTATACTAGTATTAATTCATTCAATTTTAAAAGTGTAGATCATGTTTTTAGAAGTTTTCTCAATCACTTGATCAAGCTTTGCACGTGTCCTGCCAATTAGCTTTGGAAATGTTCCACTAGACGTTGGATCTTTTGTTGTGTTACCAAGCAACAATGCATTTGTGGAAAAAAATCAAAATGAAGACACATGTTAACCATGTGAGGTGTTAGGTTCCCAAATTTCAAGCATCATATATGTCATCTTGGAACTATATTTGCAGCATGTTTTCCTTTTCTAATTTCTAGCCAGATTTCTTTTTAGTTATCTTTGTATGCGCTACTTGATTGATTTGTGTATGTACAACTTAAAATCTTTTGGAATATTTTTACCCTGGATTCATTTTTTTCCTTTAAGAAAATGACAGCGTGCTATACTTGTTTTACGTCTATATGATGTCAAATGATGTTATTCTTTTTCATTAGTTTTATTTCATGGTGTTAAATTGATATCGCAGTAGGATGAAATGATATTGCAATGTTTTTAATAGGAACTTATATTTTATACTATTGTTTTAATGTGAATGTGAAGCAACATATATTTTATTTATTCTCCAATAGCTTTTTCATAATTGTTGTAATTAAGACTAATTTAAGATTTTAGCTATTGTCTCTACTGCCATTATAGAGGCACAAAATTGTCTCTAGTAAAACTCTAACTCATTGACTTATTTGGAACCACAACCTTTGTCTTTAGCCTTTTTTGTAACTCATCTTTGTTGTCTTTAATTTTCTTGGGACCTGATTTTTAAGACCAAATTATTTGTAACAAATGGTTCTCAACCTCATATTTTAGACAAAATATTTTGATTAGATATTAATTAAAGGGGTCTTTATTAACATTTATTTTTGTAGTTTTGGCATCAATCCTTCCTTCGTGAGTGATGAGCGGCGAGTTCACTGGTTGCAGAGGGGGATTAACTGATTTGGAAGAAAGCATTGTGACGATTGATTCATAGTCATCGTCGAGGCCACTTCATATCGTAAGTACCTAATCCACATCGGGGATTTTATTCCCTGCTAAGTAAGTCGCACAATGTCTTTATCTTTGTCAAATACTCTCTCATTGTCATATTATATTTACTGATATTGTTGAGTTAGCGTACGTAATGCAATATTCCTGTTGATGACTGGGTATTAAAAACTTGTTCTACTGTTTCCCAAATATCTTCAGCGTTTTTACATCCTATCAATTATGGAAAGGGTGTAGGGCTGCTAGAGAGAAAGAGCCATGAGCATAGTAAGCTGTCATGCCTTTTGTAGTGGGTAAAATCTTGATTTGCCACTAAATTTCCTCACTGTCTGTGGTGTTATTTGCGGAATTGACAATGTTCTATTGATATACTCCCTTAAACTGAACGCAGTCAATGCCTTTAAGACCTGACCATAATAAGTAGTTCCCTTCATCAAGTTGTAATGAGATAATACGGGATTTTGGATTAATCACAGTTTTTGATTCTTTTGCAGTAGTTTGGGGATTGTCGGATAAGGCAAAAGCATTATTTATGGCTGTTGGCAATCTAGGTAAAACCATATCACTAGTGTTGTTATTCCTGGCCATGGAGAAGACTTACACAGGGATGAACCGAACATGCCAAATGAAGAGAAAAATCTGATGGCAACGCTGACGCAACTGAGTTTGGGAGCGAAGGCTTTACAATTTCTGGACAACACAGCTGATCTGATAAGAACATAGTTCTTGAAAGAACATTAACTGTAGATCTTGATTAGAGGATGGTAATCTCTTCAGTGATGAGATTTTTCTGATAAGAGATAATCAAAACCTTCAACATGATCAAGGATTACTTCCATTACGCAATGAGCTCTGTACCATAGCAGAAATGTGAGAATAGTTGTAAATTTCTATTATTACTTCCGAATAATGTACAAACTGATGGTAGAGACGTGTGTGTATATATAAGTTGTACACACGATAACGGCTACAAAGCATGCGCCCCATCTGCATTTGAGTAATGTATTCAAAAAACATTGGTTTTCACTGATAGACCATGGCTGAATTTAAACCTCAACCCTATCTGATGCAGTAGTATCACATGTAAAGCTAGTTTTTGTATAATTATTATACATGCTTTTGGCTTCTGCCTATTTTATTGATGCTAACTATTATGGAGTTAATCTTTTGATATTTGTGACTTTGATTTACTTAATTGATAGTCTATAACTTCAATTTTTTCTTCTATAATCTTAGCTCTACTTAAACCCGTTGGCTGACTCTCCACCATTAACACCATATGCACTAAATAATCTGATAATTTTGGAGATCTAACTACATCTTGCAAAACTGAAATTAAAGCATAATTGAGAAAAAAGAAATTGCCATTTTATTTTCTTCTAAGAATCGGAAAAATACAATGAGTAGTGAAAAGTAAAGTATGTAAAAAGGTACAAACTACTTATATACAAAAGGAAAAGAAAAGTGGGCAAGAGCCAGCCTGACATCCAGAATAGCAAACAGCTCCGTATATCCAATATCCCCTCAAGTTAGAATGTCATGAAATCATTGAAATGTCATTCCTAACTTGGATAATAGCTCTTTATGCTAAGACGAAGGAAATGTTTTGGTGAATACATCCGCTAACTGAGATTGAGTAGGTAAATAAATTAGTTGTATCAGTCCATCAAGTACATTTTCCCTTGTGAAATGACAATGAATGTAAATATGATTGGTATGCTCATTAAATAATGGTTTATGAGCAATATGCAAGACAAACTGGTTATCGCAATACAATGTCATAGGTTTTAGACTTTGAACTCCCAATTCTTCCAACAATCTAACAATCCAGGTGACTTCAAATGCTGCAGCAACCATTCCTCTATATTCAGCCTCGGATGATGATTTAGAAATAGTGCTTTGCTTCTCGATTTCCATGCTGCATCAAAATATAACTAGTAATAGACCTTCTGGAGTCAACATAGCTTGCATAATCGAAATCTGAAAAGGCTTGCAACTTAAGTGTGTCACAAACTTTTAATAAGATACCTTGCCTTGCTACATGTGCTACATATCTCAAAGCATGATGTAAAGCTTGTAAATGAATAGCCCGAGGATTTTGCATAAGCTGACTTAGATTTTGAACAGAAAAGGATATATCAGGCCATGTATGAGTAAGATAATTAAGCTTACCCACATACGAATGATACATTTCAGCATCTTGCAATATATCACCTTTTGATGAGGTAAGTTTGAGATTTAGAGGCAAAGGAGTCACTGCTTTCTTACTCAAATCAAGAGAAAATTTTCTCAACATTTCATTAGTAAACCTTTGTTAGCTTAAAAAAAACCATCTGTAGTATTTCTAATCTCAATAAATAGGACATGAACCAAGATCCTTTATGCTAAAGATGCATTGGAGATGAGCTTTTAAATCTGCGGCAGAATTTTGATCATTGTCAGTGAGTTAAATATCATCAACATATACTCCAACAATGCAAGTTAAGTTTCCTATCTTCTTTATAAAGAGTCTGTAGTCATTTTTTAACTGATAAAACAACTTTTCCATTAATGCAGCATGTAGCTTTTCTAACCATTGTCTAGATGCTTGTTTAAGACCATAAAGAGAATTTTTTAGCTTGCACAGTTTATTGTGACGATTTGGAATACCTTCAGGCACCTTCATATAAACTTCTTATTTCAAATCTCCATGAGGAAATGCATTATTTACATCTAATTGAAACAATTTCCAACCTTTACTTGCTGCCAAAGCAATCAAACACTGTATTGTACTCATCTTGACCATAGACTGAAAGTTCATATTTCTGATCAAATCCTTTAGCTACTAATATTGATTTATATTGTTCAAGCTCACCATTTTCTTTAAGTTTTACCTTACATACCCATTTACATCCAATTGCCTTTTTTCCTTTGTGTAAATCAGTAAGCTCCCAAGTTTCATTTTGTATCAACGCTTCAGCTTCTTTATTTATTTCTTTTATCCACATTGGATTAGTGGTTTCTTCTTCATAAGATATTGGTTCATGCATTTTGTACGTGTGTGATTAAAAAAACTTTATGATCATCAGAAAATGAGGTGCGGGATATCAGATTACACTAATGTGCGTTAATAGATGTATATGAGTAACAACATTACATTCGTAATAAGTCAAATAAGAAGGGGTTTTATACATTCGAGGTCTTCTGACAACTTTAGTGGGTAAGTTTTGAGTCATGTCAACAATATTGAAGGATCAAGAAAGTCAAGATCAAGAGATAAAATAGAAGGAAGATTGTTTTGTTGTCTAGAAATTGGAAGGTTATTATCTAAAGGAGCAATATTCAAAAAAACAATCCATTGAACTATTATTAGGAGGAAATATATTATTTAGAGAAGAATAATTAGGAGGATCATGGAAGAATTGAGCTATAGGGGCAGGAAGATAAATTGCAGTTTGCATATGTGAAAAAGACTTTTGTTTGTTAAAAAGATGATAAGGGAAATGTTTTTCATGAAATTTAGCATGCCTGGTCACTATCAACTTTCTGGTGGCAATATCAACAACTTCGTATCCCTTTTGGCTAACTGAATATCACAAAAAGACAAGGAGAACCTCTTTGATTTATTTTTGATATATTCATTCTTGAAGATAAGCATAACACAAGCAACCAAAAATTCTTAAATGATATACTAAAGGAGTTTCATTGTAAAGTTTTTGGTAAGGAACATCATTATTTATTGCTTTTAGAGGCATTCTATTAATTAAGTAGGCAGAACACATGACACACTCTCCCTGAAATCTACTTGGAACCATTGACCGGATATATAAAGCTCTCACAGTCTCAAGAAGATGTCTATATTTCCTCTCAACAACTCCATTTTGTTGTGGTGTATCTGGAAAACTAGCTTGATGTAAAATTCCCATATTCTTATAAAATACTTTCATGTTTCCATCACACAATTCTTTTGCATTGTCAGATCTAATACACTTGATTTTGGAATCAAATTGTGTTTTGTCCATTTTAGCAAAATCAATCATAACATTTACTGACTCACTTTTATTTTTCAGAAAATGCACCCAAGTAAATCTTGTGTAATCATCAACAATTGTTAGAAATTGGTTATATCAACTAGGAGTCCTAATAGGATTTGGACCCCAAATATCAATATGAATTAATTCAAAAGGAGCTTTGATCTTTATACGACTTGAAGTAAAAGACAACCTAGTTTGTTTAGCTTTTGGCCATATAGTATCTACTAAACAAGGCTTTATTTCACAATTCGTATTAACTAGCTTTATCTGATTAAAAGGTAAATGTCCTAACCTCAAATGCCACAATTTAACGTCCTCTATTGCTGAAAGACAAACTGAGTTACGCTTGTTAGATTAAACTTCATTATTCTCTCTTTCCTTCTGATCTTCCAGGTATATAAACCAACTTTCAATTTACCAAGAAGAATCAACTTCCCTTTCTGTGTGTACATGAAACATCCGTTATGAGTAAAATGCAACTCACAATTCATGTCAATACACAACTTATGTACAGAGATTAAATTGAATCTAAAATCTGGAACATGTAATACGTTGTTCAAAACAATTCCATCATTCGACTTTATAGCCCCAACATGCTTCACCAGTATTTTACTTCCATTGGGAATGATTATGTGATTATTTAGCTAATAAGGTGTTTATATATAGAGAAGTATTTTAGTTCAGAGCAAATGTGATCACTGGCTCCACTATCAAGAAGTCAGTTTGAGTTAGAGGAAGATTAAAAAAACAGAAATTACCTACTACCATGGCATGGCTATAAGATGCCTCTGTTTGACCGTCAAATTTGATGTTTTCCTGTTGTGAATTCAGCAAGTTCATCAGCTAATTGTACTGCTCTACAGAAATAGATTGGGCTCGTTGATCATCAACTTGCTTATTATCAGCGTCATTGCTGATAACTTTATTCCTCACATGGAATAAAATAGAAAATGGAAGATTACAAGAAGACAAAGAAAATGATGGAGATTGCTTTATTAGTTGATTGCTTGATTTCTTACATTGCCAATCCTTGCCTTTATTTATACATGGTTTAACCTTATCTAACAGAACATTCTTGATAAGAATATTTTGGTCAATTAAAATAAATAACTCAATACCAAATATAAATCCATATCAATGCAATACCAAATATAAACCCAATTTAATGCAATACCAAATATAAACTCAAATCATTGCAATAAAGACATAATATCTTCTCTCTAACATCCCCCCTCAAACTCACGATGCAGTTGTTATGAGCATCTAGAATTTGCTAACTAGAAAACAAAAATGAAAAACTGGGTGTGACTTGGTAAAGAAATATGTAATCTGCAAAGAAGATGGTACAAAAGGTAAGCTGACGGTGTGCTTCACAAAATGATGCCGATAAGGTGACAATCAATCTCAATATGCTTGGTTCGTTCATGAAATACTGAATTGCGAGCTATTTGAATTGCATTTTTATTATCCCAATACATAGGATCGAAGTTGGGTAACCAACGTAAGCAAACAATCTCTTTAGTAATAGATGCCATAACACGATATTCTACTTTAGTTAAAGAATGGGAAACAATAAATTGTTTCTTACTCTTCCAAGATATAAGAGAATCTCCTAAAAAAATACAATAACCAGTAACTAATTTACGATCAGTTGGATTACTACCATAATCAGCACCAGAATATGCACGCAACTCCAACGAAAAAGTAGAAGAAAGTATCAGACTATGGAAAATAGTACCTCTAAGATATCTCAATATGCGAAGAACAGCGGCCCAATGAACTGTAGTGGGACAAGCTACAAACTGGCTAACAATATGAACATCATATGAAATATCTGGATGTGTGATAGTAAGATACACCAAGCTTCCAACAATAGTACGATACAAACTGAGATCTGATAAAGGACTTCCATCAGATGAGAAAACTTCACATTAATCTTAATGGTGGTATCAGTAGTCTTATTATCTATGAGTTGTAACAACCGTATTTCGGAACCAATTAAAAACTTATTTTTAATTGATTTTGATAGAAATTAAATATTTTATATGATTTATTTTGAGAATAAACGACGAAAAAATTATTTAAAGAGAAATTAGAACGTATAAATTTATTTTAATTGTAAAACGAGCATGAAATGACGCAGTAGTTCGAAAATTTAATTTTAAATTTCAAGTGAATGTACATAATTCATTATAAATTGGATTTTAGTAAAACAAGAAACTTTGGAATATTATAAACTGTGATTTTTTAACTAATGTAAGAAACTGAGATTACACTTTATAATTGTAAGTAATGTCCAGTTTAAAATTTAAAATAGTCGCTATAGAATATAAATATATTTTAATATTATTTATGCCCTTAAAATGGCCATTTTGCAAACGATCTCCATTTTCGACAAAACTAATTTTGTTGGATCCGGAATATCAAATTATTGTTAGGTTTAAAATATCAAGTTAATTGGAATTAATATATAAGTGTGGTAAATTTAAACGCGTATTGAATTTGAGTTTAACTATAATAAGCTGGCTAAAAAGCCATTTTTCAAACGATCTCCAAATTTGACGAAATATATTTTGTTAGGACTGTATCGTCAAAACATAGCTAGATTTCAATTTTCAAAATTTTTGGAGTTAGTATGTGGCTCCGGTAAATTAAAATGTACGTTGGATTTCAATATAAAACGTTATATTAATTTATATTTTAATTTTGACAAAAAATAATCAAAACAGTCAAATTGGCTTATGAAACAGATCCCATTGTGTCCGTAATGAGGGTATTTGGTTAGAAACGACGGTTGTTGGGTTCGATTTGGAGTTCGAATGCCAAATCTCACTTTTACGAATTAAATAATATTAAAAATACACTATAAATACCCTTAAATTATATTCCCAAACCCTAATTCTAATTCCGCCGTCAGCTTTAAACCTATGGCCCCGATTTTCAAAATTTTCCCTTCAATTTTCATGAAATCCAAGCTTTAATCAAAGGAACTACCAACACAGAAATCAAAGAACAATGTGAGAGCTTCGAAATGGTACGGGGATGATCGATTTTAGTGATGTGGTCTGCTCGATTTTCGAGCTAGAAGCTCGCACATTTAAGCATGAATCCTGGAACACCCCACCACCTTCCTTTATCGGATTTCGAATTGAACTTATCTAAATTATTTTTTGTATTCAATATAAAACATTTACTTTTGAATATTTTAAAATATGATACTTTTGGTTTCTTGTTATACAAAAGTTCATATGGGGTTTTGAAACACCCAACCTCCGTTAAAGTCACTCACAAAGGGAATGCATTAACTTTGGTGAAGCATTTTAGGTAAAAGGCACAGATAATTTACAAGACAGACATATAAACAGCGGAAAACTGAAATCATTACATAACTAGCGTGGTCAGTCAAAACATTACAAGAATTGTCTCAAAACTCAACTTCTAAATTATTACAATAAGACATCTATCTTGATTTAAAACTCCAAGTACATCAAGAAGCATAAAACAATAGTAAAGCATCATAAATCCCCAATAAAAGTGTAACCACGGCCATAGCCAAAGAAAAGAGAATCCAAGAAATACATCTACTCTCTTCAAGCTGGAAAAGGTCTGCACTAATTAAGCTGAAGAATTCCCTCTCTGAGGACCTGGGGAGGGGAGGGGGGAACGAAAGAAAGGAAGGCGAAAGAAAACAGGTCAGACATAAGCCTGGTAAGTCCAGTGATTATTCAGCATGTAAACAGGTAAAAGGATCATGACATGAATAAACTGAACATAGGACAATACCATAGCAATAAGATAAAATAAGGTAAGGCAAGATAAACTGAATATACTATCGCACTTATTTCCATTTCTCTACACCTACTAATGAATGTTTCAACTACCATCATGTGCTCATAACAAAGTGATCCCTTTTCCGATCGGCTTCTACTCGAATGCATTTATTTCTTATGTCATTCGGCCCCGCTTGATTGTAGATATTTGTGCTGGTACCACCATAGGGTGTATCAATTCCTATGGTGGTAACCCGACACAAATTCAAGAACAGTGTACACTACCGATGCCCAGTTCCTGCTTTTTCCACTCAGGAGTATGTCCACGCCCATACTCCGCCGGAATCTACACTACTGCAACAGCCGCCACTATTTTGACCGTTTATAATCAGCCCAGTAATTGTGCCCCACCCTGCCTAGTTCACGGTATCGTGATACATCTATGTGGGTTACTGCTGAAATGGGTCCCCGTTACTAGGGTTTCCTAATCAACATGTTATAACGGTTAAGTGTTCTCAAATTAACCTAACCTCACCCGTCTGTTTAATTAACATGTTGTATTAGTTAAGTGTTGCCTTAACTAACTTAACCCTACCATTCTTATCCTGTCTGTCCCTTAGCTTTAATTCAGTCATTAATGCGCTAACATATCACATTAGATCTATATTGTTGCGATCGCTGGATGTGCCGGGCGGTTACGGGTAGTCTTACACCGCAACTCAATCTAACCTCGGGTTAGACATGTTCATCTTTAGCCAATTTACGTATTTGTTATATGTGTCCAAGTTTTGGTCTCTTTATGTCAATATTCCCCAAGTGTAGTCAGTACAAGTTTTATGCCACAAAATTTACTCAGTTAAATTATACCCAATTTTCCCGTGTTATAATCGCACGTACAACGAGATTCAATCTAAGTTCCGAATGAACCTAGTATTCAGAAAAGAAAATAAAAAGGAAAAAAATAGAGAAGGAGCATAAGAATTGACATAAGGAAAAAGCATCATGCAAAGGTGTACCCAATTCAAGAATCATGTTTCCAATAGGCATGTTGTACATTAACAATAAGTGTGGGCAAGCTAAGCAATTCACAACATAGTATAAAGATTGGATAGAATTGGACTTAAGAGAATCACTAATTTTGATGTACAACATGATAAGTTCCATTATATCAATCACAATAGTCTCATAGGCATAGGATGTACAACATGATAGGTTCCATCATATCAGTCACAATAGTCTCATAGGCGTAGGATATACAACATGATAGGTTCCATCATATCAATCACAACAGTCTCATTGGCATGATATGTTACATTATGTCAATCACAACAGTCTCATAGGCATTATAGGTTTCATTATGTCAATCACAACAGTCTCATAGGCATAGGCAATTCAGATTTGACAAAAGGGTAAGCACGAATCAGAATTAGGCATAGTTCTAGATCTGATTATTATAGTCATGATTTCTATTAGGTGTTCAAATCTGAATAATAACTGAACTTACAGAAAAAGAACGGATCTTGTATTCTGGGATCTGATTTCTGAATTTTTTAAGATTAACCCTTGATGTAGACGTTTGATTCTCTAGTTTGGATTTGGTTTGGAGCTTTTTAACTTGATTTCTAGTTTGAAGAAGATGAAGGCTGGGCTAGCTTAGACGTAGACAGCATGACGGCTTCATAGAATAGGGTTATGAGGTCTAAAGTTGAGGTTTGGGGGTGATTATATAGAATTTTAGGATTAATATGGGCCTTTAGATCAACCTAGGTGTCATCAGAGCCGTCTAATCCAAGAAAATGCATCATCAGGCAAATCAGAAGTCAACGTAGCCCTATGACTCAGAAAATCATCATTGTCTAACATAGTTGGCTGGGGTCGACCCCTATACGGGGGGTCGACACCCATGTCGACTCCCCTAGGGGGGCCGACTCCCATGTCGACACCCCTTGGGGGGGGGGGGGGTCGACACCCCTGAGCGGGAGATTTCCCGCTCAGCCGATTTCTGAGTTTTTGAATTTCGAGCTAAATTAATTATTTAATTATTATTTTTAATTTGTTTTTTTCTTACACTAGAAATCTTCTAACCTCCATAACTTCTTCCTATAAAGTTCGATTCACGCAAACTTGGACTCTATCTCAAGCAGAATTCTGAGACGAATGCAATGGCGTAACCCGTTTCGCCCAATTCTTCTTTCAAAAAATTAAGCGTTCTTAGATTTGTTAATTTTAATATTCATAGAAAATATGGGGTGTTACATTCAACCCTCCTTAAAGGATTTCGTCCCCGAAATCTCTATGTTAAGAAGAATGTATCCTAACTTCCAACATCCATCTACTCAACCATCAATCACAGGAATCCATTGTCCTACAAAAAGATTTCTAATGCTTTCATGATCATATGCATAGTGTGTGTATATGTCTTATCTAATGCAAAATCATGCGGTCTATTGATTCAGTTGACCACCTTGATGCGAATCATGTCGGTGCTATGAGTCCATCATGTATGCAACTATTCCTACTCGTATTTTGTAACTTCTACATGAGTGCACAATCATTCATACAAATGCAACATCCATATGATAATAGATCAAGTTTAAATCCACATACAAATACATATATGCATATGCAATATGAAAGTGACTGAGCCGATCTAGTACTTAATGTGTGTGTATATGCATCCATGAGCAACCACTAGCAACCCCTCTCAACCACTTGCAACCATCAATCATAACATGTTTCAAATATATGTTTACATCCATTGGTTTCTACCTAAGGATTAAGAATAGGACCGGGGAGATATAATTAAAAGATAGATACAAGCATGTGTAAACTTATGGAAAATAGAGATCAAGGATGTACCCTCAAAAGAAAAGGATAGGATGGGCGTATCTTGTCTTCAGTCTCCCAAGTCACGTCTCCTTCAGCGTCACTCCACTGTACTTTAACTAGCTTGACCTCACGATTGCGTAGCTTTTTAACTTCTGTACTCAAGATACGATTTGGAACTCTTATCACCATCGCTTCTCGCTCCACTTCTAATTCCTCTAGTATGCTCGGCTCCACAACTTCTGCGGACTCATGTAAGCACTTATGTAGATAAGAGACATGAAAAACATTATGAACTCCAGCTAATCTTTGGGGCAGCTCTACTTTATAATTCCCAATCCTCTCAATGATAGGAAATGGCCCAACAAATCTTAGTGCCAATTTTCCTACGGACCCAAAGCGAACGACATTCTTCAAAGGAGATACTTTAAGAATAACTCTATCCCCAACCTCAAACTCAAGGTTGGTACTTATTTTATCAGCGTAGGACTTCTGTCTATCTTGTGCGGTCTTCATTCGTCTTCGTATCAAGTCCACCTTCTCTGAAGTTTCTCTGATCATGTCAGGCCCAAGTACGAGCTTGTCTGTAGACCCACACCAACAACTTGGTGATGACATGGTCTTCCGTATAAAGCCTCAAAGGTTCCATGCCTATGGTGGCTTGGTAGCTATTGTTGTAGGCGAACTCCACCAAAGGAAGATGTTCCTCCCATGTTCCTCCAAAATCAAGAATGCACAATCTCAAAAGATCTTCTAATACTCTGTTCACCCTTTCCATCTGACCATTTATTTGAGGGTGATAGGCAGTGCTTAAGCGTAGCTGTGTGCCTACAGCCTCTTGCAAACTCTTCCAAAATTCGCTCATAAACATAGGATCTCGATCACTTACTATGCTAGAGGGTATTCCATGCAGTCGAACCACCTCTTTAAGATAAATGGATGCTAACGATGAGGCAGCCTTCCTACTCTTAACAGGTATAAAGTGAGCGCTTTTAGTGAGCCTGCCCACTATTACCCAAATACTGGTATTGCCCCTTCTTGACTTGGGCAACCCAGCAATAAAGTCCATCGACATGCTATCCCATTTCCACTATGGGACCTCTAGAGGATGAAGCAGACCACCTGGCTTCTTCTGCTCTGCCTTGACTTGATGGCATATCAATCATTTAGAGACAAACTCAGCTACATCCTTCTTCATGCCGTTCCAGAAGAAAACTCTTTTTATGTCTTTATACATCTTGTCCACACCTGGGTGTATGGTCAACTTATAATGGTGTGCTTCTTCAAGAACGGTTTTCACCAAATCCCTTACTTGTGGGACGCATAGTCTTCCATCCCGTCTCAACCAACCCTTGTCATCAATGGAGTATCTATTAAGGCGACTAGAAGTCTCACCTCTAATTAGGTTATCCATCGCATCAACTAGCTGAGGGTCTTCACATTGCGCTGTTCCTATTGAGTCCAAAAGAGTAGGCCGCACCTCTAGCGATGCTAACAAACAAGGTACAAATTCAAAGGAAGATTTAAAGTCAAAGTTGGTCATGTACTCCAAGCTTTGCCTTTCTACAAAGAGAGGACTTAATGTCAGCTTTTTCCTACTTAAGGCGTTTGCTACCACATTGCCCTTGCCAGGGGTATAAGCAATCTCAAAATCGTATGAGGCAAGAAATTCTATCCACCTTTGTTGTCTTAAATTAAGATCTTTCTACGAGAAAAGGTACTTTAATGATTTATGGTCAGCAAACAATTCAAACCTTTCTCCTAGCAGGTAAAGACGCCATGACTTAAGAGAGAAAACAATGGCAGCTTGTTCTAAATCATGAGTTGGGTGGTTCTTCTCATGTACCTTCAACTGCCTTCCCCCATAACAAACTACCTCGCCTTCTTGTACCAAGATAGAGCTTAGTCCGGTACTACATGCGTCCGTGTACACTGTAAACATCTTACTCCCATCAGGAAATGTCAGAACTGAGGCCGTTGTCAGAGCCTTTTTCAGTCGTTGGAAAGCAACATCACAATCCAAATCCCAAGAAAAAGTTAGGTTCTTTTTCGTTAACTTAGTAAGTGGGGCTGAGATCTTTGCAAAGTCCTTAATGAACTTTCTATAAAAGCCCGCTAGTCCGAGAAAAATTCGTACTTCAGTTGCATTCCGTGGAACCTCCCAATCTTGCACCGCAACTACTTTTCCGGTATCCACAGCTATCCTCTCTTTGGATATCACATGTCCAAGAAACCTTAATTCTTCTCTCCAAAAATGGCATTTGGAGAATTTTGCTTTCAGCCGATGTGCTCGAAGATTATCCATAACTTCCCTTAAATGCAAAGCATGTTCTTCCTCACTTTTTGAGAAAATCAAAATGTCGTCCACGAAGACCACTACAAATTTATTAAGGAACTCTCTGAGCGCCCTACTCATCAAGTCTACGAAATAGGCGGGTGCGTTTGTCAAGATGAAAGGCATGACAAGCCATTCGAAGAAACCATCCGGGGTCCTGAACGCGGTCTTATCTATGTTGTCTTCAGCCACGCTTAGCTGATGAAATCCGGTGGCCAGATCTAGTTGGGAGAAAATCGAGGCACCTATGAGCTGGTTGAACAAGTCATCTATTCTAGGAAGTGGGTTCCTATTCTTCTTGGTCAGCTTGTTTAGCTCCCTATAGTCTACGTACAGGCGAAGTGAACCATCCGCTTTGGTTGCAAACACCATTGAAGAACCACATTCAGAATTACTCCGCCTTATGAACCCCTTTTCAAGAAACTCTTTAACTTGCTTGCTGAGCTCTTTCCTTTCCCTTGGAGCCATGTGTCTAACTGGTAAAGCAACATGTTTTGCATTATCAACAAGGTATATGCGGAAGTCTATCTCTTGCTTCGGAGGTAAACACTTCACCTCTTCAAAGACATCTGAGTACTCACGGACTACTCTAACAGATTGTAAGTTTTCAACAGATGCATCAAGAGATTCTAGATAGCTAAGCATAACAGAATTCATAGGATTACAAGAGATTTCGAGAGTGTTACCGAGGCGAGTCATAAGTCTAACCACTCTCCTTTCACAATCAAGGATGGCACTATTACTGGATAACCAATCCATGCCTAGAATCAACCCATAGCCCGTGAAACTCAAAACATAAGCATTACATCCAAATCCAACGCTTAGTATAGAAATTTCCAAATCCAAACAAATAATTGACAAATAAGCCGAACCCCCAATTGGATTTGAAACAACCATGGGATCCTCTACTATACTGGTATCTAGGTGCAGAGATTCAACTAAAGCAGTAGATATAGAAGAGTGCGATGCGCCAGAATAAAAAAGAGTACGAACTGGATGATCAAAAACATAAACTAAACTCTCAACAGAAATATTTCTACCTCTTTCTTGCGGAGGTGCAATGAGAGCATGAATCCGCCCTCTAGAAGTAGATCCAGTCCTCTGCCCTTGCCCTTGCCTTCTTGGGCAATCCTTATCCATATGTCCTGTCTCGTCGCATTGAAAACAACTACTCATCTTCCTCTTCTTCTTCCTGCAGTCTTTAATTAGATGTCCAGGTATGCCACAAAATTTACACTTCCTCTTGTCATGGGGTTTGTTATTCTTCCCGCCTTTCTTGGAATCCAACTTCTTATTCTGCGATCCCTCCACTTTCTTGTCTAGAGGTTCTTCCACCTTTGCCTCTTTCTTGCCATCTTTGTCTTCCTCCTGTAACAGTGCCATGTCCACCAGTCTCTCAAAAGTCGCACCCATAGGTATATGGGACATAGCTAGGCTGTGCAGCAGCTCATTTAACCCTTTAACGAATCAGAGAGCCTTTTTATGTGGAGTGTTTACTAACTCCAGTCCGAATCTTGCTAGCTGGTTGAATTGGTTGACGTATTCCTTAACCGACAGACTTCCTTGTTTGAGTGCTAAGAACTTCTCCATTTGTAGACTTCGTTCAGCTTGCGAGAGGAACTTCATTTCAAATCTCTTACTGAAATCCTCCCAAGTTTCAACTGATCTCTCAGCATTAGTAACTTCCCACCAGTAAGAGGCTTCGTCCTTAAGTAACCATACAACCAATTGTATCTTCTGCCAATCGTCCACTTTGGACATAATAAACAAATCTTCTGTTTCCTTGAGCCAGTTTCTTGCTTCCACAAATGACTCAGTCCCATTAAAGTTCTTTCCACCCATAGATCGAAAGTCTCTACATATCTTCGAGAAAGCATTCACACGCGGAGGAGGAGAAGGAACGTCTGCAACTGGGGGAGGAGGAAAATCTGCTAGGCTTGTGTCATTAGCCCTAGCCTCCAGATACCTTCTGAACCAGCCATGTATCACCCTCGGGAAGATTAAGATCCCCAGACATGCTGAAACGAAAAAAGTTCAAAACAAAGGATAGAAAGATAGTGCATATGGCTTTAGGGATTATGCTTTTAAAATAAAACAAAACTTTTCTTGAAAATGCTTCTTTAAACTTCTTTTTTTTTTGAAAAAAAAACTTTTATCTGATCTGGTAAACAATCGCTCTGATACCAAGTGAAACACCCCACCTCCGTTAAGGTCACTCATAAAGGGAATGCATTAATTTTGGTGAAGCATTTTAGGTAAAAGGCACAGATAATTTACAAGACAGACATATAAACAGCGGAAAACTGAAATCATTTCATAAATAACATGGTTCAGTCAGAACATTACAAGCATTGTCTCAAAACCCAACTTCTAAATTATTACAATAATACAGCTATCTTGATTTAAAACTCCAAGTACATAAAGAAGCATAAAACAGTAGTAAAGTAGCATAAATCCCCAATAAAAGTGTAACCATAGACATAGCCCAAGAAAAGAGAATCCAAGCAATACATCTACTCCCTTCAAGCTGGAAAAGGTCTGCACTAAGCTGAAGTATTCCCTCCCTGAGGACCAGGGGGGTAACGAAAGAAAAGAAGGCGAAAGAAAATGGGTCAGACATAAGCCTGGTAAGTCCAGTGATTATTCAGCATGTAAACAGGTAAAAGGATCATGACATGAATAAACTTCACATAGGACAATACCATAGCAATAAGATAACATAAGGTAAAGCAAGATAAACTGAATATACTATCACACTTATTTCCATTTCTCTGCACCTACTAACGAATGTTTCAACTACCATCATGTGCTCATAACAAAGTGATCCCTTTTCCGATCGACTTCTACTCGCATGCATTTATTTCTTGTGCCATTCGGCCCCGCTTGATTGTAGATACTTGTGCTTGTCCCACCATTGGGTGTATCAATTCCTATGGTGGAAACCCGACACAAATTCAAGATGCACAGTGTATACTACTGATGCCCAATGCCTGCTTTTTCCACTCCGGAGTACGTGCATGCCCATACTCCGTCGGAACCTACACTGCTGCACCATCCACCGCTATTTTGACCGCTTATAATCAGCCCAGTAATCGTGCCCCACCTGCCTAGTTCAGGGTACCGTGATACATCTATGTGGGCTACTGCTGAAATGGGTCCCTGTTACTAGGGTTTCCTAATCAACATGTTATAACGGTTAAGTGTTCTCAAATTAACCTAACCCCACCCATCTGTTTAATTAACATGTTGTATTTGTTAAGTGTTGCCTTAATTAAATTAACCCTACCATTCTTAGCCTGTCCATCTCTTAGCTTTAATTCATTCATTAAAGCACCAACCTCTCACATTAAATCTATATTGTTGCAGTCGCTTGATGTGCCGGGCGGTTCCAGGAAGTCTTACACCGCAACTCAATCTAACCTCGTGTTTTTGGGCTTAATGCGCTAACCTCTCACATTAGATCTATATTGTTGTGGTCGCTGGGTGTGCCAGGCTGTTCCGGGCAGTCTTACATCGCAACTCAATCTAACCTCGGGTTAGGCATGTTCATCTTTAGCGAATTTACATATTTATCATATGTGTCCAAGTTTTGGTATTTTTATGTCAATATTCCCCAAGTGTAGTCAGTACAAGTTTTATGCCACAAAATTTACTAAACTAAATTATACCCAATTTTCCCGTGTTATAATCGCACGTACAATGACATTCAATCTAAGTTCTGAATGAATCTAGTATTCATAAAAGAAAATAAAAAGGAAAAAAAAATGAGAAGGAGCATAAGAATTGACATAAGGAAAAAATGGGCATGTAAAGGTGTACCCAATTCAAGAATCATGTTTACAATAGGCATGTTGTATATTAACGATAAGTGTGGGCAAGCTAAGCAATTCACAACATAGGTATAAAGAGTAGATAGAATTGGACTTAAGAGAATCACTAATTTTGATGTACAACATGATAAGTTCCATTATATCAATCACAATAGTCTCATAGGCATAGGATGTACAACATGATAGGTTCCATCATATCAATCACAATAGTCTCGTAGGGATAGGATATACAACATGATAGGTTCCACCATATCAATCACAATAGTCTCATAGGCATGATAGGTTCCATTATGTCAATCACAACAGTCTCACAGGCATGATAGGTTTCATTACGTCAATCACAATAGTCTCATAGGCATAGGCAATTCAGATTTGACAAATGGATAAGCGCGAATCAGAATTAGGCATAGTTCTAGATCTGATTATTGCAGTCATGATTTCTATTAGGTGTTCAAATCTGAATAACAACTGAACTTACAGAAAAAGAACGGATCGTGTATTCTGGGATCTGATTTCTGAATTTGTTAAGCTTAACCCTTGATGTAGACGTTTGATTCTCTAGTTTGGATTTGGTTTGGAGCTTTCTAACTTGATTTCTAGTTTGGAGAAGATGAAGGCTAGGCTAGCTTAGACATGGATAGCATGACGGCTTCATAGAATAAGGTTATGAGGTCTAGGGTTGAGGTTTGGGGTGATTATATAGAAGTTTAGGATTAATATGGGCCTTCAGATCAACCTAGGAGTCATCAGATCCATCTCGTCCAAGAAAATGCGTCATTAGGCAAATCAGAAGTCGCCACGTAGCCCTATGACTCAGAAAATCATCACTGTCCAGCACAGTTGGCAAAGGTCGACCCCTATAAGGAGAGGGTCGACACCCATGTCGACACCCCTATAAGGGGGTCGACTCCCGTCTCGACACCCTTGGGGGAGGTCGACACCCCTGAGCAGGAGATTTACCGCTCAGCCGATTTTTGAGTTTTTGAAGTTTGAACTGAATTGATTATTTAATTATTATTTTTAATTTATTTTTTGCTTACACTAGAAATCTTGTAACCTCCATAACTTCTTCATACGTAGTCCGATTCATGAAAACTCGGAATCTATCTCAAGCAGAATTCCGAGACGAACGCCATGGTGTAACCCGTTTCACCCAATTCTTCTTTTAAAAAATTAAGTGTTCTTAGATTTGTTAATTTTAATATTCATAGAAAATACGGGGTGTTACAAATCCCGAGGCACTGACGCCATTAAGTGGCGCGCTGTGACCGGAGATAGAGGAGGACGGCGGCGGCTTCGGAGTGGTGGTCTCCAATCGTGAGCTGGCGATCTAGAGTGGCATACGATTTTGGTCAAAGGGGAGGAAGTGGGTTCGGTTTTGTTGAGCGAGGTCCTGGAGAGATTAATTGGAGGAAGAGAAGTAATTAAATTTTAATTATTATTTAATTACATAATTATGTAATTACCTTTTAAATTACCATAACTTTGTCATATGAGATCGGAATTCGACGATTTCAGTTGTGTTGCACTCATATCATCGAGCGCTACAACATGAAACTGACCAGAACAAAAACAGAGCAATTTGAATTATTAGCTAAATTAAATGCTCATTTAAAAATAAAATCCTCTATTAAATACTGACGGAGTGGAAACCAATTGTGAGAACTCTCTCACTTAAATATTTTGTACAGTCATTTATTTTTACAACTTAACATATATTGACTGCCTGTGATTGCAACATTTGTTTGGTGACTGATAGTTGTTTACAGTTTAATGTCATTATTATTAAACTGTAGATAAATTCACATCGATTATGATGTAAATGCCACAAGGGTATTAGGACGATAATTTAACACATCGTTCAAGTATACAAATAATCATATTTGTTTGACAGATTGAAAACCCCACATGGGTCTGGGTATGATAATTAGTTTGCACATCTCCCTCTGATTTAACTGTATGTGAACCGATGGATTGACAGACTGTTATAAGCGTTATTTAATTATTTAATGCTTATACAGTTGTAAATTGCACTCTAGATGTGAATTATATGTTTAATAGTTGTTTATCACTATTTTTGAATGCATGCGAAATATGGAATCCAAATAAATAAAATTATATGGTAATTGATTGAGTTTGATTCCAATTCAAAAGTAATGAATATTTTAAAAATAATATTTAGTGAAGATTCAAAATATGATTTTGATGTCCGATTTTAGATGGATACAGAAATATTGAAATATTCATAACTGAAATGAATGTGAAGCCGAGTTAAGTAAATATACGCCATTTTAACTCGAACGGTATTTTCTGTTGATTTTATTCATTTTAAAATGAACATCGAAAAGATTTGATTTCAAAATCTGATGTTTTGAAAATATTATCATTTTAATATTATAATGATATGAATTATTCAATTTATATTTAAAAGTTAAATGGAAGTGAAATCGTTTTAAAAACGAATTTATAAACGTCTTATAAAATACGTTTTAAATGGAAATCGCATTATATATATTATCATATATATTTATATGGCTTGAATAGAATGTGCCGCGCAGCGACTGTTCGCGAATTTCCTAAAGCCGGAACCGTTGGGTTCGTATCGAAAAGATCTTTCCAATGAATATAAGAGATTTAAATTTGAAAGATTGGATTTTAAATTATGTCCGAATCAATTTTAGAAAAGATCGTTACGGATGCAGTTCAGTGGTCGATATTGAAAACCGACTGTAAGGGCCTTAATAAAAATTATTAAAAATATGGAAAAATTATGTAAAATCATAATTAATGATTTGGAAAGATTTTGGATGAAATATTAATAGTTTTTGAAAAGATAAAAGATATTTTTATCCAAATGAACAAGTTATTTACTAAAATAATAATATAGTGTTTTTAAATAAATAAATTGGATTTGAAAAGGGTTTTAATATAACCAAAATTTTCCAATGAATAAATTGTAATGGGTTTAAATGAAAATTATCTTCAGATATTTTCGATACTGGATTCCGTAATTATACGGATATTGTTATGGGAATTTGGAAGATATTGATATTGTTATTCCAAAACGATATCTGTTAATATCAAATTGTATTTTGAGTTCATTGTGAATGGTGTCTTAAATAATGTTGTTCTTGAACCCACATGAGAAAGAATAAATCTTTTAAATAAGATATAGAGAAGTTTTCCAGTTTATTTAATTAAATTGTAATTGAATGAAATTCGATAAGTAATAGTCGAGATGAGCGGCTGTGAAGGAAGGCATTTACTATTTATGGAGTTTAAAAGGCTTCGTCGTTATTTCATTTACAATATTAGTATGATACAGAAATTTATATCGATTATGAATTGTTTAAATTTCAGTGAAGTTTCCAAATTGATGGAAAATGACTTTGGGTATATCCTGAACTGTGTTTTAAATAACATTTGTTCTTCAACCCAAATAAAGACAGGATTGATTTTCCAAGTTGAAAATTAATTAAGTAATGATTTCCGGAGTTTAACAATGAACTAGAGTTTTGATGAATCTTTAATCAGGTCAAATGTGAATAAGATAATTAAATTTACTAAATTTAAGAAATGTTCGAGATGGAGTACCCCATATCCCCTACCCCCTCCCCTCTCCCCTCTACCCCCACCCCTCCCCCGCAGTTTTACTCCATGCTATAGTTAAATCTTTAATTAGAATTGAACGATAAATGGTAATTAAATTTACCGATAACACAATGGGTGTTTGATATGGAGTACTACCAAATTTTCTCCATGGAATGAATAGGTTGGGATTGGAGTAACGTCCCGTATTTTTGGTAGCCAGATATTTAATATATTAAATGTTGAATTGGAATTTTAGATGGATTTATAATATACAATTCGTTTATTAAACGACGCATGAATGTATTATATAATTATATTTTGAAATCATAAATGTCGCGGTATTTTATAATTTACGTTTTGAAATTCATGCATATCGGTACGAATATAAAACATGCAGTGACATTTGACGATGAAATTAAATAATCATACGAAATAGAGCGTTCAAATCAATGCGTTGCTTCCTTATAATGAGGCATGTGCTTCGCACACGGGAAATTGTTCGATATATTATATAGACCTTAAAATGATTTCCTTTCAAACAACCTCTGTTTTCAACAAAACAAGTTATATTAGAATACGTATGGCTGGTTGTTGCTAGATTTCCAGTTTGGAGCCAAACGAAGTTGTTTTGTCGGTAGACGAAATTTAAAGATGAAATGATAAATTTAAATAACACCATTGTGCAAATGAAGTCCGTTTTCAATGAAAGTAATTTCATTGAAATCGAAATGTCAAGGCGTAACAGCGTATTTATTTGCATTATGTTTGAAGTCGATGGTTGACGTTTGTATTTTAACGATCAACAGTGTAACGATACGGATTTCCCCATGAAGGAAAGCCCGGATTGCTTTGAGGACAAGACGAATCAGAACAAAAACAGAAGAACATTTAACTGCATATGACATCAATTTACATCAGAGTACAAGAATATACAGAGTATCAACAAATAATATACATTCGATCAATATCAAATATTTAAATTACATTTAAATACATAGCAGCGAAAAATAATACAAAACGCAACTGAAAAGAATATACGGATACAGAGCTTTCCGAATATCATTCCAGCTGTAAACCAGGATCCTATGAATATAAATCTGCAAAACCAAAACAACTAGCTGCCCGTGTGGAAAATAGGGGCACCCAGAGTTTAGGTTAAAACAATAAACTCAAGGTCAGTCATGTGACTGGTGTGAGAACTAAAACAGTTATTTAAAACTTTGCATTAAAAACAAAGTAAATCAAGGGACCACGCCGTATAACATGGAACGGGTTTCTTCCCAAGAATACCAGTGCATAAAACAAATAGTGCAAGTTTTTTGGAAAATGAAGCTATTATAAGACCCCGGTCCCATCACATAATGCAACGTAAGCCAGAGGATAGGGTTTTCCCTTATAATAGCCAAACATGTTTGGTAAGTCAAAAAAAATCATTTTGATACTACTATAGTGTAAAGTGTATGAAAACAACTTCAAATATAAATGTATTAATCCTAGACGGCATGGGTACCATATATCATGTCGCCATACTAGGCTCTACAATATAAACCGAAATGTCACGTATTGGAAACTGGATTTCCTTTATGAGTATAGGCAAGGGATATACTCCTCGCCGGCTTTGAGACACTCTAGCAAATGCCTCAGGGTCTCCCGCGGAAGACCCTTGGAATCGGTTGGGCAGGTCCTCCCTTACATTTGAGGATTAGTTATTCTTGAAGACACCTTTCTCAGTCCTATCGGACCCATCCATCGGCTTCATAGAGACTGATATATCCGAGGCGCGTCACATTCCAACAACCATATAGATAAAAATAATATAAATGTCAGGGCTTGCAAAACGCTGACACCACCCATAGCTAGAAAGAAACGTCGTGTTCTCCCAACGGTTCTTATCCCGTTTTGACCCATACCGAGGTGTGAGGCTCGCGAATTAACGCTAAACACAAGGCGGCGCTATATTAAAGCTATGCTTTGATCATCAACCACAAGACTCGGCTTTTCAACAAAAGCCTTGATCACTGCATCTCAGCATGCCATACAGGCAATTCATGCCATGCGACTGATAACTATCGATATACAACCTCTGAGGTCATACGTTTCAGAGAAGGGCATTAAGCAAGAGAATAAATTCTCCATGGCCAAACTAATATATATTTAATAGAAATCAATCAACACAGAATAAAGTCCAATGTCAGACACACAATCCATTTACAAATTCGTCTTGGGTCTAAACAAAACTGGAGGCACCTTATTCCTTGTCCCATATGTCGAATACAAGAGAGAGGCCCTCGCATATCCGTCGATCTCATAGTACGTCTGGACGATCACCACTTATTACTTCGTCTTGGGTGTATAGCCCAATCAAGACATAAGTAATCATCGAAACGATGTGAAGACCTCCGATCTTCAACCACCGTCTACATTGTCGACTTATCATCGAATCAGTTATTCAGAATGGGATAAGCCCGGCCTCTCTGAATAACTCGCATATATAATGAACAAGTGTTACACAAACACAACATATGCCTCATTCAAATCCAGAATAATCTTTTACTCAAATATTCAAATCATTAGGGAATAGTTTCCCATTAATTTTGTCAAAGATAAATTCTTTTAAATTTATTCTTTAATCTTCCTTCGGATATCAATTCAAACCATATTAAGGTTTTCCAAACTAGTTGGGATCAACGCACCTTACCGAAGTAACCATTTATTTAAGTTCCCAATCCCAACATATTCATCCCATGGAGAAAAACTGATTATACTCCATATCTACCACCGTGGTGTTATCGGTAAATTTAATTACCATTTCCCGTTTAAATCTAATTAAAGATTTAACTATCGCTAGGAGCAAAACTGGCGATACTCCATTCTCGATCATTTCCCAAATTTGATAATTTAATTTATCAATTCCCATTTCAATCTAATTAAAGATTCATTAAATCTCCACTTCGTTCTAATCTTCCCAAAAATCAATATCAATTATTATTTAACTTTGGAAACACAAACATGTCGCATCGACAATCTACATTGTACTATTAATTTCTGCCGATATATAACATCTGAGCTTGTATGTCTCAGAGAAGGGTGCTAAGCAAGAGAATAAATTCTCCGCCACTAAACAGATATATATTTAGCATAAATCAACCATACAGTTCGAAATACAATGACAGACATGTAATCCTATCTCTAACTGGGTTAAAGAACTAATGTCATTTAAAACACATTTCACGATAAACCCAAATCACATTCCATTAAAGGAAAACAAATCAATATAAATGGATATCAATCTTCACGGAAAACAAATCAATATATAATCGATATCACTTTCCATATCCGACTAATAATATAAATGGAATAATGGCAAAGCCTTTTAAATTCCATATGTATTAACCGTCTTCCTCCACAGAAGTTCACTTTGATTATTATCAGATTGAATTCCATTCAATTCCAATTTAATATATTAAATTGGAAAATTTATTTTGGAAAATCCCCGTTAAATCTTAATAAAAGGATTTATAAATCCCAAATCATATTTCACTGTAAATCGGGTTAAAGAACGTAGGTCGTTAAAAAAACACAGTTCACAATAAACCCAGTTCACATTCCATTTTTAGTTCCAATTAAATGTAAATTAATTGGTAATTCTTCTTTAAATCTTAATTCAAAGATTTATTCTTTTCACACTGGGTTTAAGAATAGTGTCACTAAAAACACAGTTCACGACAAACCGAAAATCCCATCAGTCTCTAACCGTAAATTAGTAAGAGAACAATTCCCTAAGTATTAACCCCGAAGGCCGAAACCAACATCAGATCAATACCCAGGAGACCATTCAACTTAGCTAATCTCTAGTTAGTTTCTAATTTTCTTAACTCCATTGGGTTTACGAATAGTATTATTAAAGATATCATTCATGACAAACCCAAAATCCAATTTGATATTAAATACAAGGCTCTGAATAGAAAATATACTGGCTTATATTCAATATCAAATTTTGAAACCAACAAATATCGTATTGGAATAACGATATATATATCTTCCAAATTCCTCCACGATATCCGTATAATCACGAAATCCAATATCAAAAATTCCAAAGATAATTTCGATTCAAATCCATTCCAATTCATATACTGGAAATTCCGGTTATTTTTTAAAACCATTTCAAATCCAATTTATTTATATTAAAAATATTGGATTTATAATTCTAGTTTATAACTAGTTCATTTCGATAAAAATATACTTTTATCTTTTCAAATATGGAATTTTTCATCTTAATTTTTTCCAAATCATTTATTACGATTTTACACAAATTATAGATATTTTTTATAATTTTATCAAGGCCCGAACAGTCGATTTCCATAAACGGTCATCGAACTGCACATACAACGACCTTTTACAAATTTTATTTGGACATAATTCCAAATCCAACCGTTAGATTTCAAATCTGTTGTATTCGTTCGAAAGCACTTTTCGATAAGAACCCAACAGTTCCGGTTTTAGGAGAATCCGACGGTCGGATCTCCCTTAATGTCCGTTTGAAGTCAATGGTTGAAATTCGAGAACTGCAGCGGTGTGGCGCGTTCTATTCAGGCCATTTAATATATATAATATATATTGTATATATTTCGTCGATTTCTATTTAAAACATATTTTATAAATTGTTTTAAATTCGTTTTCAAAACGATTTCAACTTCATGTTCAATTTCTTATCAAAATTGAATGTTCCATATCATCAATATATAAATGATAATATTTTCAAAACATTAGATTTTGAAATCACTTCCTTTTCGATATTCATTATATGAATGAGTAAAATCGATATAAATATCATTCACATCCAAATGGCGCTAATCTAATCAACACGACTTTATATATTTAAACATATTCGTGTCCATCCCAAATCGGACATCAAAATCAGATTTTTATCTTTTACTGAATATTATTTTAAAATACTCGTTATTTAAAATATTCCTTATTTCTGAACTATGTTGATTATATGGATTTCATACAATACATGTACACAACAACAATCAAACGCATTCAACCATCATCCAGAGTGCATTCTACATAGCATAAGCATTAAATATAAATATTCAACGCTTACACAGCTTGTCAACCAATCGATTGACATACAACTAAATATTGGGATTGGTGTATGTCCAATATCATCCCAATACCCGTGTTGGGATTTCAAACAACAAACAGAGATTTATTTGTGCAGTTGGGCGATGGGTAAAATATATCATCCCAATCAATATCAGTCAAATATGCGTACATAAACACATCGTCCAATTTGTTAATGAATAATTATTTAATTCATATACACATTAAAAATTATATTTTTAACTATAAAATATTTATTCCATTCCACATCAAACAATCAATTTTCACAACATAGTCAAACAAACAAACAAGTCGGCCATGATCTGTGGACGACGGGTGTCGGGTGCTGCTAAGCACCGTTTGCATCCTAGTATATATATTAACTAGAAATAAAATTAAAGTGAGAAGTTCTCACCTTTGGGTTCCACTCCTCCATTCCTTAACGGACGATGGTTTGGGTTCTGTTCAAAATTCCAATGCAATCTTCTTCACGTTGTTCATAGTACAAATCACATTTTTATTTCAATTCCGAAAATTATATTTTTACTTCAAAACCATATGTGTAAAAATCACATCTTTAACACGATGTTTACATTACAAAGATAATATTTTTATTTCGATGTTCAAACAATAAAAATCAAATTTTTATTTCATATCTCTTCATATTATTCACTTTATAATATAAAAATCATATTTTTATTATCTCTGTAATATAAAAATCATATTTTTATTATCTCTATAATATAAAAATCATATTTTTATATCGATGTTTACAGTACAAAGATCACATTTTTATATGGTGTTCATATAAATACAAATCCAATTTTTATTCTTGATAGTGTTAAAAATCTAACCTTTTCCTATATAAAAATCTTATCTTTTAATATGATACAAATATAATCTTTGTCATTAAAAACAATGTTATTAATAAAATAAAATAAAATCAATTCTTTTTATTTAATCAATAAAAAAGTATGCATTTAATCTTACTGTTAATTTGCTCCTGCTTGTGCCAACGAATGTCGAGTAAGCCTCGATCATAAACCATTTCCAACGCACCTAGACTTCGTCGATTGGAGGGAGCAACTGGGGGAGGGGGGCGACAATCGGATGCGGTAGGTGGTTGGAGCTAGGTTTGTGGGTGTAGGGCTTTGGGTTTTCTTGAGATGAAGGGGAGAAGCGCGCGGATAGAGGAGGGAGGGAGAAGGGGGAGGTAGAGGGTGCGCCATCGCGCTGGCGGCGGAAGGGGGGTTCAACGGTGACGAACGCAAGGAGGAGCCGCCTCGAGGTCATGGGCTTTTTTATTTTCTTTTAGCAAATGACGGGGAGAGAGAATCCACAGAGAGGGAGGAAGTATAATATATATATATATTAATTAATTAATTCCATAAAGCAACTTTTAAATTCGAACTCCAAATCAAACCCAACAATTGTCGCCCCTAGCTAATTACCCTCATTCCGAACACAATGGGATATGTCCGGTAAGCCGATTCGACTGTTTCGATCAGTTTCCGTCAAAATCAAAATATAAATCTATATATTGAATTTGAACACACATTTCAATTTACTGGGGTCATATACGAACCCCAAAAATTCTAGAAAAAATATTTCTTACTTCCTATTGACGATAAGTCCTAACAAAACTAATTTCATCAAATTTGGAGACCGTCTGAAAAATGGTCATTTTCTGGTCAATCCAAATTGACTGAAACTATCAAAACACGTTTTCCTTCGCCACGCTCACATATTAATCCAAAAAATTATGAATTTTGGAATATAGTAATAACTTGACATCCTGGATGCAACAAAAGTGGTTTCGTCAAAAACGGAGGTCATTTGCAAAATTTCATCTTTTAAGGGCTATATTTTCCATAGCGACTATTCTGAATTTTCACTTGGGCATAACTTTTTATTCCCGCTATGAAATTTTGATTTTTCGGATTCGTTGAAAAGATATTTTCAAATAAATTCAAATATTTTTCGTTTCGCTAAAGTCCGGTTTATTTTGAATCCTGTACATTCATTTGAAATCTGAAATCTAATTTTCAAACTACTGTGCCATTCGTTCTAATTTTATTCAAAATAAATTTCTAGTCTTTATTATTTAAAATAATTCATTTTAAATATTCAAAATTCATTAAAATTGCCAAAATAAAAATATTAAATTGGTTTTGATTTTCCGGGTTGTTACAATCTCCCCCACTTAAAATCTTTTCGTCCTCGATAAGAAACGGAGCTAATAGTTGTTTAACTAATCAGCTCAACTTTCAATTTGGCTTTTATTCTCTAACTTTTCAGTTTCTAAGAATTTTTCAATTCTTCAAAAATTTGGCTAACACCCAAAATTTTTGAAAAATTTCGCCATAACCTCCATTGTACGGGAGCATCGGGAAAATCCCCAAACCGCCACATAGGCCCTCTCATCTCAAAAAGAAAAAGAAAAAGCCAAGCAGCTAGCTAATCAGCTCATAAAATCATCCAAACCCAAGAAATTAGTAAACATATACCTATTTGTCGGACATACAATTTTGTTCCTCTACTATAGCCTTCTTGTTGTGACCTGTTCAATGTATGTACACGTATATGCATGCAATTTCAAACAATTTTCAAGTCAGTTCAATATTTGATACAATTTGTCCCAAATTTACCTTTCTTTCACTTGTTGATCTAAATAAATAATCACACAACACAATCATCAATCAATTGGTTGATTAGCTTTTCAAATTCATAACTTGGATACATAGTCAAAAATCACATCTTTGGTGCCAAATCACAGCAATAGACCCTATCTAGTTTTGGTTCTCACACCAATCAATTAGAAATATATAAATATCTCACTTTTGAAACTCGAGCATAAATACTGATGATGCACGTGCTATCATCAGTATCATCTCCGGGCGACTAGAGTGTGATTCTATATCTATCCAGTATATTAAAACTTCGAATATACTTTTGCAAGGTGTATATGCAAAATCATTATATATTGGGTTGTCCAAATTCAATACAAATAAAATATTCAAATACATATGAAATGGTTTAAATTTTCAAAATAATATATTTGTTTTCATTTTGATTTTAAAAATGACATTCTTTCAACTCGTTCTAGGATACTACTGATCCCATCTCTAATGAGTCATTCCCATTGGATATTACTAATCCAATCTCCGATGAATTCTTTCGTTTAGTTCTAATGTGTCTTATTCTCGAGCTCTATAAACCAAAGCTCTTATACCAAATGTAACGATACGGATTTCCCCGTGAAGGAAAGTCTGGATTGCTTCAAGGACAAGACGAATCGGAACATAAACAGAAGAACATTTCATTGCTAATGACAACAATTTACATCGGAGTACAATAATATACACAGTATCAACAAATAACATACATTCGATCAATATCAGAGATTTAAATTACATTTGTATACATAGCAGCGGAAAATAATACAAAACACAACTGAAAAGAATATACGAATACAGAGCTGTCCGAATATCGCTCTAGCTGTAAACCAGGATCCTATGAATATAAATCTGCATAATCAAAACTACTAGCTGCCCATGTGGAAAATAGGGGCACCCAGAGTTTAGGTTAAAACAATAAACTCTAGGTCAGTCATGTGACTGGTGTGAGAACTAAAACAGCTATTTAAAACTTTACTTTAAAAACAAAGTAAATCAAGGGACCACGCCGTATAACACGGAACGGGTTTCCTCCCAAGAATACCAGTGCATAAAACAAACAACACAATGCTTTTTGGAAAATGAAGCTATTATAAGACCCAGGTCCCATCACACAATGCAACGCAAGCTGGAGGATAGGGTTTTCCCTTATAATAGCCAAACATGCTTGGTACGTTTAAAACAAATTATTTTGATACTATTATAGTGTAAAGTGTATGAAAACAACTTCAAATATAAATGTATCAATCCTAGATGGCATGGGTACCGTGTATCATGTCACCATACTAAGCTCTACAATCAAACCGAAATGTCACGTATTGGAAATTGGATTTCCATCATGAGTCTAGGCAAGGGATATACTCCTCACCGGCTTCAAGACACTCTAGCAAATGCCTCAGGGCCTTCCGCGGAAGACCCTTGGAATCGGTTGGGCCGGTCCTCCCTTATATTTGGGGATTAGTTATTCCTGAATACACGTTTCTCGGTCCTATCGGAGCCATTCATCGGCTCCGTAGAGACCGATATGTCCGAGGCACCTTGCATTCCAACAACCACATAGGTAAAAATAATATAAATGTCAAGGCTTGTGAAACGTTGACACCACCCATAGCTAAACAGAAACGTCGTGTTCTCCCAACGGTTCTTATCCCGTTTTTGACTCATACCGAGGTGTGAGGCTCGCGAATTAACGCTAAACACAAGGTGGTGCTATATTAAAGCTATGCTTTGATAATCAACCACAAGACTCTGCTTTTCAATAAAAGCCTTGATCATTGCATCTCAGCATGCCACACAGGCAATTCATGCCATTCGACTGATATCTATCGATATATAACCTCTGAGCTCGTACGTCTCAGAGAAGGGCATTAAGCAAGAAAATAAATTCTCCGCCGCCAAACAGATATATATTTAATAGAAATCAATCAACACAGAATAAAGTCCAATGTCAGATACACAATCCATTTACAAGTTCGTTCTGGGTCTAAACGAAATCGGAGGCACCTTATTCCTCGTCCCATATGTCCAATACAGGAGAGAGGCCCTCGCATATCCGTCGATCTCCAAGTACGTCTGGACGATCACTACTTATTACCTCGTCTTGGGTGTACAGCCCAATCAAGACATCAGTAATCATCCAAATGATGTGAAGACCTCCAATCTTCAGCCATCGTCTTCATCTTCGACTTATCGTCGAATCAGTTACTCAGAATGGGATAAACCCGGTCTTTCTGAATAACTCGCGTATATAATAAACAAGTGTTACACAAACACAACATACGCCTCATTCCAATCCAGAATATTATTTTATTCAAATATTCACATCATTAGGGAATAGGTTCCTATTAATTTTATCAAAGATAAATTCTTTTAAATTTATACTTTAATCTTCCTTTTGATATCAATTCAAACCATATTAAGGTTTTCCAAACTAGTCGGGATTAACGCACCTTACCGAAGTAACCATTTATTTAATTTCCTAATCCCGACCTATTCATCCCATGGAGCAAAACTGATCATACTCCATATCTACCACCACGGTGTTTTCGGTAAATTTAATTACCATTTCCCCTTCAAATATAATTAAAGATTTAACTTTCGCTTGGAGCAAAACTGGTGATACTCCATTCTAGATCATTTCCCATATTTGATAATTTAAATTATCAATTCCCATTTCAATCTAATTAAAGATTCATTAAAACTACACTTAGTTTTAATCTTCCCAAAAATCAATATTAATGATTATTTAACTTTGGAAACTCAAACATGCCGCATCGACAATCTACACCATACTATCGATTTCCCAAAAATCTATATCGACAATCTAC
Organism: Allium sativum; assembly: GCA_030737875.1. NCBI lineage: Eukaryota > Viridiplantae > Streptophyta > Magnoliopsida > Asparagales > Amaryllidaceae > Allium > Allium sativum. The sequence goes on from CM060916.1 coordinate 447,976,285, forward strand.
ACCATACAATCTTCCCAAATATCAATATTCTAGATCATTTCCATTCAATTCCAATTTAATATATTAAATTGGAAAATTTACTTTGGAAAATCCCTTTTAAATCTTAATAAAAAGATTTATAAATTCCAAATCACATTTCACTATAAATCGGGTTAAGGAATGAATGTCTTTAAAAACACATTTCACAATAAACCCAATTCACATTCCATTTTCAGTTTCAATTAAATGTTAATTAATTGGTAATTTTTCTTCGAATCTTAATTAAATGGTTTATTCTTTTCACACTAGGTTTAAGAATAGTGTCATTTAAAACACAGTTCACAAAAAACCCAAAATCCCATCAGACTCTAACCGTAAATTAATAAGAGAACTATTCCCTAAGTATTAACCCTGAAGGCCGAAACCAACATTAGATCAATACCCAGGAGACCATGCAAATTAGCTAATCTCTAGTTAGTTTCTAATTTTCTTAAATCCATTGGGTTTAAGAACAGAGTTATTAAAGATACCATTCACGACCAACCCAAAAATCCAATTTGATATTAAATACAAGGCTCTGAGTAGAAAATATATTGGCTTATATTCAATATCAAATTCTAAAACCAACAAATATCGTATTGGAATAACGATATATATCTTCCCAATTCCTCCATAATATCCGTATTCAAATTATATTTTCTTATCGCTATTCAAATTATAAAAATTATAATTTTTCTATGAATAAAAATCTGATCTTCTCTATGTACAAAAATAAGAATCCGATCTTTTCTAAGAAGAAAATCATATGATTTTATTTTCACTAATCATATCTCTCTATTTTCATGTAAACAAAATCATTTTTATAACTAAAAATAAAAATCAAAGGAGGTTAAAACTTAAAGTGGGGAGGGAAAAAATTTCGCTGTGCGGATCGAGGAGGAGGGGGTGTTGGTGGTCGTGGTCAGATGGTGTTGTGGGTGTCGGTTTTGGGGATTGGGGGTTTTCGAGCTAGGGATGAAAGGGGGTGGAGGAGAGGGAAGCGACGCGGGGAGGGAGGCGTCAGGCGAGAGGGGGCTGAGGCTCAGGTGGCGGCAGGTGGGTGGCACGACCTCCTGTGTAGTGGCAAGGGCATCAACGAGATTTGGGGGGGGGGGTTCGGGCGTCGCTTGTTTTTGGGGAAGAGGGAGATGGAGAGGGGATCAGAGGGGAAGGGGGAAGCACGGTGGTGCGGCGCCACCTGGGGAGGGCGCTACAGGGATAGGGGGCGGCGAATCGAGGCAGCGACAGGGTTTTTTTTAATTTTTTTTCCTCTGAGTTGAAAACTAGCGGGGAAGAGAATAGGGGGTTAAGGGATTAAATATAAAAATATATTTATTTAATTTATTTCCCCAAAAAGTTACTTTTTATCCGAACCCCAAATCGAACCCAACGACTATCGCCCCCAGCTAATTACCCCCATTCCGAAAACAATGGGGTATGTTTTGTATGTTGGTTTGGCTGTTACGATCGGTTTCCGTAAAAATCAAAATATAAATCTATATATTGAATTTGACGCACATTTCAATTTACCAGAGCCACATACGGACCCTAAAAATTCCAGAAAAATAAATCTGGCTATGTTTTGACGATACGGTCCTAACAAAACTAATTTTGTCAAATTGGAGACCATTTGGAAAATGGTCATTTTCTGGTCGATCCAAACTGATTGAAAGTGTCAAAACACGTTTTACTTCGCCATGCTCACATATTAATTACAAAATTATGAATTTTGGAATATAGCAATAACTTGACATCCCGGATCCAACAAAAGTGGTTTCGTCGAAAACAGAGGTCGTTTGCAAAATTTCTATTTTTAAGGGCCCAAAATTCCATAGCGACGATTTTGAATTTCCAACAGGACATAACTTTTTATTCCCGCTATGAAATTTCAATTTTTTGGATTCGTTGGAAAGATATTTTCAAATAGATTTAAATATTTTTGGTTTTGCCAAAATCCGGTTTATTTTGAATCTTGTACGTTCATTTGAAATTTGAAATTGAATTTTCAAACTACCGCGCCATTTCCATTTATAATTAAAAATAAATATTCTAATGTTGATTCAAATAAATATATACGTTCTAACTCTATTCAAAATAAATTTCTCGTCGTTATTATTTAAAATAATTCATTTTAAATATTCAAAACTCATTAAAATTGCCAAAGTAAAAAAATTAAATTGGTTCGAATTTTCCGGATTATTACAATCTCCCCCACTTAAAATCTTTTCGTCCCCGAAAAGGAACGGAGCTGAAAATTGTTTAACTAATCAACTCAACTTTCATTATTTTCATTATGGCTTAAGTTCTTCAACTTTTCAGTTTCTAAGAATTTTCCAATTCTTCAAAAATTTGGCTAACACCCTAAATTTTCGAAAAATTTCGCCATAACCTCCCCTGTACGGGAGCACCGGGAAAATCCCGAAATCGCCATACAGGACTCTCCAATCCAAAAAAAAAGAAACAACCAAGTGGCTAGCTAATCGGCTCATAAAATCATCAAAAACCCCAAGAAATACAATAAACATGTACTTATTTGTCGAGCAAACAATTTTATTCCTCTTCTCTAGCCTCCTTGCTATGACCTGTTCAATGTACATACATGTATATGCATGCAATTCCAAACAATTTTCAATTCAGTTCAACATTTGATACAATTTGGCTTAATGGTTCCAAATTCTAATTAATCCAAACTATAATCAAACAACGCAATCAGCAATCAATTAGTTGATTAACGTTTCAAATTCATAATGTTTTATATACTCAAAAATCATGTTTTTGATGCCAATTCACAACAACATATTGTAACTATATTTTGGTTCTCACACCAGTCAATTGGAAATATATAGATATCTCACTTTCGAAACTTGAACACAACACTGATGATGGGTACCCATCATTAGAATCATTCCCGGGTGACTAGAATGTGATTCTATATCTATCTAGTATATTTGAGGCTTCAAATACACGTGGATCAGACGTATATTAAAATCCCTATATACTTGATTGTCCAAATAAATATAAAAATAATATTCAAATACGAATAACTGATTTAAATTTTCAAAATAATTTTTTTTTTCATCTTTATTTCAAAAGCCACACCCTTTCGGCTCATTCTAGGATATTATTGATCCCATATCTAACGAGCCATTCTTATTGGATATTACTAATCCAGTCTATGATGAGTTCTTTCGTTTGGTTCTAATGTGTCTTGTTCTCAGCTCTGTAGACCAAAGCTCTGATACCAAATGAAGCGGCCCAAACTTCCCCGTGAAGGAAAGCCCGGATTGACTTTGAGAACATGACAAATCAGAACACAAACATAAGAAAATTTCATTGCTTATTACAACACTTTTCATCAGAATACAAGAATATACAGAGTATGAATAAATACTACACATTTACTAAATATCAGAGATTTAAAAGTAACAATGCAGCGGAAAATAATACAAAACACAAATGAAAGGAATATACGGATACAGAACTTTCCGAATATCATTTCAGTTGTAAACCAGGATCCTGTGAATATAAATCTGCAAAACCAAAACTACTAGCTGCCCGTGTGGAAATATGGGCACCCAGAGTTTATGTTAATACAATAAACTCCAGGTCAGTCATGTGACTGGTGTGCGAACTAAAACTAAATCAGATATATCAAGCGACCACGCCGTATAACATGGAACGGGTTTCCTCCCAAGAATACTAGTGTATATAACAAACAGCGCAATGCTTTTTGGAAAAATGAAGCTATATAAGACGTAGGTCCTATCACAAAATGCAATGCAAGCCGGGGGATAGGGTTTTCCCTTATAATAGCCAAACATGCTTGGTACGTTAAAAAATATCATTTGATAATAATATAAGTGCATAGCGTATAAAACAACTTCAAATGTAAATGTATCAATCCTAGGCAGCATGGGTACCATATATCATGTCGCCAATACTAGGCTCTACAATCAAAACCGCAAAGTCACGTATTGGAAGTTGGATTTCCATCTGTGAACCAAGGCAAGAGATTGTCCTTACTGCTTCGAGACGCTCTAGCCCGTGTCTCAGGCAAGCGCGCAGACAAGCCTTTGGATCGTCAGGGCTGGTCCACTCGAAGTGGATTAAAATGCCTGAACATTGCGTTTCCCCCCTACGGGGTGTCAACTGGTCATATCCCGATCAAGATGTCGGCCCCGGAACGACCGATATAACCGAGGCGTCTCACAATCCATCATCCACATAAGTAAAATGTCAGGGCTAGTAAAACGCTGACAGTACTCCTAGCTAGAAGGAAACGCATGCCCTCCCTGAAGTTCTCCCCCATTTCTGGTCCACACCAGGGTATGAGGCTCGCGAATTAACCTACACAAAGCTACACTATATTAAAGCCGTGCTTTGATCATCAACCATGAGACTCTGCTTTTCAACAGAAGCCTTGATCATTTTCTTCTCAGCATGCCACACAGGAAATTCATGCTATGCAACCGATGTCAATCAATCACATAGAATGAAATCCGATGTCAGAAACATATCCATTTACAAGTTCGTTCTGGGACTGAACGAAGCCGGAGACACCTTATTCCTCCCTCATATGTCCAATGCAGGCGAGAGGTCCACACATATCCGGTCGACTTCCAAGTACGTTACTTAATACCTTGTCTTGGGTGTACAGACCAATCAAGACATCAGTAATCGTCCAAACGATGTTAAGACCTCTGGTCTTCAACCACCTTCTTCATCCTCGACACATCGTCGAATCAGTTATTCGGAATGGGATAAACCTGGTCTTTCTGAATAACTCGCGTATATAATAAACAAGTGCTATAAAAACACAACATACGCCTCATTCCAATCCAAAATATTCCTTTATTCAAATATTCTTATACTTTGGGAAAGGTTCCCATTAATTTTATTAAAGATAAATTCTTTAAATTTATTCTTTAATCTTCCTTTGGATATCATTTCAATCTAATTAAAGATGCATTAAAACTCCACTTGGTTTTAATCTTCCCAAAAATCAATATTAACTATTGTTTAACTTGGGAAATCATATCATGCCTTTAACTAGGTTAAAGAACCAATGTCATTTAAAACACAGCTCATGATAAACCCAAAATCACATTCCATTCCATCAGCCTTTAACCGTAAATTAGCAAGTGAATAATTCCCTAAGTATTAACCCAGAAGGCCGAAACTAACATCAGATCAATACCCAGGAAACTATTCAACTTAACTAATCTCCAGTTAGTTTCTGATTTTCTTAACTCCGTTGGGTCTAAGAACAGTATTATTAAAGATACCATTCGTGTAACGGCCCGCAGATCCGTACTATCTGAGTTGACTAATAACACCACACGTCCAACCCAAATTGCACAGAAATACGAATCATTATTAGAAAAAAGTTAGAGGATGAGAAATAGAAAGAAAGAAATATTAGAATAGAAGAAAACAAAGAAGACAAATATCACAGCGGAACGGATAAAATATATTATATAACATAACTTTTGAAATACAAATCAGTAACTTTATATACATACCATCATCTGAGCATAACAGTTATTCTTGGAACAGTTATAAACACCTGTTTCCAAATACAAACATGGTTCACAGCGGAATATATGATAGTCAATAGCTAACTGGTGAAGCCTCCTGCTTCTAGCTCTTCCAAGTGAATCTGAAAAATCCCGACTACTTGACTGCCCGTACAAATTTGGGCACCCAAGAGTTTAGGGAAAACAAACAAAATAAACTCTGGGTCAGTAATGGGACTGGTGTGAGTAAACTCCAACCAATTGTTCAACTTTCAAATTCCTTTCTAATGAAAAGATAATATTAAGACCAGCCCACACATAAACATGGACGATTTTCACCTTACTATAACCTAAAAACACTTTGATACAAAAATCCAATGATATTATAATAGTGTCTAAATCAAATAGATAGAATCTAGCGGAACGCTTGCATCTCACGCTCCATATATATTATAAAATCAAAAACCGCATTGCGCTTATTGGAGATTGGATTTCCAACATGACAAGGTATGGAACCACCTTCCGATAGTGTATCTCTAGAGAGGAATACACTGGGTTCAACAAGAACATCTTGCAACCCGACCCACACATGACCGACCACTCATTTCGCTTGAGTGTATCGAATGTATATCACCAATGGTTGGGATCAGCAACCATTTCCCGATTGGGACAACATCGAATAGAATAAGGAATTAAATGAATCTCTAGATAGGTGATTATACACCCTAATGGGAGCGACCAACATACCCATGCTGCCTGCCCGATTTTTGTCATTTCCCGGTTGTTGAGGCCTGAGGCTACGATTGCTTATCATTCATTGACAGCACAATCACTTTGAATGTCACATTGTCAGATCCGTTAATCACTAATTGATTTGCACAAATATTCTGGATGTTATGCTAAGGGAATAAATCCGTTGCAACCATATATATTTGTGCAGATCAACATATTCGATCGTTGGAAATACTTTGTCAGACATTCATCCATATACATTCGTTCTGGGACTGAACGAAACCGAAGGTACAATTTCTATTAATAGAAAAAGCCCTTGCACTTCACTCTGTCTTCGATTATCTTCGTATAATCTGATTCGCAACGCTACTGCCAATACAGAGTGGTTCACGGATAATAATCCAACCGGTCTCTCCATATTGACAACGATATTGGAAAATACTTCGATAGTCGGTTATTTAACTATCGAAGAAAAACAAACATCCATTCAAAATAATCAAACAATCACTGGGCCCCTTGATTATCTTTCATTAATTAAATCACCCTTTCCATTTCCTTATCAATATTTGTTAAACAAATATTTTCAATTATCATCTTGGTCTCTTACATTCTTTGGAAAGCATTTCTATATCTCGCTTTCTTTTATTTTCTACACTTAGAAAATATATTCTATTTGAAATTGAAACAATTTCAATCACTTATCTCTTTCCTGACTACTTTAATTATACTCAGGAAATATTTACTTTTATATTTCCAAAATTCCACCACTTGGGTTAAAACGAATGTTGTGTAAAACATTGTCACAACAACCCAAAATATTTGATTCAACTAACTATTATTCAACACTTCTCTTCGAGACTGGATCTTGCTATTTATCAATTAAAAATGAAATCAATCAAATTGGGGTAAAATTACCTCTCAGACCTTGATTGAAAACATCATTAACTTCAAAACAGACAAAACCACTTGTCCCAAATGATCAACATTATAAAAACCAATTATTCATTTTTAAACGTTTATATGTTTCTTTTTCTATTACTAGTCTATCAATTTCCTTTTTTTTATAATATTCTATTTTTAAATTCATGCCTTATCGAATTCTGTATATATCGATATATTGATTTCTAACTGTCAAAATTGCTTAAAAATATTCTAACTCCTTAAATTCCCGGAAAATTTCGCCATAACCTCCTTTGTACCAGGAGCATCGGGATATTTCAAATACCCTCCCATGGCCCTCACCAATTCAAAAGAAAAAGAAAAAGCCAAGCGGCTTGCCAATACGGCGCATAAAATCTCATATATGAATTTAAACATGTACCTTTTTGTCGGGCACATAAATTAAAATCTTTATATACTTCATCCCCTAGCTGTCTAACACATGCTCACCTGTTTTCAATTCAATTCAACACTATCTAATCGTTTGAATTCAATTTCCCTCATTTATTCTTTAATTAGCTATTTTGCTTTTTTCACTTCTTTGTTTGAACATAACATGTTCAAATAAAATATTTAACTTGCTCATAACCAAATTGAATTTCAATTTCAATTCTAGTTTTCTTTTCGATTTCGAATATAAATTTTCAAATCGAATTCACTTATTCAAAGCCCAATATTAATTCAAAATCTCATTAACTAATTACTACTCGAATTAGTTAATTCTATTCAATAGTCAAAAATTTGATTTCCGTTTCAAAAATCAATTCATTACTCCACTTGAGTTCACATATAATTTACAACTCAAATATGAAATTTTCTAATTAAAAATTCGGATTTCATTCGCTTAAAATCTTTTTATAAAATTAAATAACCCGTTATGGTTTTTAAATGGTTATGGCACTGTTTTTCTAAAAATTTGATTTCGACATAACTCAAAATCTATTCGACGAAATCCATATTTTTCTCCTCTATTATAAAACTATTATCAAATCGGTCCCGAAGTTTCCTGTTTCAAAGAATTCCGACTTCAATTGAGTTCTGTATACTCAATTGAAGTTCGAATCACCAATTTACGAACTATAGCGCTGCCGCGAGTTCGTTTTAATTATATTTATAAATATAAACGTTTTAACTTCGTTTATAATAAATTTAGCTCCATTCTGATATATTTTTAATATATGTCAAATCAATATTTTCAGTTCAACATAATATTTTCGGTTATCTACAATTGTCAATTTCTCCTTACTCGGTAAAATATTTATTTATAGTTCGATTTTCTATATTCAAATTCCATTTGAATTCTATTTGAATTATATATTCAAATTACATTTGAATTTCTATATTCAAATTCTATTTCAAATCTCTTATTCAAATTCTATACTCACATTTCGTTTAAATTTATATATTCAATTTCTATTTGGAAATTCTATTTTTAAATTCCTACTTGAATCCTATACTCAAATTCCAATTCAACTCTATTTGAATTCTATATTTAAACTCCATTTCACTTCTATTTGAATTCCTATACCTAAACTCCATTTCACTTCTATTTGAATTCCTATATTTAAAATCCATTTCACTTCTATTTGAATTCCTATATTTAAACTCCATTTCACTTCTATTTGAGTTCCTATATTTAAACTCTATTTCACTTCTATTTGAATTCCTATATTTAAACTCCATTTCACTTCTATTTGAATTCCTATATTTAAACTCCATTTCACTTCTATTTGAATTCCTATATTTAAACTCCATTTCACTTCTATTTGAATTCCTTTAAATTCAAATTCGATTTCAATTCCTTTGAATTCAAATTCTATTTCAATTCCTTTTTAAATTTTATATTTTTTCTTAAACAAGTCTCGATTTCAATTTTCTTTTGAAATCGATATTTTTACTTTTTTAAAAAATAGATATCCCTTTTCAATTTCACACTTGTATTTTTATTTCTGAATTATCCAATGAAAATTATTTTCACTTCATTTATAAACTTCCTTTATAAAAGAACTACTTGTTTTTATTTTATTAAAATAGTTTAATATTTTTATTCCATTCTAAAATTTCAAATTCTATTCTAAAAATAGAATTTTCCTTTTAAATCTCGAATATCCTTTTCAGGATATTTTATAAATCAACACTCAGGCCCAGTGATATTTAATCAACAAACAACCAATTATTTATTTCAGGGTTTCTAACACATCATATATGATAGTATATATGCAAACAAATAAACAAACAAATAATATATTTTTGAGGAATCCAGTTGGATCCCTCCAACCTGTTTTTGCATCCACAGACGTTAGTCAACATAAATAATATCCATCCTGCTTCGAGGCAGGATATCGCGGTATAGAAGGTCATCCACTATCATAGCGTGGGGCGTATAGGGTAATCATCCGCTAATGGTACCGCGGGCATCCACTAATGATACTGCGGGAACAATCCAATCATCAACCCAATATATGTATAATAGTCAACCCTGAATAACAAATATATTTAAAACAACCAGAAAGCATTCAAACAAGCAACAAACAATTATTTAACGAATAAAAATAATTCTAAATAACAGGTAAGTGAGATTTACTCACCGTGATTTATTTTCCGAATATCCAATGAGGCCAATTTTATAAACTTCATAGTGATTTCTCCCACCGTCTGTTTTTCAAATGTAAAACAATATAAGTAAAATTCCAGTTATCTAAGTATACAAATTTTAATTAATTAATTTCTGACTTGTAAACAAATTACAGATTAACCTTAATTTCATATTCAACGACTAATCTACCATTTATATGTTTACTAACAAATTTCTTTTATGTACTAATTTCTATTTAAATGAATGACCAATTATATAAATAAATTTCCTGATTGACTTTAAATAAGTTATCAATTATATAAATCAATTTCCTGTATTATTTTAAAAGTAAAAATAAATTTACCTTAATCTTGTTATTAAGCTGTTGCTAACATCTTCTTCTGACTTAGTCCACCAACCACTTCCAGGAACTTTGATCTTCCCCTCCCCCTTGTTTCCCTGACGAACATCAGCACTAGCCTCTTCATTTCATCCTCTACAAACCACGATGACTTCAGCTTGCTCAACACAAGAAGTTGCGACTTCGATAATGCCATTACAGTAAAGTTCGAAATCCCACTCCACCCTCCCATAGCCCATACTTCCTGAAAAACCGAGACCTCAGCCATCCTTGCATCCAACAGTACCAGATGCGATTAGCTTCCCCTCCATCTCTACATCGCATCAGAGTTTCTTCCTTATTCAAACTCGAAGGTAACTTCATCTGACAGTCGCGCCTCCCTTATCTCACCCTCATCTCATCGTCGAACTCTCGGCTATAGGGTAGACCGCCTTGCCAGCATCGCATCGCTACTTCAGAAAAGGGAAAAACACAACAGTAAATCGAACCCCACCCAAGATGATCGAACTCCAAAATCGCAACCTCCCAGATCCGCTGTCCCACACCCCATCGCGTTCTTCTCTCATCGACGCGGCTACAGTAATTTGTGGCTTCAAATGGGAATCGCTATTTGGGTATTTTGTGACGAGAGGGAATTTCGCTCGGTCCGAACCAGTCGCTAAACCGATCCAAGCCATTCGAAACGCCCTATCGTTTGAGAACACGACAAATCAGAACGCAAACAGAAGAACATTTCATATGTATATTACAACAATGCATCAGATTACAAGAATATACAGAGTATAAATGAATATTACACAGAAATATCAGAGATTTAAATTACATTTAAATACATCGCAGCGGAAAATAATAAAATACACAACTAGAAGAGATATACGGATACAAAGCTTTCCGGATATCATTCCAGCTGTAAACCAAGATCCTGTGAATATAAATCTGCAAAACCAAAACTACTAGCTGCCCGTGTCGAAAATAGGGGCACCCAGAGTTTAGGTCAAAACAATAAACTCCAGGTCAGTCATGGGACTGGTGTGAGAACTAAAACAGTTATTAATTCTTTATTTTAAAATTAGGTAAATCAAGGGACCACGCCGTATAACACGGAACGGGTTTCCTCCCAAGAATACCAGTGCATAAAACAACAGCGCCATGCTAAATAAATAAAAATGAAGCTGTTATAAGACCCAGGTCCCATCACACAATGCAACGCAGCCGAGGATAGGGTTTTCCCTTATAACAGCCAAAGAATGCTTGATACGGTTAAAACAAATCGTTTGATACTATTATAAGTGCATAGTGTATAAAACAACTTCAAATCATAAGTATCAATCATAGGCGGCATGAGCGCCCCATCCCACTATGTCACCATACTAGGTTCTACAGTTAAAACCGCAAATGTCACGTATTTGGAAATTGGGTTTCCGTCTATGAACCGAGGCAAAAGATAGTCCTCAACCGATTCGTGACTCTCTAGCCCTAGCCACAGGCAAGCGCGCAGGCAAGCCTTTAGATCCTCAGGGCCGATCCACCGATGTGGATTATTATGCCTGAACACTACGTCTCCCCACCCTATGGGGTGTAAGTCTGGTCCGTCAGCCGACCAGAATGCATCGGCCGAAACCGATATAACCGAGGCGCCTCGCAACAACAACAACCACATAAGTCAAACTCGTCAGGGCGTGTAAAACCACTGACGCCACTTCTAGCTAGAAAGAAACGCATGCCCTCCCTGACGTCCTCTCCCGTTTTTGGTTCACAACCGGGGTGCGAGGCTCGCGAATTCACGTTACACAAAGCTGTGCCACACAGGCTGTGCTTTGATCATCACCACAAGACTTTGCTTTTCAACAGAGACCTCGATCAATTGCCACTTAGGCATGCCACACAGGCAATTCACTCCATGTGTTTGATATCCATCAATATATAACCCCTGAGCTCGTACGTCTCAGAGAAGGGCGTTAAGCAAGAGAATAAATTCTCCGCCGCCAAACAGAAATATATTTAATAAAGATCAATCACACGGACTAAAATCCAATGTCAGACACACAGTCCATTTACAAGTCCGTTCTGGGTCTGAACGAAACCGGAGGCACCTAGTACCCCGCATATCCATCGATCTCCAAGTACGTCTGGACGATCACTAACTGTTTCCATCTTCTTGGGTGTACAGCCCAATCAAGATCATCAGTAATTACCCAAACGACGTGAAGACTTCCGGTCTTCGACCACCGTCTTCATCTTCGACTTATCGTCGTATCAGTTGTTCAGAATGGGATAAACCCGGTCTTTCCGAATAACTCGCGTATATTTTAAATAAGTGTTACACAAACACAACATACGCCTCATTCCAATTCATCAGTCACTAACCGTAAATTAATCAAGAGAATAATTCCCCAAATATTAACCCCGAAGGCCGAAACCAACATCAGATCAATATCCAGAAAACCATTATGCTTAGCAAACCGACAGTTAGTTTCTAAATTTCACATTCATAGGGAAAGGTTCCCATTAATTTTATCAAAGATATATTCTTGAATTTATTCTTTAATCTACTTTTGAATATCAATTCAAACTAGTCGGGATTAGCGAACCTTAACGAAGTAATCATTTGTTTTAATTTCCCAATCCCAACCTATTCATCCCATGAAGTAAAACTGGTAATACTTCATATCTAACACCACAGTGTTATCAGTAAATTCAATTACCATTTCACGTTCAAATCTAATTAAAGATTTAACTATCGCCTGGAGCAAAACTGGTGATACTCCATTTTCGATCATTTCAATCTAATTAAAGATTCATTAAAACTCCACTTAGTTTTAATCTTCGACTGGGTTACAGAATCAGTGTCATTTAAAACACGGTTCACGATAAACCCAAAATCACATTCCATTAATTATCGGGTTAAAGAACAAGTGTTGTTTAAAAACACTGTTCACGATAAACCCAAAAATCAATATCAATTCAATTCCAATTAAACATTATTTAATTGGTACACTTCATTAAATCTAAATAAAAAGATTTAATCTTTTCTCAACTGGGTTCAAGAACAGTGTTAGTGAAGACACCATTCACGACAAACCCAAATCACATTTGATATTAAACACAAGGCTCTGAATAGAAAATATACCAGCTTATATTCAATATCAAATTCTACGACTAACAAATATCGTATGGGAAATAACGATATATATATCTATATCTTTCAAATTTCCCTAACAACATTTGTATAATCACGAAATCCAACATCGAAATATTCCGAAGACAATTTCGATTCAAGTCCATTCCAATGCAATCATTGGAAATTTTGGTTATTTTCAAAACCATTTCAAATTCAATTTATTTATTTAAAAATAAATAGAATTATAATTCTAGTTCAAAACTAGTTCATTTCGATAAAAATCTATTTTTATCTTTTCAAATAGGGAGTTTTTCGTCCCAATTTCATTTCTTATGATTTTACACAAATTATTACTATTTTTAATAATTTTATCAAGGCCCGTACAGTCGATTTCCATCAACGGTCATCGAAATGCACTTACAGCGACCTTTTTCAAATTTGATTTGGACATAATTCCAAATCCAACCGATAGATTTCTAATTTCTAATATTCGTTAGAAAGCTCTTTTCGATACGAACCCAACGGTTCCGGTTTTAGGAGAATCCGACGGTCGGATCTCCCGTAATGTCCGTTTGAAGTAAATGGTCGAAATTCACGAACTGCCGCGGTGCGGCGCGTTCTATTCAGGCCATTATATTATATATATAATATATATAATATATATTTCGTCGATTTCTATTTAAAACGAATTATATAAATAGTTTTAAAGTTCGTTTCAAAAGCAATTTCAACTTCCATTTCAATTCAAATCAAAATTGAATTCTTCTTTATAAATTCGTTTTAAAATTCATTTCTATTCAATTCAAATTTCAATTCAATTTGAGTTCATTTCAATCCGCTTTCAATTCAATTTGAATTCGTTTTCAATTCAATTCATTTCGAACTCGTTTTCAATTCAATTCATTTCGAAATCGTTTTCAATTCAATTCATTTCGAAATCGTTTTCAATTCAATTCATTTCGAAATCGTTTTCAATTCAATTTATTTCGAAATCGTTTTCAATTTAATTCGAAATGAATAAAATCGATATAAATATAGTTCACGTCAAAATGGCGTCAATCTAATCAACACGGCTTCATAAATTTCTATTTTCAAATATTCTATTTCAAATATTTCTTTTTCAAAATAGTTGTTATTATCAAAATATTTCGTTCAACACATGACCAATCTCAATGGATGAGTACTGTCAACACATGAACTTTTATTTTATATTGATAAAGATGTAAATTTTATTATCAAAATATTTCGTTCAACACATGACCAATCTCAATGGATGAGTACTGTCAACACATGAACTTTTATTTTATAATATTCTTTATTTTCTAAATTGGAATGAGGCCCAATCAATCACCATATAATGTTAATTATATGGATTTTCATACAACACATGTATATAATAGCATTGAAAAATAATCAACCATCAACCAAAGTGCACTACACTGTATAAGCATCAAATATAGACATTTAACGCTTATAGCAGCTTGTCAATCAATCGATCGACATATTTAATCAATCAGGATGAGTGAACTTCAAGTTTCATCCCAACACCCGTGTGGGGTTTCAAACAATCAAACAAATATTTTATTCGTGCAGTTGGGCGATGTGTAAAATTTTATCGTCCCAATCAATGTCCTTCAAATAGGTGTACATAAACAAACCGTCTGGTTTGTAAATGAATATTTATTTATTCACATTCACGTTAAAAATTATATTTTTAACGATAAAACATTTCTATTAAGTTCATTCTTTAAATAAAATGATATTTTTATTTTTCTAACATATTTTAGAAAATTTCGACGGCATAACGGTACGATACTAGAAACGGGACAAAGCCTAGCCTTATCCCCGGTCTAGTGAAGGCCCACGCCATTCACAAATCAATCATATCCATTCCATTTCACCAAACAAGTCAATTCAAACCAAATAATCTAACCAACTACACAACCAATCAAACAAGTCCATGGTCTGTGGACGATTGTGTCGGGTGCTACTAAGCACCGTCTGCATCCTAGTATATATAAATATAAACTAGAAAAAGAGAATTTAGAGTGAGAAGTTCTCACATAAAGCTATCCAAACATCTTGACTCTTCTTGGATATAAATCTTCTCCGTTCTCGCCTTTTTGCCGCTTTCGCCCGCATTCACTACATATGTAAAAATCGAATTTTTACTTTGCTATTCAATATATAAAAATCGAATTTTTATTTCGAAGTTCAACATATAAAAATCACATTTTTAATTCGAAGTTCAACATATAAAAATCACATTTTTAATTCGAAGTTCAACATATAAAAATAACATTTAAAATCAAATCTTTTTCTTTATTTTCCTAAAACATTAATTTCAGTTTTAAAATGAAAATAAGTTTTCAGTTTTTAAAAATAAAATAAAATCAGTTTTAAATCTTTTTTAAAAATCAGTTTTCAAGTAAAATAAAAAAACAGTTTAAAGTAAATAAAAAAACAGTTTAAAGTAAAATAAAAAAAAACAGTAGGGAACTTACAGGGGGGGCTCGTCGGCGGCTCGGAGGGGGTCTGGGCGGTGAGGGGAGGTGGCGGAAGTGGCTGCAGGCGGAGGAGGGGGCTGGAGGTGCGTCGGCGTCGGGTTCAGGCACTGGGGTTCTCGCGGTGGGAAGAGGGAGTGGGAGGAGGGAATCGAGGAGGAGGAGAAGCTGGAGGGGGGGGGAGTCCTCTCGATGGTCGGCGTCGCCACCTGCGGTGGCGCGCGTTGGGGAGCGGCCTCCTCTAACCCCGATTTGGGATCGCGTTTTTTTTTTCTTTTTCTCTGAATCGAGACTGAGGGGGGGGGGGGCCAGAGTGTTTTAAGGAGGGAAGAGATATTTTTTTTTATTTTTTTTTATTTATTTAATTATTAAATTTATATACTCATAAAGTAACCTTTTCTGACGACTTCAGAATCGAACCCACCGCCTGTCGTCCATAGCGTTTTACCCCCATTCCGAACACAATGGGATATGTATCGTAAGCTGATTTGACTGTTTCGATCAGTTTCCGTTGAAATCAACATATAACTCTATATATTGAATTTGAACGCGTATTTCAATTTACCGGAGTTACATACGAACTTTAAAAATTCCAGAAAAATATTTTCTGGTTTCGTATTGACGATACGGTCTTAACAAAACTAGTTTCGTCGAATTCTGAGACCGTTGGAAAAATGGCCATTTTCCAGTCGATTAAAATCAAATGAAACTGGTCAAACGCGTTTTCCTTTGCCACGCTCACATATTGATTCGAAAAATTATGAAATTTGAAACCTAGCAATAATTTTACACCACGGATCCAACAAAACTGGTTTCGTCGAAATCCGAGGTCATTTGCAAAATGTCCATTTTTAAGGGCCTGAATTCCATAGCGACTATTCAGAATTTTCAACTGGACATATCTTTTGATTCCCGCTATGAAATCTTGATTATTCGGATTCGTTAGAAAGATATTATCAATTAGATCCTAATGTTTTTGGTTTCACTAAAATCCGGATTGTTTTGCACCCGGCACATTCAATTGAAGTTTGAAATCGAATTATCGAACTACCGCGCCATTTTCAATTCCATTTATAATTATATATAAATATTTATATTCTAACGACAACGCGTATAATATATACGTTCTAATTATACTCAAAATAAATTCCTCGTCGATATTATTTAAAATAATCTATTTTAAATATTCAAAATTCGCTAAAATGGCCAAAATAAAATTTTTAAACTGGCCCAGATTTTCCGGGTTATTACAATCTCCCCCACTTAAAACTTTTCGTCCCCGAAAAGGAACAAAGTCGAAAGTGGTTTGATTGATCAACACTACGCTCGATCTGGCTTCCATTCTCCAACTCTTTAGTTTCTGAGAATTTTCAAAATTTCAAAAATTTGACTAACACCCTAAATTTTCGAAAAATTTCGCCATAACCTCCCATGCACCGGGAGCATCGGGGAATTTCAAATAGCTTCCCCGGTCCTTCAGATCTCAAAAAGAAAAAGAAAAAGCCAAGCGGCTAGCCAATAGGCTCACAAAATCATCATCACCCAAACAAAACAGGAAATTATGTAGTAAACATGTACCTATTTGTCGGGCAAACAAATTTTATTCTCTGGCTCTAGCCTCCTTGCTATGACCTGTTCAATGATATATATGTATATGCAAGCAAATGCGACCAATTTTCAATACAATTCAATATTTGTTTCAATTAGGCTAAATGGTTCAAAATTAGCAAACAAATGAACAAACAACGCAAACATCAATCAATTAGTGAATTAGAGTTTCAAATTCATAATTTTGATCCATATACAAAAATCATGTTTTTGATGCCAAATCACAACAATAGGCCTTATCTAATTTTTGGTTCTCACACCAGTCAATAGGAAATATATAGATATTACACGTTCGTCACTCGAATATAAATTCTGATGATGATATATCAACCATCAGAATCACCCCCGGGTGACTAGAGTGTAACTCTATATCTATCCAATATATCAAAACATCGAATACACGCTAGCTAGACGCATACGCAAAATCTTTATATATTGGATTGTCCTAATCAATATGAAATAAATAATCAAATATGAATAATTGATTTAAATTTTCAAAACAAAATTTGTTTTCATTTGAAAAATATACTCTTCACACTCGTTCTAGGATACTACTGATCCCATCTCTAACGAGTCATTCTCATTGGATATTACTAATCCAATATCTGATGAATTCTTTCGTATGGTTCTAATGTGCCTTGTTCTCTGAGCTTTGTAAACCAAAGCTCTGATACCAACTGTGACGAGAGGGAATTTCGCTCGGTCCGAACCAGTCGCTAAACCGATCCAAGCCATTCGAAACGCCCTATCGTTTGAGAACATGACAAATCAGAACACAAACAGAAGAACATTTCATATGTATATTACAACAATGCATCAGATTACAAGAATATACAGAGTATAAATGAATATTACACAGAAATATCAGAGATTTAAATTACATTTAAATACATCGCAGCGGAAAATAATAAAATACACAACTAGAAGAGATATACGGATACAAAGCTTTCCGGATATCATTCCAGCTGTAAACCAGGATCCTGTGAATATAAATCTGCAAAACCAAAACTACTAGCTGCCCGTGTCGAAAATAGGGGCACCCAGAGTTTAGGTCAAAACAATAAACTCCAGGTCAGTCATGGGACTGGTGTGAGAACTAAAACAGTTATTAATTCTTTATTTTAAAATTAGGTAAATCAAGGGACCACGCCGTATAACACGGAACGGGTTTCCTCCCAAGAATACCAGTGCATAAAACAACAGCGCCATGCTAAATAAAGAAAAATGAAGCTGTTATAAGACCCAGGTCCCATCACACAATGCAACGCAGTCGAGGATAGGGTTTTCCCTTATAACAGCCAAAGAATGCTTGATACGGTTAAAACAAATCGTTTGATACTATTATAAGTGCATAGTGTATAAAACAACTTCAAATCATAAGTATCAATCATAGGCGGCATGAGCGCCCCATCCCACTATGTCACCATACTAGGTTCTACAATTAAAACCGCAAATGTCACGTATTTGGAAATTGGGTTTCCATCTATGAACCGAGGCAAAAGATAGTCCTCAACCGATTCGTGACTCTCTAGCCCGAGCCACAGGCAGGCGCGCAGGCAAGCCTTTAGATCCTCAGGGCCGATCCACCGATGTGGATTATTATGCCTGAACACTACGTCTCCCCACCCTATGGGGTGTAAGTCTGGTCCGTCAGCCGACCAGAATGCATCGGCCGAAACCGATATAACCGAGGCGCCTCGCAACAGCAACAACCACATAAGTCAAACTCGTCAGGGTGTGTAAAACCACTGACGCCACTTCTAGCTAGAAAGAAACGCATGCCCTCCCTGACGTCCTCTCCCGTTTTTGGTTCACAACCGGGGTGCGAGGCTCGCGAATTCACGTTACACAAAGCTGTGCCACACAGGCTGTGCTTTGATCATCACCACAAGACTTTGCTTTTCAACAGAAACCTCGATCAATTGCCACTTAGGCATGCCACACAGGCAATTCACTCCATGTGTTTGATATCCATCAATATATAACCCCTGAGCTCGTACGTCTCAGAGAAGGGCGTTAAGCAAGAGAATAAATTCTCCGCCGCCAAACAGATATATATTTAATAGAGATCAATCACACGGACTAAAATCCAATGTCAGACACACAGTCCATTTACAAGTTCGTTCTGGGTCTGAACGAAACCGGAGGCACCTAGTACCCCGCATATCCATCGATCTCCAAGTACGTCTGGACGATCACTAACTGTTTCCATCTTCTTGGGTGTACAGCCCAATCAAGATCATCAGTAATTACCCAAACGACGTGAAGACTTCCGGTCTTCGACCACCGTCTTCATCTTCGACTTATCGTCGTATCAGTTGTTCAGAATGGGATAAACCCGGTCTTTCCGAATAACTCGCGTATATTTTAAATAAGTGTTACACAAACACAACATACGCCTCATTCCAATTCATCAGTCACTAACCGTAAATTAATCAAGAGAATAATTTCCCAAATATTAACCCCGAAGGCCGAGACCAACATCAGATCAATATCCAGAAAACCATTCTGCTTAGCTAACCGACAGTTAGTTTCTAAATTTCACATTCATAGGGAAAGGTTCCCATTAATTTTATCAAAGATAAATTCTTGAATTTATTCTTTAATCTACTTTTGAATATCAATTCAAACTAGTCGGGATTAGCGAACCTTACCGAAGTAATCATTTGTTTTAATTTCCCAATCCCAACCTATTCATCCCATGAAGTAAAACTGGTAATACTTCATATCTAACACCACAGTGTTATCGGTAAATTCAATTACCATTTCACGTTCAAATCTAATTAAAGATTTAACTATCGCCTGGAGCAAAACTGGTGATACTCCATTTTCGATCATTTCAATCTAATTAAAGATTCATTAAAACTCCACTTAGTTTTAATCTTCGACTGGATTACAGAATCAGTGTCATTTAAAACACGGTTCACGATAAACCCAAAATCACATTCCATTAATTATCGGGTTAAAGAACAAGTGTTGTTTAAAAACACTGTTCACGATAAACCCAAAAATCAATATCAATTCAATTCCAATTAAACATTATTAAATTGGTACACTTCATTAAATCTAAATAAAAAGATTTAATCTTTTCTCGACTGGGTTCAAGAACAGTGTTAGTGAAGACACCATTCGCGACAAACCCAAATCACATTTGATATTAAACACAAGGCTCTGAATAGAAAATATACCGGCTTATATTCAATATCAAATTCTACGACTAACAAATATCGTATGGGAAATAACGATATATATATCTATATCTTTCAAATTTCCCTAACAACATTTGTATAATCACAAAATCCAACATCGAAATATTCCGAAGACAATTTCGATTCAAGTCCATTCCAATGCAATCATTGGAAATTTTGGTTATTTTCAAAACCATTTCAAATTCAATTTATTTATTTAAAAATAAATAGAATTATAATTCTAGTTCAAAACTAGTTCATTTAGATAAAAATCTATTTTTATCTTTTCAAATAGGGAGTTTTTCATCCCAATTCTTTCGAAATCATTTCTTATGATTTTACACAAATTATTACTATTTTTAATAATTTTATCAAGGCCCGTACAGTCGATTTCCATCAACGGTCATCGAACTGCACTTACATCGACCTTTTTCAAATTTGATTTAGACATAATTCCAAATCCAACCGATAGATTTCTAATTTCTAATATTCGTTAGAAAGCTCTTTTCGATACGAACCCAACGGTTCCGGTTTTAGGAGAATCCGACGGTCGGATCTCCCGTAATGTCCATTTGAAGTAAATGGTCGAAATTCACGAACTGCCGCGGCGCGGCGCGTTCTATTCAGGCCATTATATTATATATATATAATATATATAATATATATTTCGTCGATTTCTATTTAAAACGAATTATATAAATAGTTTTAAAGTTCGTTTCAAAAGCAATTTCAACTTCCATTTCAATTCAAATCAAAATTGAATTCTTCTTTATAAATTCGTTTTAAAATTCATTTCTATTCAATTCAAATTTCAATTCAATTTGAGTTCGTTTCAATCCGCTTTCAATTCAATTTGAATTCGTTTTCAATTCAATTCATTTCGAACTCGTTTTCAATTCAATTCATTTCGAAATCGTTTTCAATTCAATTCATTTCGAAATCGTTTTCAATTCAATTCATTTCGAAATCGTTTTCAATTCAATTTATTTCGAAATCGTTTTCAATTTAATTCGAAATGAATAAAATCGATATAAATATCGTTCACGTCAAAATGGCGTCAATCTAATCAACACGGCTTCATAAATTTCTATTTTCAAATATTCTATTTCAAATATTTCTTTTTCAAAATAGTTGTTATTATCAAAATATTTCGTTCAACACATGACCAATCTCAATGGATGAGTACTGTCAACACATGAACTTTTATTTTATATTGATAAAGATGTAAATTTTATTATCAAAATATTTCGTTCAACACATGACCAATCTCAATGGATGAGTACTGTCAACACATGAACTTTTATTTTATAATATTCTTTATTTTCTAAATTGGAATGAGGCCCAATCAATCACCATATAATGTTAATTATATGGATTTTCATACAACACATGTATATAATAGCATTGAAAAATAATCAACCATCAACCAAAGTGCACTACACTGTATAAGCATCAAATATAGACATTTAACGCTTATAGCAGCTTGTCAATCAATCGATCGACATATTTAATCAATCAGGATGAGTGAACTTCAAGTTTCATCCCAACACCCGTGTGGGGTTTCAAACAATCAAACAAATATTTTATTCGTGCAGTTGGGCGATGTGTAAAATTTTATCGTCCCAATCAATGTCCTTCAAATAGGTGTACATAAACAAACCGTCTGGTTTGTAAATGAATATTTATTTATTCACATTCACGTTAAAAATTATATTTTTAACGATAAAACATTTCTATTAAGTTCATTCTTTAAATAAAATGATATTTTTATTTTTCTAACATATTTTAGAAAATTTCGGCGGCATAACGGCACGATACTAGAAACGGGACAAGGCCTAGCCTTATCCCCGGTCTAGTGAAGGCCCACGCCATTCACACATCAATCATATCCATTCCATTTCACCAAACAAGTCAATTCAAACCAAATAATCTAACCAACTACACAACCAATCAAACAAGTCCATGGTCTGTGGACGATTGTGTCGGGTGCTACTAAGCACCGTCTGCATCCTAGTATATATAAATATAAACTAGAAAAAGAGAATTTAGAGTGAGAAGTTCTCACATAAAGCTATCCAAACATCTTGACTCTTCTTGGATATAAAACTTCTCCGTTCTCGCCTTTTTGCCGCTTTCGCCCGCATTCACTACATATGTAAAAATCGAATTTTTACTTTGCTATTCAATATATAAAAATCGAATTTTTATTTCGAAGTTCAACATATAAAAATCACATTTTTAATTCGAAGTTCAACATATAAAAATCACATTTTTAATTCGAAGTTCAACATATAAAAATCACATTTAAAATCAAATCTTTTTCTTTATTTTCCTAAAACATTAATTTCAGTTTTAAAATGAAAATAAGTTTTCAGTTTTTAAAAATAAAATAAAATCAGTTTTAAACGTTTTTTAAAAATCAGTTTTCAAGTAAAATAAAAAAACAGTTTAAAGTAAATAAAAAAAACAGTTTAAAGTAAAATAAAAAAAACAGTAGGGAACTTACAGGGGGGGCTCGTCGGCGGCTCGGAGGGGGTTTGGGCGGTGAGGGGAGGTGGCGGAAGTGGCTGCAGGCGGAGGAGGGGGCTGGAGGTGTGTCGGCGTCGGGTTCAGGCACTGGGGTTCTCGCGGTGGGAAGAGGGAGCGGGAGGAGGAGGAGAAGCTGGAGGGGGGGGGGGAAGTCCTCGCGATGGTCGGCGTCGCCACCTGCGGTGGCGCGCGTTGGGGAGCGGCCTCCTCTAACCCCGATTTGGGATCGCGTTTTTTTTTCTTCTTTTTCTCTGAATCGAGACTGAGGGGGGGGCCAGAGTGTTTTAAGGAGGGAAGATATATTTTTTTTTATTTTTTTTTATTTTTTTATTTATTTATTTAATTATTAAATTTATATACTCATAAAGTAACCTTTTCTGACGACTTCAGAATCGAACCCACCGCCTGTCGTCCATAGCGTTTTACCCCCATTCCGAACACAATGGGATATGTATCGTAAGCTGATTTGACTGTTTCGATCAGTTTCCGTTGAAATCAACATATAACTCTATATATTGAATTTGAACGCGTATTTCAATTTACCGGAGTTACATACGAACTTTAAAAATTCCAGAAAAATATTTTCTAGTTTCGTATTGACGATACGGTCTTAACAAAACTAGTTTCGTCGAATTCTGAGACCGTTGGAAAAATGGCCATTTTCCAGTCGATTAAAATCAACTGAAACTGGTCAAACGCGTTTTCCTTTGCCACGCTCACATATTGATTCGAAAAATTATGAAATTTGAAACCTAGCAATAATTTTACACCACGGATCCAACAAAACTGGTTTCGTCGAAATCCGAGGTCATTTGCAAAATGTCCATTTTTAAGGGCCTGAATTCCATAGCGACTATTCAGAATTTTCAACTGGACATATCTTTTGATTCCCGCTATGAAATCTTGATTATTCGGATTCGTTAGAAAGATATTATCAATTAGATCCTAATGTTTTTGGTTTCACTAAAATCCGGATTGTTTTGCACCCGGCACATTCAATTGAAGTTTGAAATCGAATTATCGAACTACCGCGCCATTTTCAATTCCATTTATAATTATATATAAATATTTATATTCTAACGACGACGCGTATAATATATACGTTCTAATTATATTCAAAATAAATTCCTCGTCGATATTATATAAAATAATCTATTTTAAATATTCAAAATTCGCTAAAATGGCCAAAATAAAAATTTTAAACTGGCCCAGATTTTCCGGGTTATTACATATTTAGAAAAGGGGCTTCTGCCATTTTAAATTGAGGAATTCACGGTTTTAAGTTTGTGGAGCAGTATTTGATTTTGCTGAGGACCAAATGAATTGAACAGGAAGGAGTGGCGCGATTTATAACAGGAGGAGGAATAGTACACGAGTAATAAATATTTGGTCGGCCAAATACATAACAAATCTTTTATTTCCTTTAAAAGATGTTCGATTCGATTTGTATTTAATTCGACTAGATTTAAAGAGATTTTTATTTCTTTTTAAATAGATATCGATTTGATTTTGATCCTATCCACTGATCAAATAAAAATTGGGGTTCACAATTAAAAATCGTGAACCGCTATTTTAGCGTACCGACCGTCGTTATAATGTTATAACGCTATTTTGAATTCACGAAATAGATTATACAATATAATTTGAACGTATATAAAATAACCATATTAAATTGATACAATATAATTAAAATTCAGAACTAACCACTTTCTCGATAATAATTTATTATTATTATTATCGATTATATTCTCATAGAATTTATATTTGTCATTTGAATTGTTTTGATTCAGTTTTTAACTTCGATTCCAATTATATTTCGAATTAAAATAATTTGATATATTCTAAATTAAATTATATTCGATTATTAAATTGATAACTCAATATAAAAATTAATTTATATTATCAACTAAATATTTAAAACAATATTAAATATTTAAAATAAACTGTTCAAAAATCTGGGTCGTTACATTCTTCCCCCTTAAAATAATTTCGTCCTAGAAATTGCTAAGGTAGGAAAAATGGTACAAACCCATTACTTTTTCAAAACTTCTTTATGTTGAAACTCACCTCTTCATATTTCAACAAATTAGCTCCAACCAAAACTTTTGGTTTTCACACATTTAATCTAATTGATATACACCCAATTCAAATTCTATTCAATCTTATTCAATTTGAATTTCATTAATTTATTTACCTCGATCCATTTAACTTGCTTAAGTTAAATTCAAACTTCAGAATTCAAATTCCTGGGTTTTCCTTTCGAATCCTTCTGAAATCACATAAATATATACATATATATTTATTTCCATTTCAAATTCAAAACATTTGAATTTTAAAACCACTTGTTTTTTTTCAAAACAAATTTCCATCAAAACTTTTCTAAACTAGCAATTCATCACTTAGAACTCGAAAATGAACACTGATGATGCTGTAGTCATCATCAGAATTATTTCCCAGCGACTGAAGTGAGTTCAGTGCTTTATCACTTTCAAAATCACTTTCAAACAAAGCTATATTATTTTATTATACTTTGAAAAATATTTTCTGACTTCCCAGGATTTAAATTCCAAATTCTGGTTTGAATCTAGTTTTTATTCATCTCATTTGTATGTATTTCATTTGTATATGTTATTCATATACAAATTTTATTTTGGTTATATATAACCATTCCAATTTTTATAATCAAATTTGATTATAACGATAACAATCAACACATCCAATAATTTCAGAAAATTATTAGTTTTATATCAAAATAGAATTTTGGGTAAAATTATTTCATTCACCCACTAAAACAATATTGTGTTAATTTCTTTGTTCAAGTATTTAGAAATTCCTATCGACTTTGTGGCATCCCACAATTTGACCGAAATTTATAATCCACTCAACAGACTAGCCAACACAATATAAAATAACTTTTATATCAAATAACAAATACACTCTCTCGTATATATATGCACTCAACTCATTCTGGGGTACTACTGACCCTATCTTTAATGATCACATGCCACACTAGCCTAGGTATTCGCTCAACTTAAGCTCTGATACCAACTGTAAAGGCCTGCAGATCCGAACTATCTGAGTTGACTAATAACACCACACGTCCAACCCAAATTGCACAGGAATACGAATCATTATTAGAAAGAAGTTAGAGGATGAGAAATAGAAAGAAAGAAATATTAGAACAGAAGAAAACAAAGAAGACAAATCTCAGAGCGGAACGAATAAAATATATTATATAACATAACTTTTGAAATACAAATCAGTAACTTTATATACATACTATCATCTGAGCACAACAGTTATTCCTGGAACAGTTATAAACACCTGTTTCCAGATACAAACATGGTTTGCATCGGAATATAAGATAGTCTATAGCTAACTGGTGAAGCCTCCTGCTTCCAGCTCTTCCAAGTGAATCTTAAAAATCCAGACTACTTGACTGCCCGTACAAATTTGGGCACCCAAGAGTTTAGGGAAAACAAACAAAATAAACTCTGGGTCAGTCAAGGGACTGGTGTGAGTAAACTCCAACCAATTGTTCAACTTTCAAATTCCTTTCGAAAGAAAAGATAATAGTAAGACCAGCCCACACATAAACATGGGCGGTTTTTACCTTACTATAACCCAAAAACACTTTGATACAAAAATCCAATGATATTATAATAGTGTCTAAATCAAATAAATAGAATCTAGCTGAACGCTTGCATCTCACGCTCCATATATAATATAAAATCAAAAACCGCATGGCGCTTATTGGAGATTGGATTTCCAACATGACAAGGTATGGAACCACCTTCCGATAGTGTATCTCTAGAGAGGAATACACTGGGTTCAACAAGAACATCTTGCAACCCGGCCCACACATGACCGACCACTCATTTCGCTTGAGTGTATCGAATGTATATCACCAACGGTTGGGATCGGCAACCGTTTCCCGATTGGGACAGCATCGAATAAAATAAGGAATTAAATGAATCTCTAGATAGGTGATTATACACCCTAATGGGAGCGACCCACATAGTCATGTTGCCTGCCCGATTTTTGTTATTTCCCGGTTGTTGAGGCCTGAGGCTATGATTACTAATCATTCATTGACAGCACAATCACTTTGAATGCTACATTGTTAGATCTGTTAATCACTAATTGATTTGCACAAATATTCTGGACGTTATGCTAAGGGAATAAATCCATTGCAATCAAATTTGTACAGATAAACATATTCGATCATTGGAAATACTTTGTCAGACATTCGTCCATATACGTTCGTTCTGGGACTGAACGAAACTGAAGGCACAATTTCTATTAATAGAAAAAGCCCTTGCACTTCACTTTGTCTTCGATTATCTTCATATAATATGATTCGCAACGCTACTACCAATACAGAGTGGTTCACGGATAATAATCCAACCGGTCTCTCCATATTGACAACGATATTGGCAAATACTTCGATAGTCGGTTATTTAACTATCGAAGAAAAACAAACATCCATTCAAAACAATCAAAAAATCACTGGGCCCCTTGATTACCATTAATTAATTAAATCAACCTTTTCATTTCCTTATCAATATTTGCTAAACAAATATTTTCAATTATCATCTCGGTCTCTTACATTCTTTGGAAAGCATTTCTATATCTCGCCTTCTTTTATTTTCTACACTTAGAAAATATATTCTATTTGAAATTGAAACAATTTCATTCACTTATCTTTTTCCCGACTACTTTAATTATACTCAGGAAATATTTACTTTTATATTTCCAAAATTCCACCACTTGGGTTAAAACGAATGTTGTGTAAAACATTGTCACAACAACCCAAAATATTTGATTCAACTAACTATTATTCAACACTTCTCTTCGAGACTGGATCTTGCTATTTATCAATTAAAAATGAAATCAATCAAGTTGGGGTAAAATTACCTCTCAGACCTTGACTGAAAACATCATTAACTTCAAAACAGACAAAACCACTTATCCCGAATGATCAACATTATAAAAACCAATTACTCATTTTGAAACATATATATGTTTCTTTTTCTATTACCAGCCTATCAATTTCCTTTTGTTTATAATATTCTATTTTTAAATTCGTGCCTTATCGAATTCTGTACATATCGATATATTGATTTCTAACTATCAAAATTCCTTAAAAATATTCTAACTCCTTAAATTCCCGGAAAATTTTGCCATAACCTCCTTTGTACCGGGAGCATCGGGATATTTCAAATAGCCTCCCATGGCGCTCACCAATTCAAAAGAAAAAGAAAAATCCAAGCGGCTTGCCGATACGGCGCATAAAATCTCATATATGAATTTAGACATGTAACTTTTAGTCGGGCACATAAACTAAAATCTCTTCATATACTTCATCCCATACCTGTCTAACACATGCTCACCTGTTTTCAATTCAATTCAACACTATCCAATCATTTGAATTCAATTTCGCTCATTTATTCTTTAATTAGCTATTTTGCCTATTTTACTTCTTTGTTTGAACATAACATGTTCAAATAAAATATTTAACTTGCTCATAACCAAATTGAATTTCAATTTCAATTCTAGTTTTCTTTTCGATTTCGAATATAAATTTTCAAATCGAATTCACTTATTCAAAGCCCAATATTAATTCAAAATCTCATTAACTAATTACTACTCGAATTAGTTAATTCTATTCAATAGTCAAAAATTTGATTTCTGATTCAAAAATCAATTCATTACTCCATTTGAGTTCACATATAATTTACAACTCAAAATCTGAAATTTTCTAAATAGAAATTCGGATTTCATTCGCTTAAAATCTTTTTATAAAATTAAATAAACCGTTATGGTTTTTAAATGGTTATGGCGTTGTTTTTCTGAAAATTTGATTTTTACATAACTTAAAATCTATTCGACGAAATCCAGATTTTTCTCCTCCATTAGAAAACTATTATCAAATCGGTCCTGACGTTTCCTGTTTCAAAGAATTCCGACTTCAATTGAGTTCTGTATACTCAATTGAAGTTCGAATCGCCAATTTACGAACTCCAGTGCTGCGGCGAGATCGTTTTAATTATATTTATAAATATAAACGTTTTAACTTCATTTATAATAAATTCAGCTCCATTCTGATATATTTTTAATATATATCAAATCAAAATTTTCAATTCAACATAATATTTTCGATTATCTATAATTGTCAATTTCTCCTTACTCGGTAAAATATTTATTTATACATCGATTTTCTATATTCAAATTCCATTTGAATTCTATTTGAATTATATATTCAAATTACATTTTAATTTCTATACTCAAATTCTATTTCAAATCTCTTATTCAAATTCTATTTGAATTTCTCTTATTCAAATTCTATACTCACTGTAACAACTCGAAAATCTGCGCCATTTTAAAATTTTTATTTTGGCAATTTTAGCAAATTTTGATTATTTAAAATGAATTATTTAAAATAATATCGATAAGAAATTTATTTTGAATAGAATTCGAACGTATATATTTATACGCGTCGTCGTTAGAATATAAAATTTTATTTTAATTATAAATAGAATTGAAAATGGCGCGGTAGTTCGATAATTCGATTTCAAACTTCAAATGAATGTACTGGGTGCAAAACAAATCGGATTTTAGTGAAACCAAAAACATTAGGATATAATTGATAATATCTTTCCAACGAATCGGAAAAATCAAAATTTCATAGCGGGGATCAAAAGATATGTCCAGTTGAAAATTCTGAATAGTCGCTATAGAATTCAAGCCCTTAAAAATGGAAATTTTGCAAACGACCTCGGATTTCGACGAAACCACTTTTGTTGGATCCGGGATGTAAGGTTATTGCTAGATTCCAAAATTCATACTTTTACGAATCAATATGTGAGCGTGGCAAACGAAAACGTGTTTGACCAGTTTTAGTTGATTTTAATCGACTGGAAAATAGCCTATTTTCAAACGGTCTCAGAATTTGACGAAATTAGTTTTGTTAGGACCGTATCGTCAATACAAAGCTAGAAAATATATTTTTTTGTAATTTTTAGAGGCTGTATGTGGCCCCGGTAAATTAAAATGTGCGTTTGAATTTAAAATATAATGATTTATATTTTAAATTTGATGAAAACCTATCGTAAAAGACGAATTGGATTACGAAACATATCCCATTGTGTTCGGAATAGGTGTATTTGGTTAGGGGCGACAGTCGTTGGGTGTTAATTGGGATTCGTATCAATAAACAAGTATATAGAAATTAAATAATATAAAAAAAAGGGTATAAAAAGAAATTTAAAAAAACTCTAAACCCTAATTCTTCAGACCTGCCCCCAAAAGAAAAACCGAGGGCCCTCAGCCTCTCCTAAACCTCTCCTCCGATCTCCGCGATGGCGCAAGATCATCGTCGGCCAGTAGGGGGAAACCGTTCGCCTGGGGGGCCCTGACACCAGCCGAGGTCGCCAGAGCTGCAGCCCCTCGTCGGAGCTGTAATCGAGCTCGAAAGCTCTAAACTTCGCATGGGTTTTTCTGGCGCAAGGGGGGACCGAAGGTGGCGTCGCTCATGGGGGAGGGGTGGTTCGCGATGGCGCATCAAGTGGTGGGGTCGATGGGGGGTCCGAACCCCTGAGGTGGCGGCGGCGACAAATTTTCCTGGACGAGTTCAAGCCGACGAGTTCTGAAGGGTTTCAAAGGCAGGCGACGATGATGAGTTTCAGTTGTGCCAGATGGGAACGACGATGAACAAAGTACAGTGAAGTTTTGTCTTGTTTTTATTCAATGTAATTTGTTTAGTTAATTTACAAATTTAAACAGTAATTAAATTTAAAAATGGTAGTGATAAAAATAAAATGAAATAGCAAATGATTTATAAAATAAAATTACCATTATTTTAAAATGAAATTAGAACTGTTTTCAAATAAAATTAGCATTACTTTATTTTCAGTTTTAAAAATATGATTTTGGTTAATAGGAAAGACCGAATTTGTGCTATAGAAAAGATCGAATTTTCGATGTAGAAAAGATTATATTTTTGAAGTAAAAGATTAGATTTTTCTAATAAAAAAGATTTGGGTTTTGAAAACAAAAAGAAGTGATTTTTATATATTGAATAGCAAAGTAAAAAATTCGATTTTTATATATTGAATAGCGAAGTAAAAATTCGATTTTTATATATTGAATAGCGAAGTAAAAATTCGATTTTTATATATTGAATAGCGAAGTAAAAATTCGATTTTTCTATATTGAATAGCGAAGTAAAAATTCGATTTTTATATATTGAATAGCGAAGTAAAAATTCGATTTTTCTATATTGAATAGCATAGTAAAAATTCGATTTTTATATATTGAACAACGAAGTAAAAATTCGATTTTTATATATCGAATAGCAAAGAAAAAATTCGATTTTTATATACTGAATAGCGAAGAAAAAATTCGATTTTTATATATTGAATAGCAAAGTAAAAATTCGATTTTTATATATTGAATAGCGAAGTAAAAATTCAATTTTTATATATTGAATAGCGAAGTAAAAATGTGATTTTTACATATGTAGAGAATACGGGCAAAGAAAGTGAAAAAGGGCGAGTGGCGAAGATTTTCTATCTAAGAAGAGTCGTGACGTTGGATTAGCAATTCTGTGAGAACTTCTCACTCTTTAATTTCTTTTTCTAGTTATATATATATACTAGGATGCGGACGGTGTTTAGTAGCACCCGACACCCGTCATCCACAGACCATGGATGACTTGTTTGTTAAATTGTTTGGTTGTGTAGTTGGTTAGTTTATTTGGTTTGAATTGAATTGTTTGGTGAATTGAATAGATTTGATTGATGTGTGAATGGCGTGGGCCTTCACTAGACCGGGGATAAGGCTAGGCCTCGTCCCGTTTCTAGTATCGTGCCGTTATGCCGCCGAAATTTTCTAAAATAAGTTAGTAAAATAAAAATATCATTTTATGGGGTAAATGAACAAAAAAATAATGTGTTGAAAGAAAATAAAATATTTATATAGTTAAAAATATTTTATCATTAAAAATATAATTTTTTAACGTGAATGTGAATAAATAAATATCTATAAACAAATCGGCCGATTTGTTTATATACACTGATTTGACTGATATTGATTGGGTCGATAAATTTTACACATCGCCCAACTGCACAAATAAAATATGCGTTTGATTGTTTGAAACCCCACACGGGTATTGGGATAAAATACGGCATACACTAATCCCAATAATTAGTTGTATGTCGATCGATTGATTGACAGGCTGTTATAAGCGTTAGATATCTATATTTGATGATTATGCAGTGTAGTGCACTTTGGTTGATGATTGATTATCTATCGTTGATATTATATACATGCGTTGTATGGAATCCATATAATTAACTTTATATGGTTATTGATTGGGCCTCATTCCAATTTAGAAAATAAAGAATATTATAAAATAAAGGTTCATGTGTTGACTGTACTCATCCGTTGAGATTAGTCATGTGTTGAACGAAATATTTTAACAAAAAAAGTCACATGTGGACAGTACTCATTCGTTGAGATTAGCCGTGTGTTGACAAAAATAAATATTCATTTGTTGAATAGAATAAAGGAATTATTGAAATATATAAAGCCGTATTGATTAGAGATGCGCTATTTTGACGCGAATGATTTTTATATCGATTATATTCGTTTTTAAATTTGAATTGAATCGAATAGAAAACCAATTTGAATTGAATCGTATAGAAAACCAATTTGAATTGAATCGAATAGAAAACCAATTTGAATTGAATCGAATAGAAATCCAATTTGAATTGAATATAAAACGAATTTGATTTCAATTGAATATATAACGAATTTGATTTCAATTGAATATATAACGAATTTGATTTGAATAGAAAATGAATTGAATTTGATTGGATTAGAAAATGAATTGAATTTGAATTGAATAGAGAATGAATTGAATTTGAATTGAATAGGAAAACGAATTCGAATTGAATTGAAAAGAAAACGAATTCGAATTGAATTGAATTGAATTGAAAAGAAAATGAATTCGAATCGAATTAAAATCGATTTGAATTAAAATCAAATAGAAATGAAAGTAAAAAGGATTTATAATAGAAAATTCAATTTCGATTTGAATTTGAAATAAAGGTTGAAATTGTTTTTGAAACGAATTCAAAACTATTTATAAAATTCGTTTTAAATAGTAATCGACAAAATATATATTATATATATTATATATATAATATAATGGCCTGAATAGAACGCGCCGCGCCGCGGCAGTTCGCGAATTTCGACCATTTATTTCAAACGGACATTACGGGAGATCCGACCGTCGGATTCTCCTGAAACCAGAACCATTGGGTTCGTATCGAAAAGAGCTTTCTAACGAATATTATAAATTTGAAATCTAATGGTTGGATTTGGAGATACGTCCGAATCAAATTTGGAAAAGGTCGATGTAAGTGCAGTTCGATGGCCGTTGATGGAAATCGACTGTACGGGCCTTGATAAAATTATTAAAATAGTAATAATTTGTGTAAAATCATAAGAAATGATTTGGGAAAAATTGGGATGAAAAACTCCATATTTGAAAAGATAAAAATAGATTTTTATCGAAATGAACTAGTTTTGAACTAAAATTAAAACCCAATTATTTTTAAATAAATAAATTAATTAGATTTAAAAAGGGGTTTTAAAGAATTGGAATTTCTAATATATTTGATTGGAAATGAATAAAAATTCATTTGTGGGTTTATCGTGAATGGTGTTTTAAATAACACTAGTTCTTTAACCCGATAATAAATAGAACGTGTTTTGGGTTTATCGTGAACGGTGTTTTAAATAACACTAGTTCTTTAACCCGATAATAAATAGAACGTGATTTGGGTTTATCGTGAACTGTGTTTTAAATGACATTAGTTCTTTAACCCAGTAAAAGGAGTTTTAATGAATCTGCAATTAGATTGAAATGTGAATTGATAATTTAAATTATCAAATGTAGAAAGTGAGCGAGAATGGAGTATTACCTGTTTTGCTCCAAAGCGATAGTTAAATCTTTAATTAGATTTGAACGTGAAATGGTAATTAATTTTACCGATAACACCATGGTGTTAGATATGGAGTATTACCAGTTTTGCTTCATGGGATGAATAGGTTGGGATTGGGAGATAAAATAAATAATTACTTCGGTGTGGTTCGCTAATCTCGACTAGTTTGGAAAACCATAATTTGGTTTGAAATGACATCCAAAGGAAGATTAAAGGATAAATTTTAAAGAATTTATCTTGGATAAAATTAATGGGAACCTTTCCCTAAGAATTGAAATTTAGAAACTAGCTGTAGGTTAGCTAAGAAGAATGGTTTCCTGGGTATTGATCTGATGTTGGTTTCGGCCTTCGGGGTTAATATTTGGGAAATTGTTCTCTTGTTGATTTACGGTTAGTAGCTACTGAATTGGAATGAGGCGTATGTTGTGTTTGTGTAACATTCGTTTTTAATATACGCGGGTTGTTCGGAAAGGCCGGGTTTATACCCATTCTGAATAACCGATTCGACGATATGTCGAAGATGAAGACGGTGGTCGAAGACCGGAAGTCTTCACATCGTTTGGGTGATTACTGATGATCTTGATTGGGCTGTACACCCAAGATGAGGGAATCAGTGGGTGGTCGTCCAGACGTACTTGGAGATGGATGGATATGCGAGGAAAGTGCCTCCGGCTTCGTTCAGACCTAGAACGGACTTGTAAATGGATGGTGTGTCTGACATTGTATTCCTTTATATTGTATTTGTTGATCTCTGCTAAATATATATCTGTTTGGCGGCGGAGAATTTATTCTCTTGCTTAACGCCCTTCTCTGAGACATACGAGCTCAGAGGTTATATATTGGCAGAAATCAGTGGTACGATATTGATTGATAGTGTGGCATGCTAAGATGCAGTGATCCAGACTTTTGTTGAAAAGCAAAGTTTGGTGGATGATGATCAAAGCGCAGCTTTGATATAGCATGGCTTTGTGTATAGCGTTGATTCGCGAGCCTCACACCCCGGTATGGTGGTATACTGATGGTTTGGTCAGTATGCTTTTTAGTGGATGGGCACCTTAGTGGTGTCGTGGATTCGGTCGACCGAGATGAGCTTAGTGCTTTGGGATATATAGAGTAAGCGGTGTTTTCTCTCGCTGGGACGTAAGCCGCGGTGGTACTCTGGTCCCAAATGTGCGGATATGTAGACGGTGTTTTCTCTTGTTGGGACGTAAGCTGTAATGGCGCGTTTTGTTAGCTGTCGAATAATTAATTTATTTAATGATTTATATATCGATTTGGCGATATCGATAACTTAAAGTACAATGTTCGAACTTATAATTTATAATTATAATGAAAATGAACCTGAAACGTCGCGGCAGTTCGCTATTTGGCGATTCAGACTTCAACTGAATGTACAGGATTCGTTTTAAGCCGGATTTCTTCGAAACGAGAAACATTGGAATCTGTTGAACTGTATATTTCCAAGGAAGCAGAGAATGGAGATTTCGTCGTACAGACTGCAAGATATGTCCAAATCAAATATTTCAAAAGTCGTTGTAAAATCGTATATTGACCGTAACAGTTTATTTGAAATAACTAGATATCGGTTGCTAATCTGGACAAGGTTCTTTTGAGGCGCAACGATAATTTAATTTTTAGAATTTTACTATAATTTTTAATTAGTTAAATATGCAACTTTTTATTTGGAGTATTGTGCACCCTGTATCGGTATTTCGGGGTTTCACAGAATGAGTCAAACTACCGATATTATTATATTTTTGGGTTCGTGGCACATCGCTGGATACGATCACATTTTTATTTCTGTCCTTAACAGCGTGAACATGAACAGAATTCTACGTTATAAGATATGCCATGACTTTAACTAGTACAAACAAATCGTGTATTAAATAAAGTAACAAATGAGTTTTCAACTTCTTTACCTACCCGACTCTTTTCTTCCCAAGATTTCACCGCAAGCTGACAACAAAAGTAAACACATCGTGTAACACATCGTACGTAGGACAGTGAAGGCCATTCCTTCACAGCGTGTATGCCATTTTTATTTAATGCAGCATGGCAACAGGGTCCGCGAAACAAGGAAATAAAAATATAAACAATCATGCGTACAAGCAACGCAGACCATTCTTCCTTAAAATCGTGAACACCATGCTTCTTTGACACAACCTATGTTTAATACCATTCCCCTATCACCTATTGAATATAAAAAAATAAAATATCTGTCCCTTGGTTGAATACCGCCCATGGTATTTGTTTCCCTTCTTAGCTGTATATATATTCAACCCCATCTTCACATGTCTACATTCATCATTTTCTTTTCACCGATCCAAAAATAAAAATAAAATCTCAATGGGATTCCATTAGTTGTGTCTGTGAGCTCGAGAAAACTCTCTACCCTCCATTTTTGGTGCGTTATATTTCCTGGAGGTCGAACTCCTGGCAGTGCACCTTGATGGGTTCGTGACTTCCGCATATGACGTAGGGGTGCGTTAGCAAAGCAAAGGGGATGGCCGGAGGTTGGGTAAATCTCCGGTGAAGTTGCTGACGGTGGGAAGAATGTTGGAGATGGTGGTGTAACTTGTGTGTAGTATGGGTTTCACCGCAGCTTGGCAAACGTTTATGAGAAGTTTGTTTGGCAGTATAAACAAGGGATATTTCCATGCATAAGGAGGGTGCTGACGATGTTTTATACAACGTTCATTGGAAATCCGTAAATGAGTTTTGGAAACGTTTTCCAAGTATAGTCAGATATGTTTTCTAAACATAGAAAACGAAATGTTTTCATGATAAGAATTTAAGAAATAGAGTTAAGCAAATTCAGAAACTGACTGGAGAGGGTAAGTTGAAAGGTTTTCTAAGTAACGATCTGATGTTGGTTTCGACCTTCTGGATTGATACTTAGAGAATTGTTCTCATACTAGTTACAGTTAGGGACTGATAGTTGCGAAATAATAGTGATGTGAAAATAAGCTATGGAAATGTTTTTCCAATGATTTATAACATATATTTTCTAAATATATGAAATAAGGAAATATGATCATATATATGTATATGATGATTGATCGATCGAATTTCCATTTGGAAATAAGATCGTTGTTTGTACACCGACATGTTTTAATTTGATAGCTGAATCACAGACTATCAAAGTTTTTACCATTTTAATGTTGTTAATATGGAGAGACCGGTTGGATTATTATCCAAAGAACCACTCTGTATTGGCATAAGCGTTGCGAGCAATATCTGCCAATGATAAATTGAAGACGGAGTAAAGTGCAAGGGCTGTTGTATAAGTCTTAGATAACAGTGACTAAGATGGATATACTGAATAGTGCCTTCGGTTTGTCCAGTCCCAAGACAACGTATATGGAAGAAGGTCTGACATAGTATATCCAATGGATCGCGTAAGTTGATCTGTTCAAACGTATTCACGTTTGGTGGCGGAGGAATTCGTTTCTCTTAGCTGTATACCCATGTTATTTTTGGATAAGTCAATTTGTGATTTGGCGGGTATGACGATGTGGCATTCAAAGTGAATGGTGATCAGATGTTCTGAAGATAGACGTAGCTTCTAGCCTCACACCAGGAAGTAACAAAAGTTGGGCTAGGCAGCATGGCTAGTTGGGTCATTCCCAAGCAGGGTGTATTGTCACCGATCTAGAGAATATTCATATTTATACTTCTTTTTTATTCTGTATCTTCGGATAATGGTTTGATGGCCTATAACCGTGGTGGCAATATATTCGCGACACTCAAGCTAAATGAGTGAGCGGTCATGTGTGGCCGGGTTGCAAGACGTTCTTGTTGAACCCTGAGTGTATCACCTCTAGAGTACAATATTCAGAAGGTGCTCCCATACCTTGTCTGTTGGAATCCATTCTCCGATAAGAGCCCTGCGATTTATGATTTTATACTATGTATGTAGAACGTGAGATGCAAGCGTTTCTGCTAGATTGATACCTATTTGTACTTAGACATTATTATAATATCACAATGATATTGCTTGTCAAAGTTGTTCAGATACTCATAAGGGAAAAACCCGTTCCGTATTTACGGCATGGTCTTATGAGATATCCTATACCTGTTTTAAACTATTTTACTCATACCAGTCCCATGACTGACCCGGAGTTTACTTTGTTGTTTTCCCTAAACTCTTGGGTGCCTAAATTTGTACGGGCAGTCAAGTAGTCGGGATTTACAGATATACTTGGAGAGCTTGGAGCAGGAGGCTGCAAGATTTTATAGCTATAGTTATTTCCGCTGTGTTGTAAGTGTTGTACTCTGATAAGTGCTATTTTATATATATAACTGTTTACTTCAAAGTTATGTTATATATTATATGTTATTCGTTCCGCTGTGAGATTCGTGTTACTCTGATGATTCTGATGTTCTTCTTCTTCTTCTATTCTATTAGTTCTATCTTTTCTTTCTCACCTTCTAAATTCTTTCACTAACGTCTCGGAATTTCCGACTCTCGAGGAGTCGGAAATTTCCAGCCGTTACAGTTGGTATCAGAGCTTAAGTTAAGTGATTACCTTGGCTCTGTGGCATAACTCGATAGAGATGGGATTAGTAATATCCTAGATTGAGTTAGAGTGTATATATATGAGCGCGTAATTGTTATTCAATATAAAATGGTTTTATATTGTGGAGACTCATTGGTTGAGTGGCTTATGAATTCTGGTCGATCAGTTGATCCACTGTAACGATAAGGGTTACTAAACACTCGAATACGATGAACCGTCATGGTATGTTTTGAAAGAGGGTAAATGAAATAATTTTTCCCAAGTATATTTGTTTATAGAAGAAATATATATCTTGAAATTATTATAGTATATTGATTGTGTTGGTTGTTATTATAATCGAATAAGATTATAAAAGGGTGAAATGGTTATAAATGACCAATCAGAATTCATATGAATGTAATATATGAAATAGTTTGAATTAAATATGAATTTAAATCAGAATTTGGAATTTAAAATATGGAAATTTTAAGTTCCTGGGAGATTTTGAAAATGTTTTTCAAATTGAAGATGATATAGTATTGAACTCACTTCAATAGCTGGAAAATAGATTCTGATGATGAATCTAGACATTATCAGTGTTCATTTTCGAGTTCTAAGTGACGGGTTACTTCCAAAGGTTTTGTTTTTGAATTGTTTTGAGAAAACAAGTTGTTTAGGAATTCAAAGGTTTTGAATTGGCATTATGATTTCAAATTGATTTGAAAGAAACTCAGGAACTTAAGTTCTGGAATTAAAATTTAACTAATGAAGTTAAATAAAATGAGATGGTAAAAATAAATTGAAATTTAACTTGAACCGAGTTAAATAAAATTGAATTGGATTAGAGATAATCTAGAATGGAACCAAATTGATAAGTCAATAATTTGGAATTTGATATTAGAGTTCGAATGAAATTCGATTTGGATTTGAGGATATGAACTGATTGGAGATCAATTGGAATGGATAACATTGGTATATGTTGAAGTGGTAGCAGATGAAAGGGATAGAGTTAAATGCCCGGCAAAAAGGTACAAGTTTATATCATATATGAGTTTGGATTTTATGAGCCGAATTGGCAAGCCGCTTGGCTATTTTGATTTCCTTTTGGATTGGAGGAGGCCTAGAGAGGCGAGTTGTGATTTGTCATATTGACCAATACAAAGGAGGTTATGACGAAATTTTTCGAAAATTCCAGGCGTTAGAACATTCTCATGATTTATGGAAATTCAGTTAGCCAGAATGAATTAATAATTTAATTGAAAATTTAATGGTTCAGTTGAAACTGGAGTTGAGAAGTAAACTAAAAGATTTTTAAATCTAGTTAGTAGAGTTAGTAGCATTTTTCTAACTTAGCAATTTCGAGGACGAAATTATTTTAAGGGGGGAAGTCTGTAATGGCGCGTTTTGTTAGCTGTCGAATAATTAATTTATTTAATGATTTATATATCGATTTGGCGATATCGATAACTTAAAGTACAACGTTCGAATTATAATTTATAATTATAATGAAAACGAACCTGAAACGTCGCGGCAGTTCGCTATTTGGCGATTCAGACTTCAACTGAATGTACAGGATTCGTTTTAAGCCGGATTTCTTCGAAACGAGAAACGTTGGAATCTGTTGAACTGTAACTTTCCAAGGAAGTAGAGAATGGAGATTTCGTCGTACAGACTGCAAGATATGTCCAAATCAAATATTCCAAAAGTCGTTGTAAAATCGTATATTGACCGTAACAGTTTATTTGAAATAACTAGATATCGGTTGCAAATCTGGACAAGGTTCTTTTGAGGCGCAACGATAATTTAATTTTTAGAATTTTACTATAATTTTTAATTAGTTAAATATGCAACTTTTTATTTGGAGTATTGTGCACCCTGTATCGGTATTTCGGGGTTTCACAGAATGAGTCAAACTACCGATATTATTATATTTTTGGGTTCGTGGCACATCGCTGGATACAACCACGTATTTATTTCTGTCCTTAACAGCGTGAACATGAACAAAATTCTACGTTATAAGATATGCCATGACTTTAACTAGTACAAACAAATCGTGTATTAAATAAAGTAACAAATGAGTTTTCAACTTCTTTACCTACCCGACTCTTTTCTTCCCAAGATTTCACCGCAAGCTGACAACAAAAGTAAACACATCGTGCAACACATCGTACGTAGGACAGTGAAGGCCATTCCTTCACAGCGTGTATGCCATTTTTATTTAATGCAGCATGGCAACAGGGTCAGCGAAACAAGGAAATAAAAATATAAACAATCATGCGTACAAGCAACGCAGACCATTCTTCCTTAAAATCGTGAACACCATGCTTCTTTGACACAACCTATTTTTAATACCATTCCCCTATCACCTATTGAATATAAAAAAATAAAATATCTGTCCCTTGGTTGAATACCGCCCATGGTATTTGTTTCCCTTCTTAGCTGTATATATATTCAACCCCATCTTCACATGTCTACATTCATCATTTTCTTTTCACCGATCCAAAAATAAAAATAAAATCTCAATGGGATTCCATTAGTTGTGTCTGTGAGCTCGAGAAAACTCTCTACCCTCCATTTTTGGTGCGTTATATTTCCTGGAGGTCGAACTCCTGGCAGTGCACCTTGATGGGTTCGTGACTTCCGCATATGACGTAGTCGGGTGCGTTAGCAAAGCAAAGGGGATGGCGGGAGGTTGGGTAAATCTCCGGTGAAGTTGCTGACGGTGGGAAGAACGTTGGAGATGGCGGTGTAACTTGTGTGTAGTATGGGTTTCACCGCAGCTTGGCAAACGGTTATGAGAAGTTTGTTTGGCAGTATAAACAAGGGATATTTCCATGCATAAGGAGGGTGCTGACGTGTTCAAGAGTTTGGGGGAACAATGCGAGAAAAGAGGACTGAGGCCATGAGTACCGGTGGGTTCAGTTTTAGGGGCGCTACTGTGTTGTAAAGGGGAGAACGGAGGGAACATTGAAGTGATGAAGAAAGCAAGGCTACAGGGGGAAATGACGTGGATAGTATGGGTTTATGAACTGAACGAGGAAGCAAGGGTGTGTGGTAAATGGTGAATGGACGGGGCGTATCAGTATGGAGATGTACTGATGTATAGTGGAGGATGCACGGAACTGTTGGTATGGTGGTGAGTTCTTTTGGTATACATGAAGGGGATGTCCAGGTCCTTCTAAGTTAAAGTAGGGTTTGCCGGTGAAGTTCGGTTGCGTTTTTCCGTGAATACAAGGAGAGTAGCGCAAGTTAAAAGAAGGTGGGAAGTTCAGTTGGGCTTTGGGCCAGGAAATGGTGATGGGCCGAACGGATGTAAGGAGTGAGACCCATGTAGAAAAAGAAAAGGGAAAATATAGAAGTGAGAAGTTGATTGGAACCATTTGAGGTCCGTTTGAATTATGGTAGATTAAAGCGTCTGGTACGATCAGCCGAC
This sequence comes from Allium sativum, assembly GCA_030737875.1. Classification (NCBI taxonomy): domain Eukaryota; kingdom Viridiplantae; phylum Streptophyta; class Magnoliopsida; order Asparagales; family Amaryllidaceae; genus Allium; species Allium sativum. The sequence goes on from CM060916.1 coordinate 448,018,320, forward strand.
GCAAATCGTTATTTAACGGTTAACGCGCCAAAGTGAGTAAAACTCACTAACTCTTCTCAGTTTATATTTTTATATAAACTGTGTTAAATGATTTGATTGCTGTGTATTGATAGTTTGGACTGTTAAATAGATTTGATTGAAACATAGATATAGTTATATATATAAACGACAATCAAATATTGATTCAGTTCATCAGTATATTTCATGTTGGAATGAAATTGATGTATATTTTATTGTATAACATCTGTGGATGCAGGGAAACAGGTTGGAGGAATCCGACTGGATTCCTCAACATTTATTTTACCGTTTTTCATATATTGTGTTATGAAATCTGTTATTGATTTCATATGTTTGAATGATACCGATCATTGCTATACGACACGTTAAACACCGTAGGTGATACTAAAATGTGAAAAGGGAATTTTCAATGTTTATATTGAAAATAAATCTTATTTATAAAATCGATAGGATTTTATAAAATGAAAACATTTATTTATTTAGGAAATAAATAAAGGAACATTTATTTAGATTATAAATAAATGGAATAAAGGAATATTTATTTAGGGAATAAATAAAGGAACACTTGTTCGGAAAATAAATAGAATTATACAAGGATAGATTTAAACACGTGCTTCGCACACGGTATAACACGATATGGATTTAAATGAGATATTAAATAGGAAATCTGTTTTAAACAGATAAATTGAAGTAGATTAATTTATAAATAATGTTTTATAAATTAAATAAATTATTTATCGTTGATAAATGGAATATATATAAGTCTGGACTTATATAGAGAAGTAGAAACGTTATTAAAAGGACATTTATAAAGGGAAGAACCGTTACTAAAAGTAAATCTTTATAAATGGATAAACGTTGTAAAAAGTAAATCTTTATCAATGGATAAACGTTGTAAAAAGGAAATCTTTTGAAATGAATAAACGTTAATAAAAGGAGTTAATCGAATTTAGTTATTCGAAATGAGTTATTCGAATTTGATATTTGAATAGAGTTAAACACATTAGAGTGATTCGAATTACTTATTCGAATAGAGTTAAACAAAGTAATGTGTTAGGTTAACCAAAGCAAGTTAGTCGAGTTAATCAAAGTAATTGGTTAAGTTAACCAAAGTAAATTAGTTAAGATAAACTAAGCGGTTAATCGAAGTGAATTAGTTAAGTTAAACTAATTGGTAAATCAAAGTGAATTAGTTGCGTCAAACTAAGTGACTTAGTTAAGTTAAACTAATTTGTAAATCAAAGTGGATTAGTTGCATCAAACTAAGTGAATTAGTCAAGTTAAAATAATTGGTTAATCAAAGTAAATTAGTTGGGTTAATCAAAGTGAATTAGCTGAGTTAAACTAAGTAAATCGGTTAGAGTTAATCAAAGTGAATTAACTAAGTTAAACTAAGTGCATTTGTTCAGTTCATCGAGACAAGTAAATCAGTTAGGTTAAACCATTTGTGTTAACCAGTTAGGTTAACCCATTTGAGTTAACCAGTTAAAGTTGACCAGTTAAAGTTGACCAGTTAGAGTTGATCAGTTAGAGTTACTCAGTTAGAATTGACCAGTTAGAGTTGACCAGTTAGAGTTATCCAAGTGGAGTTAATCGAGTAGAGTAGCCGAATATCACTTATTCGAAGTAGAGTTATCGAATATAGTATATTCGAGGGAAGAGTAATCGAATATAGTTTATTCGAGTGGAGAAATCAAATGTTATTCATTTGAGAAGAGTTACCGAATATTATTTATTCGAAGAGTAGTTATCGAATATTGGTTATTCGAAGTTAGTTAATCCAAAGGAGTTATTCGAAGTTAGCTAATCCAAAGGAGTTATTCGAAGTTGGTTAATCCAAAGGAGTTAGTCGAAGAGTTAATCGAATATAGTTATTCGAAAGAAGGTGTTAATCGAATATAGTTATTCGAGTAAAGTTAAAAGAGTTAATCGAATTTAGTTATTCGAAATGAGTTATTCAAATTAGATATTTGAATAGAGTTAAACACATTAGAGTGATTCGAATTACTTATTCAAATAGAGTTAAACACGTAAGAGTTAATTGAATATTAGTTATTCAATTAGAGTTAAATCGAATTTAGTTATTCGAAAGGAGTTAATCAATTTGAGTTAAGTTAATCGATTTGAATTAAGTTGAATCGAAATGGAGTAAATCGATTAGAATTAAGTTAATCGAGTTAGAGTAAATCGAATATTGGTTATTCGAAGGTAAGTTATTCGAATTAGTTATTCGAAGGAGTTAATCAAATGAGTTGATCCAAAGGAGTTAGTCGAATATTAGTTATTCGAATAGAGTTAAAGGAGTTATCGATTTTATTTTGATCGAAAGGAGTTATCGATTAGTAAATCGAAAGGAGATTTTCGAATATAGCATATTCGAAAGAAAGAGATCGAATATTGTTTATTCGAAAGAGAGAGATTTTGAATATGAGTTATTCGAAGAGAGATAATCGAATATAGGTTATTCGAAGAAGAGTAAATCAAATAGAGATTACTCGATAGAGAGTTATATGTCGAATTCGATTATAGCGAATTCGGGAAAGTACTATTTACTTTCCAGGGTTTAAATCAAGATTCAGTTATTGATTTAGAAATTAGGTGTCTGTTAAATTATTCGAGTTAGGAGACAAAGTTATAATTTAGGTTAGATATTGCAGAAGTAGGAATTATAACGTTATAGTTATAATCAAACGTTTCCACACAAGAAGTAGATTCGTAACCTGAATCCAAGAATTTGGGTAAACAGATGATTGTAAAAAGTGAGTAATGGGCTTCATCTATTTCACAGTAAAGGACGTTGTTTAATTAGGGTCTGAGAGGTAATTATACCCCAACTTGATTGACTTCAGAATTGACAAAGGAATAGTTGTGGTTCGATAGAAAGGTTGATTTGAAATATAGTTAAGTAATAAGCGATTGATGGATTAAGAGTAACGATGTTTTATACAACGTTCATTGGAAATCCGTAAATGAGTTTTGGAAACGTTTTCCAAGTATAGTCAGATATGTTTTCTAAACATAGAAAACGAAATGTTTTCATGATAAGAATTTAAGAAATAGAGTTAAGCAAATTCAGAAACTGACTGGAGAGGGTAAGTTGAACGGTTTTCTAAGTGACGATCTGATGTTGGTTTCGACCTTCTGGATTGATACTTAGAGAATTGTTCTCATACTAGTTACAGTTAGGGACTGATAGTTGCGAAATAATAGTGATGTGAAAATAAGCTATGGAAATGTTTTTCCAATGATTTATAACATATATTTTCTAAATATATGAAATAAGGAAATATGATCATATATATGTATATGATGATTGATCGATCGAATTTCCATTTGGAAATAAGATCGTTGTTTGTACACCGACATGTTTTAATTTGATAGTTGAATCACAGACTATCAAAGTTTTTACCATTTTAACGTTGTTAATATGGAGAGACCGGTTGGATTATTATCCAAAGAACCACTCTGTATTGGCATAAGCGTTGCGAGCAATATCTGCCAATGATAAATTGAAGACGGAGTAAAGTGCAAGGGCTGTTGTATAAGTCTTAGATAACAGCGACTAAGATGGATATACTGAATAGTGCCTTCGGTTTGTCCAGTCCCAAGACAACGTATATGGAAGAAGGTCTGACATAGTATATCCAATGGATCGCGTAAGTTGATCTGTTCAAACGTATTCACGTTTGGTGGCGGAGGAATTCGTTTCTCTTAGCTGTATACCCGTGTTATTTTTGGATAAGTCAATTTGTGATTTGGCGGGTATGACGATGTGGCATTCAAAGTGAATGGTGATCAGATGTTCTGAAGATAGACGTAGCTTCTAGCCTCACACCAGGAAGTAACAAAAGTTGGGCTAGGCAGCATGGCTAGTTGGGTCATTCCCAAGCAGGGTGTATTGTCACCGATCTAGAGAATATTCATATTTATACTTCTTTTTTATTCTGTATCTTCGGATAACAGTTTGATGGCCTATAACCGTGGTGGCAATATATTCGCGACACTCAAGCTAAATGAGTGAGCGGTCATGTGTGGCCGGGTTGCAAGACGTTCTTGTTGAACCCTGAGTGTATCACCTCTAGAGTACAATATTCAGAAGGTGCTCCCATACCTTGTCTGTTGGAATCCATTCTCCGATAAGAGCCCTGCGATTTATGATTTTATACTATGTATGTAGAACGTGAGATGCAAGCGTTTCTGCTAGATTGATACCTATTTGTACTTAGACATTATTATAATATCACAATGATATTGCTTGTCAAAGTTGTTCAGATACTCATAAGGGAAAAACCCGTTCCGTATTTACGGCATGGTCTTATGAGATATCCTATACCTGTTTTAAACTATTTTACTCATACCAGTCCCATGACTGACCCAGAGTTTACTTTGTTGTTTTCCCTAAACTCTTGGGTGCCTAAATTTGTACGGGCAGTCAAGTAGTCGGGATTTACAGATATACTTGGAGAGCTTGGAGCAGGAGGCTGCAAGATTTTATAGCTATAGTTATTTTCGCTGTGTTGTAAGTGTTGTACTCTGATAAGTGCTATTTTATATATATAACTGTTTACTTCAAAGTTATGTTATATATTATATGTTTTTCATTCCGCTATGAGATTCGTGTTACTCTGATGATTCTGATGTTCTTCTTCTTCTTCCATTCTATTAGTTCTATCTTTTCTTTCTCACCTTCTAAATTCTTTCACTAACGTCTCGGAATTTCCGACTCTCGAGGAGTCGGAAATTTCCAGCCGTTACAGTTGGTATCAGAGCTTAAGTTAAGTGATTACCTTGGCTCTGTGGCATAACTCGATAGAGATGGGATTAGTAATATCCTAGATTGAGTTAGAGTGTATATATATGAGCGCGTAATTGTTATTCAATATAAAATGGTTTTATATTGTGGAGACTCATTGGTTGAGTGGCTTATGAATTCTGGTCGATCAGTTGATCCACTGTAACGATAAGGGTTACTAAACACTCGAATACGATGAACCGTCATGGTATGTTTTGAAAGAGGGTAAATGAAATAATTTTTCCCAAGTATATTTGTTTATAGAAGAAATATATATCTTGAAATTATTATAGTATATTGATTGTGTTGGTTGTTATTATAATCGAATAAGATTATAAAAGGGTGAAATGGTTATAAATGACCAATCAGAATTCATATGAATGTAATATATGAAATAGTTTGAATTAAATATGAATTTAAATCAGAATTTGGAATTTAAAATATGGAAATTTTAAGTTCCTGGGAGATTTTGAAAATGTTTTTCAAATTGAAGATGATATAGTATTGAACTCACTTCGATAGCTGGAAAATAGATTCTGATGATGAATCTAGACATCATCAGTGTTCATTTTCGAGTTCTAAGTGACGGGTTACTACCAAAGGTTTTGTTTTTGAATTGTTTTGAGAAAACAAGTTGTTTAGGAATTCAAAGGTTTTGAATTGGCATTATGATTTCAAATTGATTTGAAAGAAACTCAGGAACTTAAGTTCTGGAATTAAAATTTAACTAATGAAGTTAAATAAAATGAGATGGTAAAAATAAATTGAAATTTAACTTGAACCGAGTTAAATAAAATTGAATTGGATTAGAGATAATCTAGAATGGAACCAAATTGATAAGTCAATAATTTGGAATTTGATATTAGAGTTCGAATGAAATTCGATTTGGATTTGAGGATATGAACTGATTGGAGATCAATTGGAATGGATAACATTGGTATATGTTGAAGTGGTAGCAGATGAAAGGGATAGAGTTAAATGCCCGGCAAAAAGGTACAAGTTTATATCATATATGAGTTTGGATTTTATGAGCCGAATTGGCAAGCCGCTTGGCTATTTTGATTTCCTTTTGGATTGGAGGAGGCCTAGAGAGGCGAGTTGTGATTTGTCATATTGACCAATACAAAGGAGGTTATGACGAAATTTTTCGAAAATTCCAGGCGTTAGAACATTCTCATGATTTATGGAAATTCAGTTAGCCAGAATGAATTAATAATTTAATTGAAAATTTAATGGTTCAGTTGAAACTGGAGTTCAGAAGTAAACTAAAAGATTTTTAAATCTAGTTAGTAGAGTTAGTAGCATTTTTCTAACTTAGCAATTTCGAGGACGAAATTATTTTAAGGGGGGAAGTCTGTAATGGCGCGTTTTGTTAGCTGTCGAATAATTAATTTATTTAATGATTTATATATCGATTTGGCGATATCGATAACTTAAAGTACAACGTTCGAACTTATAATTTATAATTATAATGAAAACGAACCTGAAACGTCGCGGTAGTTCGCTATTTGGCGATTCAGACTTCAACTGAATGTACAGGATTCGTTTTAAGCCGGATTTCTTCGAAACGAGAAACGTTGGAATCTGTTGAACTGTATCTTTCCAAGGAAGTAGAGAATGGAGATTTCGTCGTACAGACTGCAAGATATGTCCAAATCAAATATTCCAAAAGTCGCTGTAAAATCGTATATTGACCGTAACAGTTTATTTGAAATAACTAGATATCGGTTGCAAATCTGGACAAGGTTCTTTTGAGGCGCAACGATAATTTAATTTTTAGAATTTTACTATAATTTTTAATTAGTTAAATATGCAACTTTTTATTTGGAGTATTGTGCACCCTGTATCGGTATTTCGGGGTTTCACAGAATGAGTCAAACTACCGATATTATTATATTTTTGGGTTCGTGGAACATCGCTGGATACAACCACGTATTTATTTCTGTCCTTAACAGCGTGAACATGAACAAAATTCTACGTTATAAGATATGCCATGACTTTAACTAGTACAAACAAATCGTGTATTAAATAAAGTAACAAATGAGTTTTCAACTTCTTTACCTACCCGACTCTTTTCTTCCCAAGATTTCACCGCAAGCTGACAACAAAAGTAAACACATCGTGCAACACATCGTACGTAGGACAGTGAAGGCCATTCCTTCACAGCGTGTATGCCATTTTTATTTAATGCAGCATGGCAACAGGGTCAGCGAAACAAGGAAATAAAAATATAAACAATCATGCGTACAAGCAACGCAGACCATTCTTCCTTAAAATCGTGAACACCATGCTTCTTTGACACAACCTATGTTTAATACCATTCCCCTATCACCTATTGAATATAAAAAAATAAAATATCTGTCCCTTGGTTGAATACCGCCCATGGTATTTGTTTCCCTTCTTAGCTGTATATATATTCAACCCCATCTTCACATGTCTACATTCATCATTTTCTTTTCACCGATCCAAAAATAAAAATAAAATCTCAATGGGATTCCATTAGTTGTGTCTGTGAGCTCGAGAAAACTCTCTACCCTCCATTTTTGGTGCGTTATATTTCCTGGAGGTCGAACTCCTGGCAGTGCACCTTGATGGGTTCGTGACTTCCGCATATGACGTAGTCGGGTGCGTTAGCAAAGCAAAGGGGATGGCGGGAGGTTGGGTAAATCTCCGGTGAAGTTGCTGACGGTGGGAAGAACGTTGGAGATGGCGGTGTAACTTGTGTGTAGTATGGGTTTCACCGCAGCTTGGCAAACGGTTATGAGAAGTTTGTTTGGCAGTATAAACAAGGGATATTTCCATGCATAAGGAGGGTGCTGACGTGTTCAAGAGTTTGGGGGAACAATGCGAGAAAAGAGGACTGAGGCCATGAGTACCGGTGGGTTCAGTTTTAGGGGCGCTACTGTGTTGTAAAGGGGAGAACGGAGGGAACATTGAAGTGATGAAGAAAGCAAGGCTACAGGGGGAAATGACGAGGATAGTATGGGTTTATGAACTGAACGAGGAAGCAAGGGTGTGTGGTAAATGGTGAATGGACGGGGCATATCAGTATGGAGATGTACTGATGTATAGTGGAGGATGCACGGAACTGTTGGTATGGTGGTGAGTTCTTTTGGTATACATGAAGGGGATGTCCAGGTCCTTCTAAGTTAAAGTAGGGTTTGCCGGTGAAGTTCGGTTGCGTTTTTCCGTGAATACAAGGAGAGTAGCGCAAGTTAAAAGAAGGTGGGAAGTTCAGTTGGGCTTTGGGCCAGGAAATGGTGATCGGCCGAACGGATGTAAGGAGTGAGACCCATGTAGAAAAAGAAAAGGGAAAATATAGAAGTGAGAAGTTGATTGGAACCATTTGAGGTCCGTTTGAATTATGGTAGATTAAAGCGTCTGGTACGATCAGCCGACGCAAATCGTTATTTAACGGTTAACGCGCCAAAGTGAGTAAAACTCACTAACTCTTCTCAGTTTATATTTTTATATAAACTGTGTTAAATGATTTGATTGCTGTGTATTGATAGTTTGGACTGTTAAATAGATTTGATTGAAACATAGATATAGTTATATATATAAACGACAATCAAATATTGATTCAGTTCATCAGTATATTTCATGTTGGAATGAAATTGATGTATATTTTATTGTATAACATCTGTGGATGCAGGGAAACAGGTTGGAGGAATCCGACTGGATTCCTCAACATTTATTTTACCGTTTTTCATATATTGTGTTATGAAATCTGTTATTGATTTCATATGTTTGAATGATACCGATCATTGTTATACGACACGTTAAACACCGTAGGTGATACTAAAATGTGAAAAGGGAATTTTCAATGTTTATATTGAAAATAAATCTTATTTATAAAATCGATAGGATTTTATAAAATGAAAACATTTATTTATTTAGGAAATAAATAAAGGAACATTTATTTAGATTATAAATAAATGGAATAAAGGAATATTTATTTAGGGAATAAATAAAGGAACACTTGTTCGGAAAATAAATAGAATTATACAAGGATAGATTTAAACACGTGCTTCGCACACGGTATAACACGATATGGATTTAAATGAGATATTAAATAGGAAATCTGTTTTAAACAGATAAATTGAAGTAGATTAATTTATAAATAATGTTTTATAAATTAAATAAATTATTTATCGTTGATAAATGGAATATATATAAGTCTGGACTTATATAGAGAAGTAGAAACGTTATTAAAAGGACATTTATAAAGGGAAGAACCGTTACTAAAAGTAAATCTTTATAAATGGATAAACGTTGTAAAAAGTAAATCTTTATCAATGGATAAACGTTGTAAAAAGGAAATCTTTTGAAATGAATAAACGTTAATAAAAGGAGTTAATCGAATTTAGTTATTCGAAATGAGTTATTCGAATTTGATATTTGAATAGAGTTAAACACATTAGAGTGATTCGAATTACTTATTCGAATAGAGTTAAACAAAGTAATGTGTTAGGTTAACCAAAGCAAGTTAGTCGAGTTAATCAAAGTAATTGGTTAAGTTAACCAAAGTAAATTAGTTAAGATAAACTAAGCGGTTAATCGAAGTGAATTAGTTAAGTTAAACTAATTGGTAAATCAAAGTGAATTAGTTGCGTCAAACTAAGTGACTTAGTTAAGTTAAACTAATTTGTAAATCAAAGTGGATTAGTTGCATCAAACTAAGTGAATTAGTCAAGTTAAAATAATTGGTTAATCGAAGTAAATTAGTTGGGTTAATCAAAGTGAATTAGCTGAGTTAAACTAAGTAAATCGGTTAGAGTTAATCAAAGTGAATTAACTAAGTTAAACTAAGTGCATTTGTTCAGTTCATCGAGACAAGTAAATCAGTTAGGTTAAACCATTTGTGTTAACCAGTTAGGTTAACCCATTTGAGTTAACCAGTTAAAGTTGACCAGTTAAAGTTGACCAGTTAGAGTTGATCAGTTAGAGTTACTCAGTTAGAATTGACCAGTTAGAGTTGACCAGTTAGAGTTATCCAAGTGGAGTTAATCGAGTAGAGTAGCCGAATATCACTTATTCGAAGTAGAGTTATCGAATATAGTATATTCGAGGGAAGAGTAATCGAATATAGTTTATTCGAGTGGAGAAATCAAATGTTATTCATTTGAGAAGAGTTACCGAATATTATTTATTCGAAGAGTAGTTATCGAATATTGGTTATTCGAAGTTAGTTAATCCAAAGGAGTTATTCGAAGTTAGCTAATCCAAAGGAGTTATTCGAAGTTGGTTAATCCAAAGGAGTTAGTCGAAGAGTTAATCGAATATAGTTATTCGAAAGAAGGTGTTAATCGAATATAGTTATTCGAGTAAAGTTAAAAGAGTTAATCGAATTTAGTTATTCGAAATGAGTTATTCAAATTAGATATTTGAATAGAGTTAAACACATTCGAGTGATTCGAATTACTTATTCAAATAGAGTTAAACACGTAAGAGTTAATTGAATATTAGTTATTCAATTAGAGTTAAATCGAATTTAGTTATTCGAAAGGAGTTAATCAATTTGAGTTAAGTTAATCGATTTGAATTAAGTTGAATCGAAATGGAGTAAATCGATTAGAATTAAGTTAATCGAGTTAGAGTAAATCGAATATTGGTTATTCGAAGGTAAGTTATTCGAATTAGTTATTCGAAGGAGTTAATCAAATGAGGTTATCCAAAGGAGTTAGTCGAATATTAGTTATTCGAATAGAGTTAAAGGAGTTATCGATTTTATTTTGATCGAAAGGAGTTATCGATTAGTAAATCGAAAGGAGATTTTCGAATATAGCATATTCGAAAGAAAGAGATCGAATATTGTTTATTCGAAAGAGAGAGATTTCGAATATGAGTTATTCGAAGAGAGATAATCGAATATAGGTTATTCGAAGAAGAGTAAATCAAATAGAGATTACTCGAAAGAGAGTTATACGTCGAATTCGATTATAGCGAATTCGGGAAAGTACTATTTACTTTCCAGGGTTTAAATCAAGATTCAGTTATTGATTTAGAAATTAGGTGTCTGTTAAATTATTCGAGTTAGGAGATAAAGTTATAATTTAGGTTAGATATTGCAGAAGTAGGAATTATAACGTTATAGTTATAATCAAACGTTTTCATACAAGAAGTAGATTCGTAACCTGAATCCAAGAATTTGCGTAAACAGATGATTGTAAAAAGTGAGTAATGGGCTTCATCTATTTCACAGTAAAGGACGTTGTTTAATTAGGGTCTGAGAGGTAATTATACCCCAACTTGATTGACTTCAGAATTGACAAAGGAATAGTTGTGGTTCGATAGAAAGGTTGATTTGAAATATAGTTAAGTAATAAGCGATTAATGGATTAAGAGTAACGATGTTTTATACAACGTTCATTGGAAATCCGTAAATGAGTTTTGGAAACGTTTTCCAAATATAGTCAGATATGTTTTCTAAACATAGAAAACGAAATGTTTTCATGATAAGAATTTAAGAAATAGAGTTAAGCAAATTCAGAAACTGACTGGAGAGGGTAAGTTGAACGGTTTTCTAAGTGACGATCTGATGTTGGTTTCGACCTTCTGGATTGATACTTAGAGAATTGTTCTCATACTAGTTACAGTTAGGGACTGATAGTTGCGAAATAATAGTGATGTGAAAATAAGCTATGGAAATGTTTTTCCAATGATTTATAACATATATTTTCTAAATATATGAAATAAGGAAATATGATCATATATATGTATATGATGATTGATCGATCGAATTTCCATTTGGAAATAAGATCGTTGTTTGTACACCGACATGTTTTAATTTGATAGTTGAATCACAGACTATCAAAGTTTTTACCATTTTAACGTTGTTAATATGGAGAGACCGGTTGGATTATTATACAAAGAACCACTCTGTATTGGCATAAGCGTTGCGAGCAATATCTGCCAAAGATAAATTGAAGACGGAGTAAAGTGCAAGGGCTGTTGTATAAGTCTTAGATAACAGTGACTAAAATGGATATACTGAATAGTGCCTTCGGTTTGTCCAGTCCCAGGACAACGTATATGGAAGAAGGTCTGACAGAGTATATCCAATGGATCGCGTAAGTTGATCTGTTCAAACGTATTCACGTTTGGTGGCGGAGGAATTCGTTTCTCTTAGCTGTATACCCGTGTTATTTTTGGATAAGTCAATTTGTGATTTGGCGGGTATGACGATGTGGCATTCAAAGTGAATGGTGATCAGATGTTCTGAAGATAGACGTAGCTTCTAGCCTCACACCAGGAAGTAACAAAACTTGGGCTAGGCAGCATGGCTTGTTGGGTCATTCCCAAGTAGGGTGTATTGTCACCGATCTAGAGAATATTCATATTTATACTTCTTTTTGATTTTGTATCTTCGGATAACGGTTTGATGGCCTATAACCGTGGTGGCAATATATTCGCGACACTCAAGCTAAATGAGTGAGCGGTCATGTGTGGCCGGGTTGCAAGACGTTCTTGTTGAACCCTGAGTGTACCACCTCTAGAGTACACTATTCAGAAGGTGCTCCCATACCTTGTCTGTTGGAATCCATTCTCCGATAAGAGCCCTACGGTTTATGATTTTATACTATGTATGTAGAACGTGAGATGCAAGCGTTTCTGCTAGATTGATACCTATTTGTACTTAGACATTATTATAATATCACAATGATATTGCTTGTCAAAGTTGTTCAGATACTCATAAGGGAAAAACCCGTTCCGTATTTACGGCGTGGTCTTATGAGATATCCTATACCTGTTTTAAACTATTTTACCAGTCCTATGACTGACCCGGAGTTTACTTTGTTGTTTTCCCTAAACTCTTGGGTGCCTAAATTTGTACGGGCAGTCAAGTAGTCGGGATTTACAGATATACTTGGAGAGCTTGGAGCAGGAGGCTGCAAGATTTTATAGCTATAGTTATTTCCGCTGTGTTGTAAGTGTTGTACTCTGATAAGTGCTATTGTATATATATAACTGTTTACTTCAAAGTTATGTTATATATTATATGTTATTCGTTCCGCTGTGAGATTCGTGTTACTCTGATGATTCTGATGTTCTTCTTCTTCTTCTATTCTATTAGTTCTATCTTTTCTTTCTCACCTTCTAAATTCTTTCACTAACGTCTCGGAATTTCCGACTCTCGAGGAGTCGGAAATTTCCAGCCGTTACATAAGCCGTGGTGAATTGCATTACGCGATCGATCTTTCGAATCAGGAGCCACCATGATGGAAATCCAATTTCCAATACGTGTATTGCTGTTTTAATTGTAGAACTAGTATGGCAACATGATATATGGTACCCATGCCGTCTATGATTGATATTTATGATTGAATTGTTTTGACACTATACACTTATTATGGTATCAATGATTTGATTTTTAAAACGTACCAAGCATGTTTGGCTATTATAAGGGAAAACCCTATCCTCCGGCTGCGTTGCATTGTGTGATTGGAGCTGGGTCTTATAATAGCTTCATTTTTAGAAATGCATTGCGTTGTTTACTTATATGCACTGGTATTCTTGGGAGGAAACCCGTTCCGTGTTATACGGCGTGGTCCCTTGATTTACCTAACTTTAAAATAAAGATTTACAACTGTTTTAGTTCTCACACCAGTCACATGACTGACCTGGAGTTTATTGTTTTAACCTAAACTCTGGGTGCCCTTATTTTGACACGGGCAGCTAGTAGTTTTAGTTTTGCAGATTTATATTCACAGGATCCTGGTTTACAGCTGGAATGATATCCGCAAAGCTTTGTATCCGTATATCTCTTCTAGTTGTGTATTGTATTATTTTCCGCTGCTATGTATTTAAATGTAATTTAAACCTCTGATATTTCTGTGTAATATTTATTCATTTATACTCTGTATATTCTTGTAATCTGATGCATTGTTGTAATATACAATCAAATGTTCTCCCATCTGCGTTATTCTGTGGCTTGTTCTCGAACTATATGCGCTTTCCTCACCGGGGAAGTTACGGGTTTTCATAGTTGGTATCAGAGCTTTGGTTTACAAAGCTCAGAGAACAAGACACATTAGAACCATACGAAAGAATTCATCAGAGATTGGATTTGTAATATCCAATGGAATGACTCGTTAGAGATGGGATCAGTAGTATCCTAGAACGAGTGTGAAGAGTATATTTTTGAAAATGAAAACAAATCTTGTTTTGAAATATAAATCAATTATTCGTATTTGGTTATTTATATTGATGTGGACAATCCAGTATATATAGATTTTACGTATACGTCTGATCCGCGTGTATTTGAAGTTTTGATATATTGGGTAGATATAGAATCACATTCTAGTCGCCCGGGGGTGATTCTGATGATTGATATATCATCATCAGAATTTATATTCGAGTGACGAACGTGTGATATCTATATATTTCCTATTGACTGGTGTGAGAACCAAAATTAGATAGGGCTTATTGTTGTGATTTGGCATCAAAAATCTGATTTTTGACTATGTATCAAAGTTATGAATTTGAAACGATAACCCACTAATTGATTGATGGTCGTGTTGTTTGATTAATGAAAATTTAAACCATTTAGTCAAATTGTACCAAAAGTGAGTTGTATTGAAAATTTATTGCACTTGCTTGCATATACAAGTACTTACATTGAACAGGTCATAGCAAGGAGGCTAGAGCAGAGAATAAAATTTGTTTGCCTGACAAATAGGTACATGTTTACTATATAATTTCCTGTTTTGTTTGGGTGATGATGAATTTATGAGCCTATTGGCTAGCCGCTTGGCTTTTTCTTTTTCTTTTTGAGATCAGAAGGCCTGTAAGGCAATTTTGGGATTTTCCCGTGGCTCCCGGTGCAGGGGAGGTTATGGCGAAATTTTTCGAAAATTTAGGGTGTTAGCCAAATTTTTGAAGAATTTGAAAATTCTCAAAAACTGAAAAGTTGGAGAATGGAAGCCAGATCGAACATAGAGTTGATTAATCAAACCACTTTCGACTTTGTTCCTTTTCGGGGACGAAAAGTTTTAAGTGGGGGAGATTGTAACAACCCGAAAATCTGGGCCAGTTTAAAAAATTTATTTTGGCAATTCTAGCGAATTTTGATTATTTAAAATGAATTATTATAAATAATATCGACGAGAAATTTATTTTGAATAGAATTTGAACGTATATATTTATACGTGTCGTCGTTAGAATATAAAATTTTATTTTAATTATAAATATAATTGAAAATGGTGCGGTAGTTCGATAATTCGATTTCAAACTTCAAATGAATGTACCGGGTGCAAAACAAATCGCATTTTAGTGAAACCAAAAACATTATGATCTAATTGATAATATCTTTCCAACGAATCCGAAAAATCGAAATTTCATAGCGGGGATCAAAAGATATGTCCAGTTGAAAATTCTGAATAATCGCTATAGAATTCAAGCCCTTAAAAATGGAAATTTGCAAACGACTTCGGATTTCGACGAAACCACTTTTGTTGGATCCGGGATGTATGGTTATTGCTAGATTCCAAAATTCATAATTTTTCGAATCAATATGTGAGCGTGGCAAACGGAAACGTGTTTGACCAGTTTCAGTTGATTTTAATCGACTGGAAAATAGCCAATGTTTTTCTATAATTTTAGAGGCTGTATGTGGCCCCGGTAAATTAAAATGTGCGTTTGAATTTAAAATATAATGATTTATATTTTAAATTTGATGAAAACCTTTCGTAAATGCCGAATTGGATTATGAAACATATCCCATTGTGTTCGGAATAGGTGTATTTGGTTAGGGGCGACAGTCGTTGAGTGTTAATTGGGATTCGTATCAATAAACAAGTATATAGAAATTAAATAATATAAAAAAAGGGTATAAAAAGAAATTAAAAACTCTAAACCCTAATTCTTAAGACCCGCCCCCAAAAGAAAAACCGAGGGCCCTCAGCCTCTCCCAAACCACTCCTCCGATCTCCGCGAAGGCGCAATATCATCGTCGGCCACTAAGGGGAAACCTTTCACCTGGGGGGGCCCTGTCACCAGCCGAGGTCGCCAGAGCGGCAGCCCCTCGTCGGAGTTGTAATCGAGCTCGAAAGCTCTAAACTTCGCATGGGTTTTTCTGGCGCAAGGGGGTACCGAAGGTGGCGTCGCTCATGGGGGAGGGGTGGTTCGCGATGGCGCATCAAGTGGTGGGGTCGATGGGGGTCCGAACCCCTGAGGTGGCGGCGGCGACAAATTTTCCTAGACGAGTTCAAGACGACGAGTTCTGAAGGGTTTCAAAGGCAGGCGACGATGATGAGTTTCAGTTGTGCCAGATGGGAACGACAATGAACAAAGTACAGTGAAGTTTTGTCTTGTTTTTATTCAATGTAATTTGTTTAGTTAATTTACAAATTTAAACAGTAATTAAATTTAAAAATGGTAGTGATAAAAATAAAATGAAATATCAAATGATTTATAAAATAAAATTACCATTATTTTAAAATGAAATTAAATTGTTTTCAAATAAAATTAGCATTGCTTTATTTTCAGTTTTAAAAATATGATTTTGGTTAATAGGAAAGATCGAATTTGTGCTATAGAAAAGATCGAATTTTCGATGTAGAAAAGATTATATTTTTGAAGTAAAAGATTAGATTTTTCTAATAAAAAAGATTTGGGTTTTGAAAACAAAAAGAAGTGATTTGTATATATCGAATAGCAAAGTAAAAAATTCGATTTTTATATATTGAATAGCGAAGTAAAAATTCGATTTCTTTATATATTGAATAGCGAAGTAAAAATTCGATTTTTATATATTGAATAGCGAAGTAAAAATTCGATTTTTCTATATTGAATAGCGAAGTAAAAATTCGATTTTTATATATTGAATAGCGAAGTAAAAATTCGATTTTTCTATATTGAATAGCATAGTAAAAATTCGATTTTTATATATTGAACAGCGAAGTAAAAATTCGATTTTTATATATAGAGTAGCAAAGAAAAAATTCGATTTTTATATATTGAATAATGAAGAAAAAATTCGATTTTTATATATTGAATAGCGAAGTAAAAATTCGATTTTTATATATTGAATAGCGAAGTAAAAATTCGATTTTTATGTATTGAATAGCGAAGTAAAAATGTGATTTTTACATATGTAGAGAATACGGGCAAAGAAAGTGAAAAAGGGCGAGTGGCGAAGATTTTCTATCTAAGAAGAGTCGTGGCGTTGGATTAGCAATTCTGTGAGAACTTCTCACTCTTTAATTTCTTTTTCTAGTTATATATATATACTAGGATGCAGACGGTGTTTAGTAGCACCCGACACCCGTCATCCACAGACCATGGATGGCTTGTTTGTTAAATTGTTTGGTTGTGTAGTTGGTTAGTTTATTTGGTTTGAATTGAATTGTTTGGTGAATTGAATGGATTTGATTGATGTGTGAATGGCGTGGGCCTTCACTAGACCGGGGATAAGGCTAGGCCTCGTCCCGTTTCTAGTATCGTGTCGTTATGCCGCCGAAATTTTCTAAAATAAGTTAGTAAAATAAAAATATCATTTTATTGGGTAAATGAACAAAAAATTAATGTGTTGAAAGAAAATAAAATATTTATATAGTTAAAAATATTTTATCGTTAAAAATATAATTTTTTAACGTGAATGTGAATAAATAAATATCAATAAACAAATCGGTCGATTTTTTTATATACACTGATTTGACTGATATTGATTGGGTCGATAAATTTTACACATCGCCCAACTGCACAAATAAAATCTTGATTGTTTGAAACCCCACAAGGGTATTGGGATAAAATACGACATACACTAATCACAATAATTAGTTGTATGTCGATCGATTGATTGATAGGCTGTTATAAGCGTTAGATATCTATATTTGATGCTTATATAGTGTAGTGCACTTTGGTTGATGGTTGATTATCTATCGTTGATATTATATACATGCGTTGTATGGAATCCATATAATTAACTTTATATGGTAATTGATTGGGTCTCATTCCAATTTAGAAAATAAAGAATATTATAAAATAAAGGTTCATGTGTTGACTGTACTCATCCGTTGAGATTAGTCATGTGTTGAACGAAATATTTTAACAAAAATAGTCACATGTGGACAGTACTCATTCGTTGAGATTAGTCGTGTGTTGACAAAAATAAATATTCATTTGTTGAATAGAATAAAGGAATTATTGAAATATATAAAGCCGTATTGATTAGAGATGCGCTATTTTGACGCGAACGATTTTTATATCGATTATATTCGTTTTTAAATTTGAATTGAATAGAATAGAAAACCAATTTGAATTGAATCGAATAGAAAACCAATTTGAATTGAATCGAATAGAAAACCAATTTGAATTGAATCGAATAGAAATCCAATTTGAATTGAATATAAAACGAGTTTGATTTCAATTGAATATATAACGAAGTTGATTTCAATTGAATATATAACGAATTTGATTTGAATAGAAAATGAATTGAATTTGATTTGATTAGAAAATGAATTGAATTTGAATTGAATAGAGAATGAATTGAATTTGAATTGAATAGGAAAACGAATTCGAATTGAATTGAAAAGAAAACGAATTCGAATTGAATTGAAAAGAAAATGAATTCGAATCGAATTAAAATCGATTTGAATTAAAATCAAATAGAAATGATAGTAAAAAGGATTTATAATAGAAAATTCAATTTCGATTTGAATTTGAAATAAAGGTTGAAATTGTTTTTGAAACGAATTCAAAACTATTTATAAAATTCGTTTTAAATAGTAATCGACGAAATATATATTATATATATTATATATATAATATAATGGCCTGAATAGAACGCGGCGCGCCGCGGCAGTTCGCGAATTTCGACCATTTATTTCAAACGGACATTACGGGAGATCCGACCGTCGGATTATCCTGAAACCGGAACCGTTGGGTTCGTATCGAAAAGAGCTTTCTAAAGAATATTAGAAATTTGAAATCTAACGGTTGGATTTGGAGATACTTTCAAATCAAATTTGGAAAAAGGTCGCTGTTAGTGCAGTTCGATGGCCGTTGATGGAAATCGACTGTACGGGCCTTGATAAAATTATTAAAATAGTAATAATTTGTGTAAAATCATAAGAAATGATTTGGGAAAAATTGGGATGAAAAACTCCATATTTGAAAAGATAAAAATAGATTTTTATCGAAATGAACTAGTTTTGAACTAAAATTAAAACCCAATTTGTAATGTCCCGACTTTTCTGACTATTTTTAAATCATTTTAATGAAGAATTAAAATGAGGATTCTATTTAAAAATATATACTAAGGAGATTCTTGAAAACAAACATACATATGAATGAGCATATGTATGTAATAATATTATTTAAAAAAAGAATTTCATATAGAAATGAAATACTTCATAGTATTATTTTGCCAAACTAAGGAGTTGAAAACAAAGGACTAGAACATAAACAAAAAAATAAAGGAGCATGTGCTCATTTAAAAACAAAGGAGGGATTGGAAAACAAAAACACCACAACATGTTGCCTACAACATGAAACATTACGGCAAAACATGAATTATATAACACATGAACCATTTATCATCTTAAATATCCAAACAAAGGACAAAAAGGAAATCTCTAGCAAGACAAAACAATTTCCAAGAAGAGACAAGCAATTAATGAAACATACTTGACATAGTAACCATGATCTTCGTTAGCCATTGCCTAAAAATCCTATAGTATAGTTAGCATGTACATGTTATAGTATAGGAGAAATATCTCAGCAAAGAAGAAAACAAATAAGAACATTAGTTAAGGTTTTAAAATCCAAAGGGATGGTCCTTGCATTTAATGCAAGTATGGTTCAAGCTTCTGGAAACACTACCTAGGAGCATGTCATTTGCTACAAACCCTTAGTAAGACAAAATTTGAATACATGTACTCCTCATTTTCTAGCCGTAGGGACTAAGGAGAGAGGGGTGAGGCTAGAAGAGTTTTGCTGTTGGAACGTGTGCACAGAAATTCATATTTTAATTCATGAGTTTACCTATATATACCACTCATTCCCTTCACATTCTCCACACAAACAAATCTGAACTTTCTTCTCAGATCTGAAGCATTTTTCTGGATTAAATTGGAGATCATTTGGTGAGTGAAACACTTAAATTTTCCTGAGTTTTAAATTACTGTTGTAAAACAGTTTTTAGTTAAGTTGAACTGCCCTGTTTATTTGATTTCTGTTCATTATGGTCAACCTATAGATCATGATGGTAGATCACTTTGATTTCATCACTATAGATGGATCAACTAGATAGCACACCTCCCTAAAATGTGTGTGTGCAATTTGATTGATGATTTAACACCTCTGTTAGAACCTGTAGAAGTGTTCTGGAAATTACAGAACATGTGTATGTGACAAACAAACTAAGTTGATTCACATTTGAGTCATGAAAGAGTATAAATCTAAGTATAAACATACCATACATCTTCATTTAAGATCAAAGAAAAATCAAGTTGTGTTAAAAACAAGGATACAAGAAGTTCTCTGTAAAGTGAAAATCAAAGTGGAAATTCAAAAGTGATAAAAACCCGTTTGGATGATATGAATTGAATCACGAATGTAAATAATGATTTTTAAGATGAATTTCGCGATTTTTAGTTATGTATATCATGGGAATTTTCGACATGAACTGAAAATGGTCTTCGACCAAATTCCAATCATCGGAGAAGCGAGAGGTTAGGCGATCGTGAGGGAAGGAGCGTCGGGAACCAGGGGATCGGGGAAAAATACAAATAGATTTTTTAATTTAGTGGATTTTGCGAATGGGTTGAAAATAGGGTTTTTATGTTGGAAATGGGTTCATTGCTTCACGTCGGAGTTGCTCACCGTCGGCGGCGAGAGAGACGTGCGGTGGGGGGGGGGGGGGGGAAGAAGCGCCAGGGTGTGGCGGTGCTGAGGCCAGGAGGGTTCGGCAGCAGGTGGTCGGTGGTGTGAGCACTTGGTGGTTTCTTCGATGGTTGTTTTTACGGTGGAGGAACTCGAGACAGTGAAAACACTGTTCATAAGGGGGTGGCCGGACCTGAGACCATCGACGAGGTGAGGAGGCAAGGCGTGATGTGTCGGGAGGGTCGCTGGTGGTCCACGGCGTCGGGATGGCATGTGCATGTGCAAAGGAGGGACGTGCACCTACAGGGAAGAAGAAGAAGCAAAGTACCAGGTTGGTACTTCTGGGATCGTGGTGTCTGGGCTGGATCAGGGGGGTTTTTCATGAGTGCCAGAGATTCGGCACTGGTACTTTGGTACTTGGTTAAAGTACCAAGTGGTACTTTTAAATTTTTCCATGAGCGGCAAGAGTTTTCTCACCCAAATCATAGTGTTTCAAGTTCTGGTACTTTGGCAGTGCCCAAGTCCGGTGTTCTTTTCAAAATGAACACGAGTTTTAAATTTAAAATTTGTTTTAAATTTAAAGTATAAATAAATAAATAAATAAATAAATTAAGAAGTATTTTTATTTAATTAAACAGACAACAAGTGGAGAAGTAGAAACCGAGATTTCGAACCACAAGTTCCGACGGGGAAAGTTCAATCAAGTTGAAATATAAATTTGACATGAATAAATAATTTAAATAAATTATTTAAATTAATTACGAGGTAAATAATCATAAAAAGAATAAAACCAAAAGGAAAAAGAGTTCAAGTGTCATTCGAACTAAAAGAATAAAAGAAATGGAAACGCGTGTGCAGAGCACGGGCTTTTCATATTCATCACCAGATAATGATAAAACATCTGTGTAAAACATTTACAACTTCAACCGATTGTTTTAATTAAATTATTCTGACATAAGCCAGGTAACCAAACGCAGTATAAACTGATAATTGATCTGTAACTAAACAATACTCATGATTTAATCGGTAAACATTATCGACTATAAAAAGTTTCGTACATCGTTCGAAGAGTCCGGAATAACCAATTTCACTTCGATTCGAAGTATACGACGCATATCAAAGTACTAAAGACAACGAGATGCGAGCGTTATTTGAAAAAGATATTTTTGGTCTGTTCAAACCCAGAACATACCCGAATGGACGAGTGTCTGACAGCGTGTGTCAGTCAGGTTTTACACATCGGCTCTACGTAAGTATATTACGTTGGTAGCGGAGGAATTCATTTCCCTTAGCTTTATTACCCATAATATGTTTGGGTAATGGAACGAGTATTTTCTAACGGATAGGACGATGTGGCATTCAAAGAATGTAAAGAAAAATCTGTCAGAAGTGAACGTGACCTCAAAACTTCACAACCCGGAAGTAAAAAAAGTTAGGCTAGGCAGCATGGCTAGTTGGGTCATACCCAAGCAGGGTATATTATCACCATCTAGAGGACTTCCTTATTTAACCTCTTAAAAACTATTTTGCTGCTGTAACTTTCAAAAAAAAAAAAGAACGATAAATCGAGCTCGACCAAAGGGTGATAATATATTCGTCACACTCAAGCTAAATGAGTGGACGGTCATGTGTGGCCGAGTTACAAGACGTTCTTGTTGAACCCCAGTGTATCTTCTCTAGAGTACACTAATCGGTGGGTGCTCCCATACCCTGTAAGTTGGAATCCAAACTCCAATACGCGCTCTGCGACTTTTAAAATTGTATACTATATATGTGAACGTGAGATGCAAGCGTTTCACTAGATTTTTAATTACCTGTTACAAACTATTATAATATCAAATGTTTTGATATAAAAGGGACTAGATCATTTCCAAATATTAGACATGGATGGATCTAGTGATTTTTAAAGTAAAAACATGGATCAATATAAACACCTTGACACCTATACCCTGTTTTTACTATCTAACTATGTTTCCTCACACCAGTCCCCTGACTGAACCAGAGTTTATTTTTGTGTTTCTTAAACTCTTGGGTACTCATAATATTTATTATGAGTAGACAAGTAGGGTCAGGCAAAGCAAGTGGAACATGATGCTGAACCAGTTCAAGACCCAGTAGTATATGGGTTTTAATTATCAGTTTAATTATCAATGGTATTGTAATATGGTATTGCATGAACCGTGATGGTGTAATATGTTATGTACTCTGATGTATCAGGCTGTGTGATGTAATATATAAGTATTTTGTGAAATTCCGCTGTGAGATTCTGATAACTTCTTCTCTTCTACTCTAAAAGTTCTACCTCTTCTATCTCATCTTCTAAATTCTTTCAATAATGACACGGTTTCCCAGGCATGGAAAATCGCGCCGTTACAGTTGGTATCAGTGCTTAGGTTTTCTGAACACCTAGGCTTAGAGTGAACATCGAGAGAGCGTATTTTTACTAAAAACTATTTTAGTATGGGTCGTCCTTAGTTCTCAACCATAGTTATTAACCTTAGTTATCAACCCTAGTTATTTGGTTAAAGTTACCCCAAAAGACTGGTTTCTGAATGAGTATTAACTCTCGAATCATTTACTCAGAAGTTGACAATGAGTTCTCAAGCAAGGCGAGGCCGAGGAGCAAGTCGGGCAACTACGACAAATGGGCACACTGTTAATCAGACCCAAGTGGAAACGACTGAAGTAGTCCAAGCTCCAATGCAGCCAAACTTCGCTATGATTTGTAAGAACTACACTGCTCTGGGAGGAAAAACTTTTAAGGGAACAGAATCACTAGGTGACGTCCAAGCATGGATTAGATCGTGTGAAAAGATTTTTAAGGGACTGAAACTGGATGACGAGTACAAACGACTGTTAGCATCATGGAATCTGGAAGGAGCTGCAGCTATCTGGTGGGATGCCCAGACTGCAAATACTCCAGAGGAGAACTTTACTTGGGCTATGTTCAAAGAAGCTTTTGAGGCTCAGTATCTGCCTGCAACTGGGAAAACCAGGATGTACCGAGACTTCATCGATTTAAAGCAAGAAACCATGACTGTCACTGAGTACGAAAACAAGTTCAATGCAATGTCAAGCTTTGGACCAGAGTTGGTAAATACCTCGCTGAAAAAGAACGAGATGTTCGTAGCTGGATTGAAGGATAGTCTGCAAGGCCATATGATGGGGCATCTGAAAGATCCATTTGTTGAACTCGTAGATTTAGCACTCAGATATGAAGCTCTGGACGCTAAAAACCCAACTGCAGCAAAGGCTCAAACTGGAGAAGCAAGTGGAGGGAATCCCCAGAAAAGGAAATTTAACCCTGATTGGAAAGATAACAAGAACCAAGGAAAAGCAGTTCAACAGAAAACTGAGAATCGTTTCAAGAATGTGATGTGTCACAACTGCAAGCAGAAGGGACACATTGCCAGGTTCTGTAAACAAAAGAGCAACAAGAAACCACAACAACAACAACCATAACAGCAGCAAAGGAAGCCTCAGCAACAACCACAGCAGCAAGTTCAGAGGAATGAGATGGTATTGAAGAACCTCTGTTTCAACTGTCACCAGCCTGGGCATATGGTGAAAGACTGTCTGCTGATGAAAAGGGCACCTCAAGCAAAAGTGTATGCCATCAAGAATGAACCATCTGGCTCTCAGAATGTGAAAGGGAAGGGAGTGCTAGAAGGTACTTTACAATTTAAAGGAATTTACCTTCGAGTTTTGTTTGACACTGGCGCTTCACACAGTTTTATTTCTTCTGAAACTGTAAACCTATTTAACCTTAAACCAATGATTTCCCCAAATCCAATTTGTGTATCAAATCCTATCGGTGGTAAAACAGAGTTAAAAATGTGTTGTGAGGATATAGCGCTACTATATCTCTCACATTCCTTTCGGTTTGATTTCTATGTCTTAGATTTCAAAAGTTTCAATTTTATTCTCGGATTGGACTGGCTGAGAGAGTTCCAAGCCAAGATAAAATGTGATAAAGAAACCATAACCTTGATCACGAGCCTAGACCGTAAAGCTAGAATACCCTGTGGAAGACCCGGTATTCATACCTGTAGTTTCCTATATGCCCTAGAAGCACCCCAAGAGAACCTTGAAACACTGGACGTGGTTAGAGAATTCAAGGACATTTTCGAAGAAGTCGGAAGTTTACCTCCTCATCAGGAGATAGAATTCCGAATCGATTTAACCCTAGGAGCGAGACCAATAGTGCAACCAAAGAGACGTATGGCACCAAAGGAAGTATTGGAACTGGAGAAACAGACTCGGGATTTGCTGAGTAAAGGATTAATCCGACCTAGTTTTTCTAGTTGGGGCTCGGCAGTAGTTTTTGTAGTGAAGTCTGATGGGTCATTACGACTATGTGTTGACTATAGAGAGTTAAACAAAGTGACCATCAAAAACAAATACCCTTTACCCCGAATCGATGACCTTTTCGATCAATTACATGGAGCGACCGTATTCTCTCAAATGGATTTAGCAACAGGATCTCATCAATTGAAAATCGCTGAGGATAGTATTCCTTTAACAACATTTAGAGGCCCGGATTTCTTTTATGAGTGGTTGGTTATGCCATTCGGTCTAACCAACGCACCAGCATTTTTCGTGGATTTGATGAACAGAGTCTTTAGAAAAATTCTAAACAAGTTTTTCTAATTTTCATTGACGATATTCTGATTTACTCAAAAACTGAAGAGGAGCATCGCTATCACCTCAGAGTAGTATTAGAAACCCTGCGGAAAAATGTGTTGAAAGCAAAATTTTCAAAATGTCATTTTTGGAAGTCTCAAGTGAGATTTTTGGGGCACATTGTAAACGGAGGTGGAATATCGGTAGATCCGGTGAAAGTTGAATCAGTACAACAGCGGAGGCAACCTCGTACACCAACTGACATTCGAAGTTTCCTAGGATTGGCGGGATATTACCGAAGGTTTATCAAAGACTATTCTAAAATATCATCCCATCTAACGAAATTGACGAAGAAAAACCAGAAGTTCATTTGGACCCCAAAGTGTGAAGAATCTTTTCAAGAGTTAAAAGATCGCTTAACCAATGCACCGGTATTAGCTATTCCCGATGGAACGAGCAAATTTGAAGTTTACACTGACGCTTGTGGAACTGGATTAGGAGCCGTGTTGATGCAGAACCGTTGTGTGATTGCATATGCAAGTAGGCAATTAAAAATACACGAGAAGAATTATGCAACTCACGATTTGGAGTTATTTGCCGTTGTTTTTGCATTGAAGATATGGAGGCATTATCTTTTGGGTGGAAAATTCGAACTGTTTACAGATCATAAACCGTTGAGGTACTTATTCTCCCAGAAGGATTTAAATTTGAGACAACAACGATGGTTAGAGTTTCTTGCATCGTATGATTTGGATATCACCTATACGACAGGCAAGGCAAATGTAGTAGTAGACGCTTTGAGTAGAAATGCGATTCTATCCCTATTGGAAGTCACACCGACTCTCCAAGAAAGGATTATGAGCAATCAAAGAAGAGATGCTAAACTGGAGAAGATCATACAAGGAGTGGCGAATGGAAAGGAGTCTGATTTCAATTTGGATAACCGAGGAGCGTTAAGAATTAACAATAGACTATGTGTTCCAGATGTGGATGGATTGAGGCAGGAGGTTTTGAAAGAATGCCACGCATCAAAATTGAGTATCCATCCGGGAATTCATAAAATGAATAACGATATGAAAAGAGTATTCTGGTGGCCAGGAATGATGAAGGATGTTACAACTTTCGTGAATGAATGTTTGTGTTTTCAGCAAGTCAAGGGAGATCATCAAAAAACTGCTGGATTGTTGCGATCATTAGAAATACCCAACTGGAAGTGGGAAATGATATCGATGGATTTTATCGATGGATTGCCAAGGACGAGAAGAGGATTTGAAGGAATTTGGGTAATTGTCGATCGACTAACAAAAAGCGCGCATTTTATTCCTGTAAAACCGACACGTACAGCTGCGTCTTTAGCCGAAATTTTCATGAGGGAGATTGTACGATTACATGGAGTCCCAGCAAGCATTGTAAGCGATAGAGATCCCATCTTTACAAGTAACTTTTGGGGGGCATTACAAAGAACTTTAGGAACAAGATTGAACCTCAGTACGGCTTACCATCCTCAAACAGACGGTCAAACTGAGAGAGTGAACCGGAAATTGGAAGATTTGTTAAGAGCGTGTATTCTTGATTTTGGAGGATCATGGGAAGATCACCTACACCTAGTCGAATTTTCTTATAACAACAGTTATCAGGCGAGTATACAAATGGCACCATACGAAGCATTGTATGGAAGACCCTGTAAAGCACCAGCATGTTGGATTGAATCCGGAGACAAATTAATACTTGGACCAGACATGATCCGAGAAGCAACAAAGAAAGTAGAATTGGTGAAGTTAAGAATGAAAGAAGCCCAGGATCGACAGAAAAGCTATGCCGATCAAAGACGAAGAGATCTTGTATTTGAGATAGGAGACCTGGTATTTGTGAAGATTTCACCAATGAGAGGAGTGGTGAGATTTGGAAAGGCTGGAAAGTTAACTCCGTGATATGTTGGACCTTCCCGAGTTATGGAGAGAATTGGTTTTCAAGCCTACAGAGTAGAATTACCAGAACATATGGCAGGGATCCACAACCTATTCCATGTGTCTCATTTAAGGAAATGTTTGCACGATCCGTCTTTAATTCTGGAACCATCCGTTCAGCAAGAAATAGAGATTGAACCAGATTTGACTATAATTCGACAACCATTTCGTATTATCGACAGAGAAGAAAAGAAACTTCGCAACAAGGCAGTAAGGCTGCTTAAGATTCAGTGGAGCGATAATCCGAAAGATTGCACGTGGGAGACCGAGAACCATATCAGGAAATTATACCCGGATTTATCTACAGATTAGGTATGTTTTACTGTTTGGTTGTTTGGATGAAATGAAACCTTGGATTTCTTCATTTCTGTAAGCATTGGCATATACATTTGTGGATTCGGTTTATTAGGACTTATGAACTCCCTTGCTATGATTTTGTCATTGACGAGTTCTTTTCCTTGTTTACTTTCAGATGGCACCACTGATGAAGAGGACCGCTAGAAAGAGGCTTACATCACACCAAACCGAGAGATTACTAGCCAAGCGAGCAAGAGTGGGTGATTCTGAAGATGTTAGAGGAAGGATACCAAGTGATGATGAAGGCACACACAAGACCTCGGATGAGTCGAATGTAGGCAGAGAGGAACCCATGGAGCAAGATCCAGACAGCACGGAGCCCTCAGAGGATGATGGTGTACTTATGATTGAAACGGTTGTGGAGACGATGATAGTGATGACGATGACAGTGACCAAGAGGGAGATGAGGCTGAGGATATGGATATGGATGGGGATGATGAAGAAGAACCCGAGGAGGAAGAAGAGTTTGTACCTAAGACACCGATAGCTGATATGGGAGAGCAGCCAACGGAATTTGTGGACCCAGCAGTGGTGATATGGGAGAAACTGAAGCAAGCACTTGTAGAGTATCACGAAGTAGGAGGATGGGTCGAGATTTTCGGAGACTTTGGTTATCCTTGGATTCAGGTGTACATGATTCCGCCCATAGAGGTTATAGAGATCTTTGATGATGAAGAGGTGGTACCGGCTAACCCGGAGATTATGGATGTTTTTGTGCCATCAGATGACGACGATGAGTTGGTCGAGGTAGTAGATATTTCTGATGATGAGTGGATCGTGATCGATGGTGACTCAGACGAGTAGAGTGGAGTAGACTAATGGGTGTGGACTATGTATGTGTATATTATGTAGCTATAACTTGATGTAGTCAAGTATAGCCTATCTATGTAGTATGGTGTGTATGTCTATGATTAGTCAGGTGTAGCACTAGTAGTGTAGTATGTTATCTAGACTAGTGCTAGTATCGAACTAATTGTATAATTAGGATGTACTAAGCGATTATGATATGTAGTAGCATCTTTTGGAAAAACTGTCTATTTTCTTACTTTTAAATTTTGGGGACGAAATTCTTATAAGGGGGGTGGACTTTAATGTCCCGACTTTTCTGACTATTTTTAAATCATTTTAATGAAGAATTAAAATGAGGATTCTATTTAAAAATATATACTAAGGAGATTCTTGAAAACAAACATACATATGAATGAGCATATGTATGTAATAATATTATTTAAAAAAAGAATTTCATATAGAAATGAAATACTTCATAGTATTATTTTGCCAAACTAAGGAGTTGAAAACAAAGGACTAGAACATAAACAAAAAAATAAAGGAGCATGTGCTCATTTAAAAACAAAGGAGGGATTGGAAAACAAAAACACCACAACATGTTGCCTACAACATGAAACATTACGGCAAAACATGAATTATATAACACATGAACCATTTATCATCTTAAATATCCAAACAAAGGACAAAAAGGAAATCTCTAGCAAGACAAAACAATTTCCAAGAAGAGACAAGCAATTAATGAAACATACTTGACATAGTAACCATGATCTTCGTTAGCCATTGCCTAAAAATCCTATAGTATAGTTAGCATGTACATGTTATAGTATAGGAGAAATATCTCAGCAAAGAAGAAAGCAAATAAGAACATTAGTTAAGGTTTTAAAATCCAAAGGGATGGTCCTTGCATTTAATGCAAGTATGGTTCAAGCTTCTAGAAACACTACCTAGGAGCATGTCATTTGCTTCAAACCCTTAGTAAGACAAAATTTGAATCCATGTACTCCTCATTTTCTGGCCGTAGGGACTAAGGAGAGAGGGGTGAGGCTAGAAGAGTTTTGCTGTTGGAACGTGTGCACAGAAATTCATATTTTAATGCATGAGTTTACCTATATATACCACTCATTCCCTTCACATTCTCCACACAAACAAATCTGAACTTTCTTCTTAGATCTGAAGCATTTTTCTGGATTAAATTAGAGAGCATTTGGTGAGTGAAACACTTAAATTTTCCTGAGTTTTAAATTACTGTTGTAAAACAGTTTTTAGTTAAGTTGAACTACCCTATTTATTTGATTTCTGTTCATTATGGTCAACCTATAGATCATGATGGTATAACACACCTCCCTAAAATGTGTGTGTGCAATTTGATTGATGATTTAACACCTCTGTTAGAACCTGTAGAAGTGTTCTGGAAATTACAGAACATGTGTATGTGACAAACAAACTAATTTGATTCACATTTGAGTCATGAAAGAGTATAAATCTAAGTATAAACATACCATACATCTTCATATAAGATCAAAGAAAAATCAAGTTGTGTTAAAAACAAGGATACAGGAAGTTCTCTGTAAAGTGAAAATCAAAGTGGAAATTCAAAAGTGATAAAAACCCGTTTGGATGATATGAATTGAATCACGAATGTAAATAATGATTTTTAAGATGAATTTCGCGATTTTTAGTTATGTATATCATGGGAATTTTCGACATGAACTGAAAATGGTCTTCGACCAAATTCCGATCATCGGAGAAGCGAGAGGTCAGGCGATCGTGAGGGAAGGAGCGTCGGGAACCAGGGGATCGGGGAAAAATACAAATAGATTTTTTTAATTGAGTGGATTTTACGAATGGGTTGAAAATAGGGTTTTTATGTTGGAAATGGGTTCATTTCTTCACGTCGGAGTTGCTCACCGTCGGCGACGAGAGAGACGTGCGGTGGTGGGGGAAAAGAAGCGCCAGGGGGTGGCGGTGCTGAGGCCAGGAGGGTTCGGCAGCAGGTGGTCGGTGGTGTGAGCACTTGGTGGTTTCTTCGATGGTTGTTTTTATGGTGGAGGAACTCGAGACAGTGAAAACACTGTTCACAAGGGGGTTGCCGGACCTGAGACCATTGACGAGGTGAGGAGGCAAGGCGTGATGTGTCGGGAGGGTCGTTGGTGGTCCACGGCGTCGGGATGGCATGTGCAAGTGCACAGGAGGAACGTGCACCTACAGGGAAGAAGAAGAAGAAAAGTACCAGGTTGGTACTTCTGGGATCGTGGTGTCTGGGCTGGATCAGGGGGGTTTTCATGAGTGCCGGAGATATGGCACTGGTACTTTGGTACTTGGTTAAAGTACCAAGTGGTACTTTTAAATTTTTCCATGAGCGGCAAGAGTTTTCTCACCCAAATCA
This sequence comes from Allium sativum, assembly GCA_030737875.1. Classification (NCBI taxonomy): domain Eukaryota; kingdom Viridiplantae; phylum Streptophyta; class Magnoliopsida; order Asparagales; family Amaryllidaceae; genus Allium; species Allium sativum. Next base: position 448,049,080 of record CM060916.1, read on the forward strand.
TAGTGTTTCAAGTTCTGGTACTTTGGCAGTGCCCAAGTCCGGTGTTCTTTTCAAAATGAACACGAGTTTTAAATTTAAAATTTGTTTTACATTTAAAGTATAAATAAATAAATAAATAAATAAATTAAATAAAGAAGTATTTTTATTTAATTAAACAGACAACAAGTGGAGAAGTAGAAACCGAGATTTCGAACCACAAGTTCCGACGGGGAAAGTTCAATCAAGTTGAAATATAAATTTGACATGAATAAATAATTTAAATAAATTATTTAAATTAATTATGAGGTAAATAATCATAAAAAGAATAAAACCAAAAGGAAAAAGAGTTCAAGTGTCATTCGAACTAAAAGAATAAAAGAAATGGAAACGCGTGTGCAGAGCACGGGCTTTTCATATTCATCACCAGATAATGATAAAACATCTGTGTAAAACATTTACAACTTCAACTGATTGTTTTAATTAAATTATTCTGACATAAGCCAGGTAACCAAACGCAGTATAAACTGATAATTGATCTGTAACTAAACAATACTCATGATTTAATCGGTAAACATTATCGACTATAAAAAGTTTCGTACATCGTTCGAAGAGTCCGGAATAACCAATTCCACTTCGATTCGAAGTATACGACGCATATCAAAGTACTAAAGACAACGAGATGCAAGCGTTATTTGAAAAAGATATTTTTGGTCTGTTCAAACCTAGAACATACCCGAATGGACGAGTGTCTGACAGCGTGTGTCAGTCAGGTTTTACACATCGGCTCTACGTAAGTATATTACATTGGTAGCGGAGGAATTCGTTTCTCTTAGCTTTATTACCCGTAATATGTTTGGGTAATCGAACGAGTATTTTCTGACGGATAGGACGATGTGGCATTCAAAGAATGTAAAGAAAAATCTGTCAGAAGTGAACGTGACCTCAAAACTTCACAACCCGGAAGTTACAAAAGTTGGGCTAGGCAGCATGGCTAGTTGGGTCATACCCAAGCAGGGTATATTATCACCATCTAGAGGACTTCCTTATTTAACCTCTTAAAAACTATTTTGCTGCTATAACTTTCAAAAAAAAAAGTACGATAAATCGAGCTCGACCGAAGGGTGATAATATATTCGTCACACTCAAGCTAAATGAGTGGACGGTCATGTGTGGCCGGGTTACAAGACGTTCTTGTTGAACCCCAGTGTATCTTCTCTAGAGTACACTGATCGGTGGGTGCTCCCATACCCTGTAAGTTGGAATCCAAACTCCAATACGCGCTCTGCGACTTTTAAAGTTGTATACTATATATGTGAACGTGAGATGCAAGCGTTTCACTAGATTTTTAATTACCTGTTACAAACTATTATAATATCAAATGTTTTGATATAAAAGGGATTAGATCATTTCCAAATATTAGACATGGATGGATCTAGTGATTTTTAAAGTAAAAACATGGATCAATATAAACACCTTGACACCTATACCCTGTTTTTACTGTCTAACTATGTTTCCTCACACCAGTCCCCTGACTGACCCAGAGTTTATTTTTGTGTTTCTTAAACTCTTGGGTACTCATAATATTTATTATGAGTAGACAAGTAGGTTCAGGCAAAGCAAGTGGAACATGATGCTGAACCAGTTCAAGACCCAGTAGTATATGTGTTTTAATTATCAGTTTAATTACCAATGGTATTGTAATATGGTATTGTATGAACCATGATGGTGTAATATGTTATGTACTCTGATGTATCAGGCTGTGTGATGTAATATATAAGTATTTTGTGAAATTCCGCTGTGAGATTCTGATAACTTCTTCTCTTCTATTGTATAAGTTCTACCTCTTCTATCTCGTCTTCTAAATTCTTTCAATAATAACACGGTTTCCCAGGCATGGAAAATTGCGCCGTTACACAATTATTTTTAAATAAATAAATTAGATTTAAAAAGGGGTTTTAAAGAATTGGAATTTCTAATATATTTGATTGGAAATGAATTAAAATTCATTTGTGGGTTTATCGTGAACGGTATTTTAAATAACACTAGTTCTTCAACCCGATAATAAATAGAACGTGTTTTGGGTTTATCGTGAACGGTGTTTTAAATAACACTAGTTCTTTAACCCGATAATAAATAGAACGTGATTTGGGTTTATCGTGAACTGTGTTTTAAATGACATTAGTTCTTTAACCCAGTAAAAGGAGTTTTAATGAATCTGCAATTAGATTGAAATGTGAATTGATAATTTAAATTATCAAATGTGGAAAGTGAGCGAGAATGGAGTATTACCATTTTTGCTCCCAAGCGATAGTTAAATCTTTAATTAGATTTGAACGTGAAATGGTAATTAATTTTACCGATAACACCGTGGTGTTAGATATGGAGTATTACCAATTTTGCTTCATGGGATGAATAGGTTGGGATTGGGAAATAAAATAAATAATTACTTCGGTGTGGTTCGCTAATCTCGACTAGTTTGGAAAACCATAATTTGATTTGAAATGACATCCAAAGGAAGATTAAAGGATAAATTTTAAAGAATTTATCTTGGATAAAATTAAGGGGAACCTTTCCCTAAGAATTGAAATTTAGAAACTAGCTGTAGGTTAGCTAAGAAGAATGGTTTCCTGGGTATTGATCTGATGTTGGTTTCGGCCTTCGGGGTTAATATTTGGGAAATTGTTCTCTTGTTGATTTACAATTAGTAGCTACTGAATTGGAATGAGGCGTATGTTGTGATTGTGTAACATTCGTTTTTAATATACGCGGGTTGTTCGGAAAGGCCGGGTTTATACCCATTCTGAATAACCGATTCGACGATATGTCGAAGATGAAGACGGTGGTCGAAGACCGGAAGTCTTCACATCGTTTGGGTGATTACTGATGATCTTGATTGGGCTGTACACCCAAGATAAGGGAATCAGTTGGTAGTCGTCCAGACATACTTGGAGATGGATGGATATGCGAGGAAATTGCCTCCGGCTTCGTTCAGACCTAGAACGGACTTGTAAATGGATGGTGTGTCTGACATTGTATTCCTTTTTATCGTATTTGTTGATCTCTGCTAAATATATATCTGTTTGGCGGCAGAGAATTTATTCTCTTGCTTAACGCCCTTCTCTGAGACATACGAGCTCAGAGGTTATATATTGGCAAAAATCAGTGGTACGATATGGATTGATAGTGTGGCATGCTGAGATGCAGTGATCCAGACTTTTGTTGAAAAGCAAAGTTTGGTGGATGATGATCAAAGCGCAGCTTTGATATAGCATGGCTTTGTGTATAGCGTTGATTCGCGAGCCTCACACCCCGGTATGGTGGTAAACTGATGGTTTGATCAGTATGCTTTTTAGTGGATGGGCACCTTAGTGGTGTCGTGGATTCGGTCGACCGAGATGAGCTTAGTGCTCAGGGATATATAGAGTAAGTGGTGTTTTCTCTCGCTGGGACGAAAGCCGCGGTGGTACTCTGGTCCCAAATGTGCGGATGTGCAGACGGCGTTTTCTCTTGTTGGGACATAAGCCGTGGTGAACTGCATTACGCGATCGATCTTTCGAATCAGGAGCCACCATGATGGAAATCCAATTTCCAATACGTGTATTGCGGTTTTAATTGTAGAACTAGTATGGCGACATGATATATGGTACCCATGCCGTCTATGATTGATATTTATGATTGAATTGTTTTGACACTATACACTTATTATAGTATCAAATGATTTGATTTTTAAAACGTACCAAGCATGTTTGGCTATTATAAGGGAAAACCCTATCCTCCGGCTGCGTTGCATTGTGTGATGGGACCTGGGTCTTATAATAGCTTCATTTTTAGAAAAGCATTGCGTTGTTTACTTATATGCACTTGTATTCTTGGGAGGAAACCCGTTCCGTGTTATACGCGTGGTCCCTTGATTTACATAACTTTAAAATAAAGATTTACAACTGTTTTAGTTCTCACACCAGTCACATGACTGACCTGGAGTTTATTGTTTTAACCTAAACTCTGGGTGCCCATATTTTGAAACGGGCAGCTAGTAGTTTTGGTTTTGCAGATTTATATTCACAGGATCCTGGTTTACAGCTGGAATGATATCCGGAAAGCTTTGTATCCGTATATCTCTTCTAGTTGTGTATTGAATTATTTTCCGCTGCTATGTATTTAAATGTAATTTAAACCTCTGATATTTCTGTTTAATATTTATTCATTTATACTCTGTATATTCTTGTAATCTGATGCATTGTTGTAATATACAATGAAATGTTCTCCAGTCTGCGTTATTCTGTGGCTTGTTCTCGAACTATCCGCGCTTTCCTCACCGGGGAAGTTACGGGTTTTCACACTCACATTACGTTTAAATTTATATATTCAATTTCAATTTCGAAATTCTATTTTTAAATTCCTACTTGAATCCTGTACTCAAATTCCAATTCAACTCTATTTGAATTCTATATTTAAACTCCATTTCACTTCTATTTGAATTCCTATATTTAAACTCCATTTCACTTCTATTTGAATTCCTATATTTAAACTCCATTTCACTTCTATTTGAATTCCTATATTTAAACTCCATTTCACTTCTATTTGAATTCCTATATTTAAACTCCATTTCACTTCTATTTGAATTCCTTTAAATTCAAATTCGATTTCAATTCCTTTGAATTCAAATTCTATTTCAATTCCTTTTTAAATTTTATATTTATTCTTAAACAAGCCTCGATTTCAATTTTCTTTTGAAATTGATATTTTTACTTTAAAAAAAAATAGATTTCCCTTTTCAATTTCACACTTGTATTTTATTTCTGAATTATCCAATGAAAATTCTTTTCACTTCATTTATAAACTTCCTTTATAAAAGAACTACTTGTTTTTATTTTATTAAAACAGGTTAATATTTTTATTCCATTCTAAAATTTCAAATTCTATTCTAAAAATAGAATTTTCCTTTTAAATCTCAAATATCCTTTTCAGGATATTTTATAAATCAACACTCAAGCCCAGTGATATTTAATCACCAAACAACCAATTATTTATTTCAGGGTTTCTAAAACATCATATATGATAGTATATATGCAAACAAATAAACAAACAGATAACATAATTTTGAGGAATCCAATTGGATCCCTCCAACCTGTTTTTCCTGCATCCACAAACGTTAGTCAACATAAATAATATCCATTCTGCTTCGAGGCAGGTTATCGCGGTATAGAAGATCATCCAATATCATAGCGTGGGGCGTATAGGGTGATCATCCGCTAATGGTACAACGGACATCCGCTAATGATACTGCGGGAACAAACCAATCATCAACCCAATATATATAATAGTCAACCCTAAATAACTAATATATTTAAAACAACCAGAAAGCATTCAAACAAGCAACAAACAATTATTTTTAACGAATAAAAATAATTCTAAATAACAGGTGAGTGAGATTTACTCACCGTGATTTATTTTCCGAATATCCAATGAGGCCAATTTTATAGATTTCACAGTGATTTCTCCCACCGTCTGTTTTTCAAATATAAAACAATATAATTAAAATTCCATTTATCTAAGTATACAAATTTAATTAATTAATTTCTGACGTGTAAACAAATTACAGATTAACCTTAATTTCATATTCAACGACTAATCTACCATTTATATGTTTACTAACAAATTTCTTTTATATACTAATTTCTATTTAAATGAATGACCAATTATATAAATAAATTTCTTTATTGACTTTAAATAAGTTATCAATTATATAAATCAATTTCCTGTATTATTTTAAAAGTAAAAATAAATTTACCTTAATCTTGTTATTAAGCTGCTGCTAACATTTTCTTCTGACTTAGTCCACCAAACATTTCCAGGAACTTCGATCTTCCCTTCCCCGTTGTTTCCCTAACGAACATCAGCACTATCCTCTTCATTTCATCCTCTACAAACTACGGTGACTTCAGCTTGTTCAACACAGGAAGTCACGACTTCGATAATGCCATTACTGTAAAGTTCGAAATCCCTCTCCACCCTCCCATAGCCCATACTTCCTGAAAAAACCGAGACCTCAGCCATCCTTGCATCCAACAGTACCAGATGCGATTTTCTTCCCCTTCATCTCTACATCGCACCAGAGTTTCTTCCTTATTCAAACTCGAAGGTAACTTCATCTGACAGTTGCGCCTCCCTTATCTCACCCTCATCTCATCGTCGAACTCTCGGTTACAGGGTAGACCGCCTTGCCAGCATCGCATCGCTACTTCAGAAAAGGGAAAAAAGCAACAGTAAATCGAACCCTACCCAAGATGATCGAACTCCAAAATCGCAACCTCCCAGATCCGTTGTCCCACACCCCATCGCGTTCTTCTCTCATCGACGTAGCTATAGTAATTTGCGGCTTCAAATGGGAATCGCGATTTGGGTATTTAGGAAAGGGGCTTCTACCATTTTAAATTGAGGAATTCACGGTTTTAAGTTTGTGGAGCAGTATTTGATTTTGCTGAGGACCAAATGAATTGAACAGGAAGGAGTGTCGCGATTTATAACAGGAGGACGAATAATACACGAGCAATAAATATTTTGTCGGCTAAGTACATAACAAATCTTTTACTTCCTTTAAAAAGATGTTCGATTCGATTTGTATTTAATTCAACTAGATTTAAAGAGATTTTTATTTCTTTTTAAATAGATATCGATTTGATTTTGATCCTATCCACTGATCAAATAAAAATCGGGGTTCACAATTAAAAATCGTGAACCACTATTTTAGCGTACTGACCGTCGTTATAATGTTATAACGCTATTTTGAATTCACGAAATAGATTATACAATTTAATTTAAACGTATATAAAATAACCATATTAAATTGATACAATATAATTAAAATTCAGAACTAACCACTTTCTCGATAATAATTTATTATTATTATCGATTATATTCTCATAGAATTTATATTTATCATTTGAATTATTTTGAATCAGTTTTTAACTTCGGTTCCAACTATATTTCGAATTAAAATAATTCGATATATTCTAAATTAAATTATATTCGATTATTAAATCGATAACTCAATATAAAAATTAATTTATATTATCAACTAAATATTTAAAACCATATTAAATATTTAAAATAAACTATTCAAAAATCTAGGTCGTTACAATTCGCAACAACCCAAAATCTTATTTCTGTCTTTAATTGGGTTAAAGAACCAAACATGGTTCACAGTAAACCCAAAATCACATTCCATTCCATCAGCCTTTAACCGTAAATTAGTGAGTGAACAATTCCCTAAGTATTAACCACGAAGGCCGAAGCCAACATCAGATCAATACCCAGGAAACCATTCAACTTAACTAATTTCCAGATAGTTTCTGATTTTCTTAACTCCATTGGGTCTAAGAATAGTATTATTAAAGATACCATTCACGAAAACCCAAAATCTTATTCCATTGTTAATCGGGTTAAAGAACAAGTGTTATTTAAAACACCGTTCACGATAAACCTAAAGACCAGTTTCAATTCCATTCCAATTATGTATTAATTAATTGGTATTATTCATTAAATCTAAATAAAAAGATTTAATCTTTTCTCAACTAGGTTCAACAACAGTGTAATTGAAAACACCATTCACGACAAAACCAAAATCACATTTAATATTAAATACAAGGCTCTGTATAGAAAATATATCGGCTTATATTCAATATCAAATTCTGGAATCAACAAATATCGTATTGGAATAACGATATATATATCTTCCAAACTCCTCCACAACATCCGTATAATCACGGAATCCAATATCAAAATATTCCGAACATAATTTCGATTCAAATCTATTCCAATTCATATATTGGAAATTCCAGTTATTTTTAAAACCATTTCAAATCCAAATTTTTTATTTAAAAATATTGGATTTCATAATTCTACTTCATAGCTAGTTCATTTCGATAAAAATATAGTTTTATCTTTTCAAATATGGAATCTTTTATCCCAATTCTTTCCAAATCATTTGTTATGATTTTACACAAATTATTGATATTTTTATCAAGGCCCATACAATTGATTTCCATAAACGGTCATTGAACTGCACTTACAGCGACCTTCTCCAAATTTGATTTGGACATAATTCCAAATCCAACCATTAGATTTCAAATATCTAAAATTCGTTAGAAAGCTCTTTTCGACACGAACCTAACGGTTCCAGTTTTAGGAGAATCCGACGGTTAGATCTCCCGCAATATCCATTTGAAGTCAATGGTCCAAATTCGCGAACTGCCGTTGAGCGGTGCGTTCTGTTCAGGCCATTATATTATATATATAATATATATTTCATCGATTTCCATTTAAAACGTATTTTATAAATCGTTTTTAATTCGTTTTCAAAACAGTTTCAACTTCATATTCAATTTCAAATCAAAATTGAATATTCCATATCATCGATATATAAATGATAGTATTTTCAAAACATTATATTTTGAAATCGTTTCCTTTTCGATATTCATTATAACAATGAATAAAATCATTATAAATATCGTTCACGTCAAAATGGCGTTAATCTATTCAACAAGGCTTTATATATTTAAATATATTCGTGTCCATCCCAAATCGGACATCAAAATCAGACTTTGATCTTTTACTGAATATTATTTTGAAATATTCATTATTTTAAAATATTTATTCTTTATGAACTGGAATCAGACACAATCAATCACCATATAATGAGATTTATATGGATTTCATACACATATGTGCACAACAACAATCAAACACAGTCAACCATCATCCAAAGTGCATTCTACACTGCATAAGCATCAAATATAAATATTCAATGCTTACACGGCCTGTCAATCAATCTATTGACATACAACTAATTATTGGGACTAGTGTATGTCTAATATAATCCTAATACCCGTGTGGGGTTTCAATCAACAAATACAGATTTATTTGTGCAGTTGGACGATGTGTAAAATTTATCGTCCTAATCAATATCAGTCAAATGTGTATGCATAAACAAATCGTCTGATTTATTTATAAATATTTATTTTATTCATATACATGTTAAAAATTATGTTTTTAACTATAAAATATTTTTAACTATAAAATATTTTATCCCGTTCCATATCACACAATCAATTTGCACAACATAATTAAACAAACAAACAAGTCATCCATGGTCTGTGGATGACGGGTGTCGGGTGCTGCTAAGCACCGTCTGCATCCTAGTATATATTTTAACTATAAAATAAAATAAAAGTGAGGAGTTCTCACCTTTGGGTTCCATTTCGCCCGTCTTTCTGTCTGAACTGCTTGGATTTGTTCGAAATTCCAGCGCATCCTTTTCACGTTGTTCATATATAAAAATCATTTTTTTATTGCTTCATTCCAATAAGTAAAAATCATATTTTTATTTCTACTTTATATATTTTTACAACGTTTCTTTCTATATAAAAATTATATTTTTATATTTCTACTTCTTATATAAAGATCGAATTTTTATTTCGCTTCATATATAATAAAAATCGATTTTTTATATTATTACATACACACGATAAAATTTATATTTTTATCGAACTAAAAATAATATTTTCATATTGTTTTTCATATTATAAAAAATCATAATTTTTCTATGAATAAAAATCTGATCTTTTCTATGTCCAAAAAAAAAAAAGAATCTGATCTTTTCTAAGAAGAAAATCATATGGTTTTATTTTCACTAATCATATCTCTCTATTTTTATATAAACAAAATCGTTGTTTATAAATAAAAATAAAAATCAAAGGAGGTTAAAACTTACAGTGGGGAGAGAAAAAAATTCGCTGTGCGGATCGATAAGGAGGGGGTGTTGGTGGTCACGGTCAGGTGGTGCTGTGGGTGGCGGTTTTGAGGATTGGGAGTTTTCGAGCTAGGGGCTGAAAGGGGGTGGAGGAGTGGGGGGCGACGCGGGGAGGGAGGCGTCAAGCGAGAGGGGGCTGAGGCTCAGGTGGCGGCAGGCGGGTGGGGTAGCATGGCCTCCTGTGTAGCGGCGAGGGCATCAACGGGATTTGGGGGGGTTCGGGCGACGCTTGTTTGGGGGAGGAGGGAGATGGAGAGGGGATCAGAGGGGAAGGGGTGAAGCACGGTGGTGCGGCGCCACCTGGGGAGGGCGCGACAGGGATAGGGGGCGGATCGAGGCATTGATGGTTTTTTTTTAATTTTTTTCCTCTGAGTTGAAAACTGACGAGGAAGAGAATTCGGGGTTAAGGGCTTAAATATAAAAATATATTTATTTAATTTATTTTCCCTAAAAAGTTGACTTTTTATCCGAACCCCAAATCGAACCCAACGACTGTCGCCCCTAGCTAATTACCCCCATTCCGAACACAATGGGATATGTTTCGTATGCCGTATCGGATGTTACGATCAGTTTCCGTCAAGACCAAAATATAAATCTAAATATTGAATTTGAACGCACATTTCAATTTACCGGGGTCACATACGGACCCCAAAAATTCCCAAAAAATAAATCTGGCTATGTTTTGACGATCCGGTCCTAACAAAGCTAATTTCGTCAAATTTAGAGACCATTTGAAAAATGACCTTTTTCTAGTCGATCCAAATTGACTGAAACTATCAAAACACGTTTTACTTCGCCACGCTCACATATTGATTCCAAAAATTATGAATATTTGAATATAGCAATAACTTGAAATCCCATATCCAACAAAAGTGGTTTCGTTAAAAACGGAGGTCGTTTGCAAAATTTCTATTTTTAAGGGCCCAAAATTCCATAGCGACTATTTTGAATTTTCAACTGGACATAACTTTTTATTCCCGCTATGAAATTTTAATTTTTCATATTCGTTGGAAAGATATTTTCAAATAGATTCAAATATTTTTGGTTTTGCAAAATCTGGTTTATTTTGAAACCTATACGTTCATTTGAAATTTGAAATCGAATTTTCAAATTGCCGCGCCATTTCCTTTTATAATTAAAAATAAATATTCTAATGTCGATTCAAATAAATATATATGTTCTAATTCTATTCAAAATAAATTTCTCATCGTTATTATTTAAAATAATTCATTTCAAATATTCAAAATTCATTAAAATTGCCAAAATAAAATTTTTAAGTTGGTTCGGATTTTCGGGGTTATTGCAATGCCTTTTTACATGACATACTGAAAGAAGATGTGTATATAAAATCAACCACAGGGCTACAAACAAAAATCAAAATATGTGTACAAGCTTAATAAAGCCATTTATGGCTTAAAACAGGAACCTAGAGTTTGTTTTGATAGAATAACAAATACATTGTGTACAATGAATTTCCAATCTACCAAATCAGACAGCTCCTTATTCATCAAAATTAGCAAGCATTCAAGTATATACATTCTAATATGTATTGATGATCTTGTCGTTACAGGAAATAATACTGAGGAAATAAACTCAATTATGAAGAAACTGGACAAACAATTCTCAACAAACGATCTAGGACAACTAAACTATTTTCTGGGAATAGATGTAAAAACAAGATCACCAACAAAGATTGTACTATGTAATAACCCAAAATTTTGGACTTCGAAAATCGGCATTTGACACGACTCAAGCATCAAACATCGTAGATTTGAACACTGGATTCTATATAGCCTTCAGGCTTACTACACATAAGAACTGAAAAAAGAACCTTTTAATTATCTTTTCAATAACTTATACATCAAAGTACAACATATATCAGAGTATAACCGATATCAAAGTGCATTATAAAAACACAACAAAAAATATTATTAAGCCCAGCGGAAGAAATAAAATGCTCAGGACACAACTCTAAATTCAATACAAAACCTTCTCTAAAATGACTCCAAGACTAAATCTGCAAAAACCTTAACTACTAGGATGCCCATGTGAAAAAATATGAGCACCCTGAGTTTAGGTGGAAGAACAATAAACTCCTGATCAGTCATGGGAATGACGTGAGAAACAAAAACAATTACTTATATTTATTGTAAAGTTAGGTGGATCATAAGACCACGCTATATAACATGGAATGGGTTTCCTATTATGAATATCAGTCATAAAAACTCGCAATGATATTTTAAAATGAAGCTACTAAAAGGTCTCTCATCACACACACCATGCAAATGCAAATTATGAAAGGTCTCTCCTTATGATAGCCAAACATGCTTGATACGCGAAAATCACTTGGTATTATTATTAGTTTCTAATGTGGAAATCACTTTCGCAAATCAATGTATCAATCCTAGTCGGCATAGGTACCATATACTTTGTCGACATAAAGGTTTACAACTAAAATGTACAAATACAAACTCATATTGGAGAATGGATTTCAAACAAATGACCAGGCTAAAGAGCTTTATTTACCGATGGGAATACCTCTAGAGGGATGTCCGGAGAACAATCACATAGTTCTCTGCCAACACAAGGCTGGTCCACCTTTTCCTGGATGAATACGATCACTCCTAGTTATGTCATCTCTCGGTCGTTACCAACCTCTAACCGGGCTCCCGCAACATCAACAACTGCAAAGAGTAGAAGTCCCTGCATAAGTAATACCTGGGCTCTATACCATGGTACACTTCTTATCTAGAAGGAGATGACAACCCATATACATGCCGCATCTTTCCTGTTTTGGCCATTTCCAGGGAGTGAGCCTTGTCAAAGTCCCATTACACAAAGCTAAGCTCTCTAAGTTATGCTTTGATTATCAGTAGCTCATCAATTAGTATGCCACATTGTCATTTCATATAAAATTGATAAGCACTAACCACATCAACTTTGAGCTTGTATGTCTCAAAGAAGGGTGTTAAGCTAAGAGAATAAATTCTTTACCACCAACGTAAACATGTTTAGTAAAAATTAATCACATATTACAAAACAAAATATCAGATATACATTCATACAAGTCTGTTTTGGGTCTGAACAAAACCAAAGGCACCTTATTCCTCATTCAATAAAGGAGAGAGGTCCTTGCGATCCGGAAATTCTCAAAATACGTCCGGATGTGCCCCTACAATATGCATCTCAATTTTGGAGTAACCAAATGAAGAGAAAATCAGTAGGCCAATCCTTTCGATGTGAAGATTCCCGGTCTTCAACATCATCTACTAATATCTTCCACTACGTCTTATTCTTATTTGAAATGGTCTTTAGACATAAGTTTAATCCCAAACTTTCCAAATAACAATCGTTCTTTAAAAACATATGGAAATACAATATTCACTAAGTTTCTTTTCCATTTTGATGGGTTACCTAAAACCTTATTATGGAAGTTATTAATTCCAAAAATCCCTCTTCAAAACATATCACTTAAAACAAAGACAATAAAAAACTTTAATTAAGATTTATTCGTTCTCCAGTTCTTTTTCATTTCCAAAATAAGATTATTAAGCATTTCTCCATTAGATTTTTAAAAGGTCTTAATCCATTTCATAAACTTCTCTTTAAAACTTATCTTTTTCAAATAAAAGATAATTAAACTTCAAAAAATATTTATAATCATTCATTAGCTTTTAATCACCATTCATTACGTTCTTAATATCTTTACATTGCTTTAGACATCATAACTTAATCTTCAAAGGGTTTAAAGAATAATGTTATTTGAAACACCATTCATAACAAACCCAAAACTAATTCATAACTTAATCTTAGTTGGTTACATAATAATGTTGATTAAGACATCATTCACAACAAACACAATACTAATTCATAACTTAATCTTAATATGTTAAAGATTAATATTATTTAAGACACCATTCACAACAAAGTTAAAATCAATTTATAACTTAATCTTAGTGGGTTAAAGAATAATGTTATTTAAAATGCCAATCACAACAAACTCAAAACCAATTCATAACTTAATCTTAGTGGGTTAAAGAATAATGTTATTTAAGACACCAATCATAACAAATCCAAAACCAGTTCATAACTTGGTCTTAGTTGGTTAAAGAATAATGTTATTTAATACATCGTTCACACCAAGCCCAAAACCAATTCATAACTTAATCTTAGCGGGTTAAATAATAATGTTATTTAAGACACCATTTGCAAAAACCCAAATTAAAATCAATTCATAACTTAATCTTAGTGGGTTAAGAATAATGTTGTTTAAGACATCATTCACAATAACCAAAAACCAATTCATAACTAATATAAGATTTAAATAGAAATTATATCAACATATATTCAACACCCATCCTCAAATTCAACTAATACTATAAGTGTAATAATGGTACGAAGTACCTTTCAAATTCCCCAAATATTAAAATTTGAACCATGAGTTCATTTATTGAATAAATGAATTTTTATTTTCACTTAACTTTCAAAATCCAAAACTAATTTATATTGAGTATATAAGAATTTTATGTAACGACGGTTGGAACAAAGCCCCCTTCCTTGCACGCATATGAGCTGGCACAGAACTCCCATATAATAAAAGCAATCCCTGATATTACATGCCTACCAACTCATATTTGTACCCAACTCCTTCAATTTATTCCATGATGTAGGATTATTAATTCCAACCCGTAATTCCTCCTTAACAACATGTGTGGCAACCCTATTAGTCTCCCCCTGACTTGCATCCTACGAGTATATTTTAAGAGCACTGCCTACCTGCATGGCCCAGTCCATAACCTTTGGCTCCGATACCACTGTTATGTAACGACGGTCGGAACAAAGCCCCCTTCCATGCACGCATATGAGCTGACACACAACTCCCATATAACAAAAGGAATCCCTGATGTTATATGCCTACCAACTCATATTTGTACCTCCTTCAAATTTACTTCACGATGTGGGACTATTAATTCCAACCCACAATTCCTTCTTAACAACATGCGAGGCAATTCTAACAAAGAACTGAACAGAAATTGTATCAACTTATACTCAATATCAATTTCTGTATTCAACCCATACCGTAGGCGGATTAATAGTACAAATACCTTCCAAATTCCTCGGGTAGTACAATTTTCTTCTTTGGTTCTTAATACCAATTATATAGAGATTATTTCCATTCAATTTCAAATAATCCCTTTTATTTGAAAACTCTTTATATCCTTTATGTAATCATAATCCATTTTAAAATCCGTTTTATTTTAATTGTTTAAAACTTCCAAAAAGGTTTTATTAATCATTTTTAAATGATTAGTTAAGTTATTGAGGAAAAGAAATGAGTCTAAAACCATTGAATAAAGTATTTTTGGAAAATATTGTAAAAGCACTATTATAGGCTTATATCACCTAGTTTAGTCAAAAGACTTTTTTATCACCCAAAACTTCACTTTATCAACTCCAATCACTTTTAAATGACTTATAATGGTTTTACAAATTGTTTCCATATTTTTATTTATTTTAAAATAGTCGTTTTACTTTACGGTCAATGGACTGTACGTCTAGTGACATTTTCAAAAACGGTTTTACACATAACTTTAAAGCTACTAATCGAATTTTGAAATTTTCCTTTTCCATTTGAAAACTATTATCATTAGAAAGAAAACATTTTTTGTTTTGAATAAATCCGATTAAATTTGCTCAAATTATGAGAGTTTGAAGTTTATAGTTGTAATTCGCAAACTAGCATAGCGCGTCCAGTCCTATCCAGGCCATATTTTAATTTGAATTCAAAATTCATCTAATTTACTCCAAATATGATTTAAAATCTTTATAAAAATCATTTTAAAACTATTTTTCAAATTTTAATCTTAAAATTCAAATATTCGTATTAAATGAATAGTATAATATTATTTTATTATTAAAATAATATTATATTTCAAAACTTATCCTTTCGAACTCGGACTTTCCTGATATCCATTAGAAAGTATAGTAAGATAGTTTGACTAATAAAATTGAGTTACTAACCTTATTTATATATCAAATTAAACTTCACTTTGTATAGTTTCTATTCAAAATTTGATTTCAAATGAACATGCCATATATACTTGAAATCTTTTTCAATTAATTTTCCACTTTTACAAAGGTTTTTCATACATATCTTAATTTTATTTTGAAATCATTTTGAATCCAAAATTCTGATTTTTATTTTCAACCGTTGCTTAAATGAATATAATATTAATTTAAATTATCCAAACTCATTCTATACCCAAATATTCCTATATATGTGGGTGTAACTTCTGTATTATATATATTACCACTTCTAATCACCATTTCAACATCCGTATCCATATTCATAACATCCATACATCTATTTCAACATATATTTCACAAATATCCATGTATATGAGCGTTCAGTCCCGGCCCAGTCATAAGGCAACCAAGCCCGTTTCCTAGCGCAACCGCTTCTCCAAAGCAACCTCAACGGATTTATAAAAATAAAAAACAGTGACTACGATGTAAAGAAAAGGACCGTGCAGAAAGAAGGAAGAAAGAAGAAAGTCGCTCAACTGGGAGGAAGAAAGAAGCGTCCTTGAATCTGCAATCAATCTAACACAAAAACACAACAGTAAAATGTAATTCATTAATATGGGAAAAAAGATTAAATTAGCGTTACAACGTTCATGGATCTATGGCTTAAATTAGTTGATTTAGAATTTAAGCAAACTTTTATGGTCGTTGTCCTCCTTCCTTTTTTTTCTTCTTTTTCTACAGTTTTTTGGTTGCTGCTTGATTTAGAGTTTGATACACTATGATTGTTGTAGTTTGCTATTGCAAACTAATGTTTCATCCCAATAGTTTTATTCCCCTTTTCATTTCTACGGTAAAAGGTAACTCCCTTTTTTTACTTTTCAACCGCAAACTAAATTCAGTTACTGTGTTTATAAAAAAAAGCAAGCATTTCGCTAGAAATTTCAATATTACACAAAATTTTGCCGCTCTAAGAAACTAAGAATTAGTAGCAAACTCTTTGAGCATTTTGATACTATTAGACAAAAAAATGGCACTAGCACCTAATTGTCTAGTATTTATAAGTAATATCGAAGAATAGTAATCTAAAAATAGAGAAAAAGCAACCAACACATGAGATTTATAGTGGTTCGGCACTACCGAGCCTACATCCACTTTATAGTCCTTCATTCAATAGAGAATTACAATTACAATGAGTATAATCACTCAAGAACTCGATTACAATGACTTTATTTATCCGAATTCATCGATCTTCATGTAAGAAGAAGATAGTTTCTTATTGAAGAAGTGCAACTATGGCAGATATGAGGAACTGAAATGATTCAAAGACCCCCTATTGAGTGCGAAATTATGCATATATAGGCATATAGTTGGTTAGGGCGGTGTGGCCACGTGGCAACATCAGGGAGAACTTCGAAAGTAGTGCAGAAAGTGGAGGACGTGGCTTCTATTCGTGGAGCGACACATGTACAACAATCTGGATTAGTGGGCTAGGGAATAGGTCAACTTTGTGGAATACTTTCATAACATCAGGTGGTTCGAGCAGGGGTACAAGCGATCCGAACTGATAGGGAAAACATGCCTTGCTGCATATGCATGCACAGGAGGATTAAATGGTGGTTCTCCTGATCCGATCCATCTTTAACATGTAGGAGTTGTTTCTCTTATGTATTAGTGGGTTCAATCTGGACCGTCTTCCCCGATCTAAACCGTCTACCTCGATCCGAACCGTTGGCTTCGCTCCAAACCATTTTCTTGATCATGGAGAGTGCAAGTGAACTTTCTCAATTCGGGGTCTCTTTATCTATCCGACCCAATTCGAAAGGGTAGATCCAACCTGGTGATGTTTGCATGTAGAATTCAAGTTTTCTAGCTTTCCATCGCTCCATCCAAGTGGTTGCCAATCAATGTAAGTTCATACTCATGTCACTGGCTTTGGGTAGCCTGGTCACAAAGCAAGCTAACATTTTTCCCTCTAAAGTACATCTTATCGCAGATGAGATGTGCTTTGTATTAGTTGAACTGAATTTTTCTGTAATGTGATCCGCCCTTGAGAAATCTTTATCAAATTGTAATGTCCTCTTGAGTAGTTCTGATATTTCAACTCTCTGTTACTCAGGCGGCCTCGTCAAATCAATAGGTCAAGCTCTTTCATCACAGGTTATGCAGGAGTGTCGGCTCCCGTGCGTATGATCGAGCATGCATAGGTTGTTGCCAAAAGAATGGCCTTCTTACGCAAATCAAGTGTATCTTTGAGTCAAGCTTTCTTTTACATACAAGTCAATATATGAAGTAATCATACAAGTCATGGGACAGTATAAGAATCTTCAAACTCTGAGCCAGCATGTAGACTATTGGGATAGATCATATCAGAATTGGTACATGAATTGGTCATTTGTGCTCGTCTTGGGACTATCCTAACTTCAGTCTAGTAATTAGATCATATTAAAAGAAATTCATGGTCGTTCCGGGTCCTTTCGTAGTCTTGTGATCATATGCAAATCAGCAAGGGACGTCATTGAAATCATATAAACAAGTGCTTCCGCAAATGTAAGGTAGTTGGAGAGTTCTCCTCATTCTCCATTCGATGTAGTTGCGGATCAAGTCTTTGAAGTCACAATTGATCCGTTAGTTTGCTCACTTGGAAGGTCAAGACAAATATGTCATATTACGAAGATATAGTGTATATGTTCTGAGTCACGCATCAAGTTAGGGTTATGTTCAAATTCAGTCTGTGGGTTGAAGCTCGTGCTCCTAACGTCAGTGAAGGACAAGCGAATTCAGTGCTTATGCCCCCAGCGTCGATGGGGGTTGGGTCAAGTCAATCAGACATTTAGTATTCTTGCCTTTGGGCTTTCCATTGTCGCATTGGGTTAGAGTTGCGGGTTAAGCAATCTTAGTCGACCCAAGTCATTCTGTACTCTTTCTTAAGTCAGGATGTGGTGAAGTTGGGTACGCGAATGGTGTAATCACATTTAATATAACATCATCCCTTTACTTTTAGTTGAAAGTGGGGATTGCCTCGTCGGGGGTCAACTAACTTAGTTACCCTAACCAGATCAGTTACGGAGTCGGGTAAACTCACCAACAATGTAAGGTAATGAATTTCATTAGGAAGTTAGTCGAGCCCTTCCATATATGCTTCAGCAGCTTGGAATAGCTATCACAGTTTTGTTGAGTCTGCTTCTTTTACTCGGTTCCAATGAGTGTAACAAACTTGGTCAATGAAGTTGAGTCTCTCTAAAATTGCACAATCTTATCATTATTTTCCGGGGCTCTGCCCTTGGCCTTATCATTTCAAGAGTTAGATGATTCTCCATCTTTCGTCATAAAAACATTGAGATCATCATTTCAGTGCTAAAACCTCCCTATTGCCGGAATCTGCCTATCTCAGGATAGAATTCACCTAAGATTCCAAGCAAATCTCATGATAGAAAGATATTGAGGTTTGTTTCAGAGGTAAATCAGCCAAGGCCTTCTGGTTGGTCTCGTTGCATAGATAATTTAAAGTCAAAGTTTTCCAGAATACCAGATACTGCTGTTATCAACATCGTAGATGCTTCAGGTCGATCTTTCGATGCCACAAGGTGTCGAATCTTTCAAGAAATGAATGCAGGTCTCACCGGGCCTCTTGTTTGATTGAAATGAGTAACATGACGTTCTTGGGTCGATAGATGTGGACCTTTGACTACACGATGAAGTTGGTGACCAAAGCGTTCCAGCGGTTGATCGATTCAAATGCATGCCACCAAAATTGTAAGTAATAATGTAAGTCAAGATCAAGAAATGTTAGTTTGAAGTGCGGGAATTACTGAAATCCCTGATGTCTCGTGTGAAAGAGTTTTGATTGACATTAGGTCACCTTTGAGGTGTACCGCCTCTAGCGAAGCATCAATTATTATTGGAATTTGGACTTCATCTTTAAGAAGTTGTCGCTAATTGTCCAGTTTAGCACTAGTGCCCCCAGCATGAACTCTTAAAGTGGATGGAAGGTGGTATCTGGCTTCTTGGTTCCGTATATATAATAGCCGTCAATTAGGCTTCTGTCTTTTAATTTTGGATGGTGATCCACTGCTCGGATGTATGAGGGTTAATCTTAAGGAGTCATTCTTTTAGTCACAATCTGGGATCTTGTGGAACTCCATTTATAGTAAACGCACGTAAAGTTAGCAGATAGTCGAATTACGCTACTCGAAGCTCGTATCCCATGTCCTCTATCCATGGGGTTTTGCTAAGCAATGAGTATCGAATCCATATCTTTTCTGAATTCATATTCCCTCATCAAATCGTAAGTTAGAGTTTGATACAAAATGATTTGTTCGTGTCCATCTCATGTTAATCTTTTGTCTCCTATCCAGGCTCTAAGGACTGGAGTCGGGTGGCGATAAGGTCAAATTATGGTCACCTCGAATGCTTCCACTTGCTCCCAACATTAAGGAATATGGAACTTTATGTTGAATATTAGTTGGATTTGAAGAATTCATTTGAACTAGAGCATAGGTTGATCGAACACTGTTTAAGCTTCCATTGGCTCTTGCATTGTCGTCGTTTTCATCCAAAATGTTGTATTCATAAGTTGCAAGCTGCAAATGTATGGGTGGAGGTAGGTTGCACCTTGTTTCACTCAAGATGACGATGTTAACTTGTCCTAGGGTGTCATATGATCCGAACCATAGAGCAGGGAGTGATTGAGCCAAGTTCATTGTCGCTTGAATTCCCACGGTGCTCGCTTAAATCATAGTTGCTCGGCCTTCCATCTATCCGAGTAAATAAGTTATACATCATTTTCTGTCATTCCCGGAGAAGTTCATCTTACCAAGCCATCTGGGTTCTCAATTCGACAAGGGCACCATTCATTTCATATCTAGTCTGATGTGTTGGGGGATCACCGTGAGAGGAAATCTCTGACTTCCTTTGCTCCAAGCGCCTTCTGCGCCAACATCCTCACCATGGAAGAAAGTTCTATCTCCCTTTTTCTTAACCCTTGGGTCGGAGTACCAAGCAGTCTGGTTTTTTGCAAGCTAGAAGTCAAAGTTAAGGCGTGCCCCTTGTTCGGGGCCTTTCAATCGGGATTTCAATTGAGACTCAAAAATGGGCGTTCACTCTGCATCCATTTTGTGGTTCTCAAGTGGCCTCCAGTTTAGGGGCAATGGCGAAAGATCGGTAGTTGTTTCGCATCCCTTTCAAATTTGGCCATGAATGCTTGGAAAAGAGACATTTCTTTCAAAGCCTGAATGGTTGAGTTATCCAAATGCTCGAGTCATTGCATTTTCCATTTAGTGCACTTACATGGTGATACTCATCGTTGCACTTTAGATACTATTCCCAAGGCCTCCCTTCGGTCATTGCTTCAGGTCATATGGTAAGTTGTTGAACTATCTACTCTCAAGGCCTCTTTCTGATCATCGCCTTGAGTCACATGGGAAGTCTAGCATTAGGTATCAGCACTAGCCTCCTGGATGGGGTCCTCTATTTGTCTTCCACTGTCCTGCTGTGGTTGTTACGAGTGCAGCCCTCGCATTCTTATCATGTTATATTGTACAAGCCTGCATTTTGTAATTGAAGCCGTGTTCTTGCATTATCACAATCTTGCGGGTTGGTTACATATTTCAATCAAATGTACTCGTAATCTAATTATTACTAAACTAAGTAATAGATAATAAACCACATCACAATCAAATAAGGGTTTCAATTTGGTATCCCTGCAAATCATAATACCTGCAAATAAATAACAAATCATATTGCAGCCATCGTAGGGGTGTAATGTGTGTGTATTCCCCAATCAATCGTTAATAAGTGCCTGGCCAGGGATTGTTTGGGATAGATTAGGATCGACAGTGCATTGCCCCCTATATCCGAAAATGAGGGGTTCGGGCTCAGCTTTCATTCTTGCCCCAGATCCTATAGTAAGGTAGGAGCCCTTTCGTGGCACTTAATCGTAATGCCTTTATACTCTCCTGTCATATGCCCAGGATAGAGTTCGAACTTAGCTTCTAGTCTGCTCCCTAATCCTTCAGTAGGGTAGGAGTTCACTTGGAGCGCACAGTCTCCGGCGCCTTTATACTCTCCCATTGAATACCAAGAGTAGAGTGGAACCAAGGAGGTATTTGAATCGTGACGCACCTTCGCCTTGAGGACACCGTCTTCACGTCCTTTATACTCTCTCTCGAATCATGAGAGTTAGAGTTGTGGACGTCATCTTCCCGTCCTTTATACTCTCTCTCGAATCATGGGAGTTAGAGTTGTGGACGTCGTCTTCTTGTCCTTTATACTCTCTCTCAAGTCATGAGAGTTAGATTCATGGATCAAGTGGTCTTTAATCATGGCGTGCCTATCACACTCGTCCTAGGTTTATACTGCTACTCAAGCTTTGAGGATTAGAGTCAGTTGGGCAAATAGTCGGATCACATTTGACAAGGCTTTGCATTCCTCTTATCAATCTATGGGAGGAGTGATTGGCACCAAACTTCAGGCACCTGCATCATTCATAT
Source organism: Allium sativum (assembly GCA_030737875.1). Classification (NCBI taxonomy): domain Eukaryota; kingdom Viridiplantae; phylum Streptophyta; class Magnoliopsida; order Asparagales; family Amaryllidaceae; genus Allium; species Allium sativum. The sequence goes on from CM060916.1 coordinate 448,071,385, forward strand.
CGCATGAGTTAGTCATGTCAATGCCTTAGGAAGCATGTAAAGTTAAATTGCATGATTGAAAAGTAAGCATATAAAGTGGCAGTGTTGCCTCCTTTGTTTGAATTCATGTAATCCAGTGGCATCAAGCAATCGGTCAAGCCATGTAGACGACAGAATTGCATCATCCGGGATCAGATTCCAACTTTGAAATGCAAAAGTCGATGCATAATTATCTTGAGATCTACCACGTGTGAGCCAAGGAGTGGATGGTCATGTCAGATCCATCTTGAGCTATACGACTTCCCTCAGGCTATTACAAGAAAGTATGAATTTCATTGCTTTTAGTAGTTGTGTTTGAAATTAAGTGCATCCATTAATAATTATTAACGTTAATCTCCACCCCGCTAAAAATTTTCATCCTCCCGCTAATTGTAAAACATCGCTACATTTTTTTACTTCTTAAGTATGCCCCCATTTTAATTTCTCCTCCTCATTCAGAAAAATTCGCGAACTCCTAAATCACAATCATTGTCACTTCGTATTTCCTCCATCATCATCATCATCGTCACATTACTTTGCTCCTCTCTACATGGCTGATCGACTCCTCATTCCATCTATTTTCATTTGATCGAGGTTCTGCCAAACCCTAAACTAGTATGAATATATAATTTATTTTATTATAATATATCTGGATTTCACATGGTTTAATATTGATTTTATGAATCAAATACATAAACCATAGTTCCTAATCTGTCAGCGTCAATTTGTGTAAACCCTAACTGGGATATGTTACCATGTTCTAATTATTTTAGATTGCTGGCATAGGGTATCAATAATCTTACATAATTAAAACAAGTTGAGATGACTCCTGCTCATATTTTCTTATGCCAAAATTAGTGGCACAATTTCAGAATAAATTATGTAACTCTCTCTACAGTTAACAGTATATGTAATTACTTTAGACCAAGTGGTGCATTATATTATGGAAACTCTTTTGCAAAGTTATGATACAATCAGTAACTGAAGTACTAAGTAAAGACAACAACATGTTTTGGTTATCACTTGTCATAAGTACATTTGAAACCAAGCTAATAACAGAGTAAGTGATATGTATAATTTTATAATGCATGTGACTATTGTTATACATTTGCATAATTATTTATGTGTATGAACATGTGGATAAGTGATGTGAACAAAGAAGGGAGAAGCTATATAAAAAACAATCTCACATCCATTGATAATAGATCCAAGAGGTTCCTCATCTAATATATTTGCTTTATATCGCTGCAAACTATGTTTTGTACCTATAATTGCCAAGTTTTTTCTCGATTTGCTAAAATGAAAATATTTGTTAAAATTTATTTAGTAGTCATGCATACATTCACATATATATTTGACTTTTTTTTCCTCTGGAACATATTGATTTACACTCGGAAGCATTTATATATTATTAATATAAAAGAAGATCAACACCACTTTAGAAAACATTCCCATGTATATTGAAACTAAGTCCACCCTAATCTTTGAAATAAATGTAAGAAATCACCTATTTTATAGTTTGAATTTTGGCAACATCTTTACTCGGTTTGAAAATAACCTGGAATGCATAAATTCAAATAAAGTATACTACGCGATAAAATCACATTAAATTCTTATCAAATGAGCCATTGCCAGAATTTCTGTCTGTAAATCAAAGATAACTTTATATTAAGTTCTAGCACTCTTTTGAAATTCATTTTGACATAATAAAGTTCAACTCTTTTGAATTTCTGTGTGCAAATGAAAAATAACCTGGATCAAGTTTTGATGTTTTCGACGGAATCACGTTTTATTTTTATGTTTAACAACTTCCTTTTATGGGTTTATGGGAAAATTAATGGTTATGTGTTATCCATTTTCTGTTACATAAATTTGAAAGCTTTCATCCTAAAACTCACCTCCATGCCTTTTTATATAATCATTATTCAGTACGATAACAGTGTTACCAATTTATACCAGTTGAACGTGGGTAGATTGATGAATATAATGATTCAAATTTTATAAATTTAACTTAGAATTAAAAGTTTATTTATACCAGTTGGGCTATATGGGATGACTTCTTAATGTCTGTTAGTTTTGTGCTGGTATTTGCTGTAAACCAAGCAACTATGGCTAACCTGATTTTTGCCCAAAATTTATTGTCTTTCTTTGTTCCAGTTGCAAATTATTATTATTTTTCAGAAAAGTAAAACAGTCCAAACTCCAGAAACAGAGGTTTCGATATATACAAGGAGTAATCTTAGATAATGTGATCCGATGCATTTATTATAGCTGATGGAGACAGTTTGATCTTCTTTTGCTTGGAATTTTCGATTCATTAAAATAAATAGGAAGGGTGGAATATTTATTATACAGAAACCATAATAGTATTTCATCTCTTTTGATGTGTCCACTAATTTAAATGAATATTGATCTGTAGGTGGGCTCATATCAAAATGCCATTTTGTTCACAGAGCCATTTAATGCAAATGCTGAAACCATGTTCATGTAGTCGCATCATTAATTAGGAATATTGAACTATATAACAAAACACAAAATGAAAATAAATTGGCGGACAAACAAACACAAAAAAATGCACAAATAGACATAAATGAAGCGACATATACTAAATATCGCTTTATGTTCCGCAGCACACAATATCGTTTTTATGTTCCTTCTACATTTTAAATGGATGTTGAAGCTTTTGCTTTTACAAACATGATGAATATGCTAAATAGAAGTGGATGAACCTAACTCTGAAGTTTACATCTTTATCATCATATGTATAATCAAATACTTCACTGATCTGCCTGTGTGATTCTATTTTAATTTGACGAAACATACTATATTATTCTTAGATAGTGGGTCGTAAAGGAGAACTTATGTGTGCATGGGTACTGGTCATAATACTATCCCAAATTAAATTTCTATTTTGAATAACCCTCAATCATTTGCCAACATTTTGACTTTACAATACTAGCTGTGGAACTAATTGATGGAGAGATAGTTCCTGTATTTTCTGCTCTGTGAGAACAAAGAGAGGCAACTGGATCCACATATTCTAAGACTTCTATGTGTTCTTAAGGCCCATTTTCCTGTGTTCCTGATGCACTTTGCCCTAAACCTGGGCAATTATCCCCCTGACAAGTACGTGTTTATCAATATATTTTGAGGCTGCGATTCTTTATGTGCATGGATTCCACTCCTATATTTGCAAAATGCGTATGATTTTAGCTTTCTTACCAACATCGCTTCTAAAATATATAGTGGATTTAGTTGTGTTGATTTATAGCCTTGTAGCATCATATAATTGAGACAAACTATTATTTGAAGTGCTTGCACTATTCAAATCTGTACTAGAAAATATAATTGGGTCCCCAACATACAATAAATGTGATACTTCGCTTCAGGGAGGAAATTAATATTGTGACATGGGTTTATTTTTTTGGAAGAGCTCATACATGGGTTAAAAAATATGAAAATCTAAATTGATGGGGGTGGGTGGATATGTGTGTGTGGAAAAATTTAGTGGGTAATAAGAAAAATGGGTAAGGTTTATAAATTTGGTGTTTGTAGATCGGATTTCCATAAAGAAAGAACATGTAATAGTAGATACTATTAGTAAATACTATATGTTTTGTGAATTTATTGAACAAACAGAATTAGTGAATATGTTCATAAAACTGATTTCAAAAATGAACAAACTATTTTATAGGTTGACATCTGCATGCAAACTACTCATTAGTGATGCCACCCTGCAAAAGAATGAAATGACGAGGAGTTTAGTTTGCCTATTGGTTTGACAGCTTGTATCTTGTACTCAATCGTCTTAACCTTGACTAATGGACAATAGTCTGCTAAAATTGATCATCCTTCAAATTCAATTTACTTCTTCTATGGCATTAGTGTTATTTTCATTATATAACGTATCAAATGGTTTTTAAGGGCTGGGATGGTTCAGTGTTTATTAAAAGGGAATGGAACTAGAAGAAATGATCCAGCCAATAGATCACTTGGCAGTTTTGAAGCAATTGGAATTGCTAAGAGGCTTCTTGAAATTTTGTGCCCAAAAGAAATTTCTTCCGCTGATATAATGGCTCTTGATGCAGGAGATTCTGTACAAATTGTAAGTGCATTTTATGTTTTCGTATGTATTATTAAGTCCATTTTTTAAAAGTATTATGAAAACTTGTTAAGCATGGCCCTAGAAAATATGGAATTAGCAAATTTGGCAACTTTGCTAGCTATATAAATGGAGGGGGTGAGATTTTAACCATTTTATAATTTTTTTACTACATATTACTCTGAGCATAGAGTGAGAATAATGCGATAACACATTGCTTGACATTATTCAAATATCAACTTATATGGATGGTATAATAAGAATAATGTGATAGAGATATACTATTAGGAAAGTAACTAATGAGAATTAATAATATGATAAACTTATTTGAACTAATGTACTCTCATTGTTTGCCAAATTAGCGGTCAATTTATGGAGACAATAGAGAAGTAATGGTGAAAAACATATTTAGTGTCACATTTTAAGTTTCATTATAACAGGGTAATACCTCACATTTATCATTTCAGATATTTTCATTTAAAACTACTTAAGAATAATATATTTTCAGTTTAGCTAGCCAAAGTCTGAGCTCTTCGTACATCATTTCATATTCATCTTAGTTTCGGTTCAGACCAAGGTTCAAAATCCGATTTCCGTTCCGGTCATTTGAATTTTTTATGGTTCTGGTTCCGTCTCGGAAATTCCGAATGCTCCGTTTTAGTTTCGTTCCGGTTTTTATCCTTCTTAATTACAAGTATATTGGTAAACAACAAAGATCTATATTCTAAATTCTTATAAATTCCTCATTTGCCACTTAAGACCTAAAGCCCAATCTATTAGTTTCGGCCTAAAGCCCATTCAGACATATGTTACGGACAAACTAAGCAGCCAAACTTCAAAGCACGCTGTAAAGAGCTCTTTCATCTTCCTATTCTCATGATCCTCTTCTCGCGAAACCTTAAATCTTTTCTTTGGAACAACTGGAAGCCCTAGTGCTTTTCAGCATATTTAATAGCTTGATTAATCTCTATTTCTCCATCGATCAATCTGTTTCTGCTCAAATCATTGTAATGCATTGCTTTCCAAGTTCTAAATTGGCAAAATGCAACCTAAGGTCTTCCAATGCATCATTCAGCTCTACTTTTGTCAGCCTTCCATCCCGATTGCGGTCGAAACTCATCAGCCATTTTCTGAATTCATGTTTTGTCATCATCTTTTTCTTCGAGCAAGTTTATTTTTCTATTTGGATAACAACAGCCAGCCAGTATACTGCTATTTGTAGTTTACATGAGACGTAGAATACTGCATGCATATCATGTATTTAAATTAGAGTACTGCCTACGACTAGTTCTAATTGCACATGTTGTTTTTCCAGCATGTCATATGACTGAATAGTAAGTTATCCCGTCTACACGCTACATGCATAATTTGACTATAGTTAATTGGTAACGAGATAAATACATTGCTAAAAAAAGATATTAGCGAATAACTCACAAATTAAATGTGTAACAATGGTGCTTAAAAAATCAACTCAAGTTCGAGATTACCTAATTTTTTTTTATTTTTTTATTATTACAAAGTGTATACGGTCCAAAATATAGGGATATGAATAGTATTAGTTTGGCCAAGTATTCACTTTGATCCGTGGCTGAACCATGACCATTGTGTAACTGTGATTGATGCATATCCATACTATATCTTGCACTATGTAGTGACATCTTAACCGTAAAAGCTTATCTTAGAATAACATGCATAAAGTTGGGCAATCATTGACTATAATAAATTGTAGATAACTACCTGATAGTAAGCAGGTTAGATGTAAATGAGGGATATTATACAAGTGAAGAACACATATATTCTTAATTTTCTTACTTTTTACCTACTGATGAAAATAGTTTTCCATCATACAATGTTACAAAACTGGCAGTCGCGTTTGTATATAAGGACCTAAGAGCAGTGTTAATGGCATAGATACAAAGAAGAAAGTTCAAATATGACTCCTGGACTTGATGGAACTACCCAAAATTTAGTAGCACTTCGTTTTTAATGATTATGCTGCTTCATTTTGCTTAACGATTATATGGCTGAATGATAATATGTTGCTTTCAAAAAAGGTGGAATATGCTGCTTAATGATTATATGGCTGCTTTCAAAATGGTATATGTGATTATATTATTAAGTAACTAGGTATCTATTTAAGAAAATTTTCTAAACTGAGAGCTGGCAGATATTGAGTGGATTCATGCTTTTTCCTTTTAACTATCGCGTCTTACCTCCCATCAAGTAACAATGTTCATCCACAATTTTACTAATCTTGGAGCAAGTGGATCTGAAGTTTATCTAAAAAATCATTAGTATGATAATATCATTTATAGATATTACTGAAGTTTGTTTAAAAAAGAATGGAACACAAATATTAGTGGACGTTCTATTTACCACATTCTTAAGAAACAAAATGATGTACAGTATTTCTTAAAGGTGGAAATGTTAAAAAATGCAGGAACCTTTAAAAGATGATATAAATCCTAAGAGTTCTTAAAAGTGAAAAAAAGAATCATACAAGGCTCTGAAGTGAGAATATTAGAAGTATCACAAAAATAAAATGTGTGAGTGATCAAGTAATGGCAATGAATCCTCAGCGTACTTCCATGCGAAGATGTCCATTGGAAGAAGGTGAGATTTGTATGGGTGTAGAAATTAAGGTGAAAGATAACATCTGTGAAGATAAAAATGAATTTGGAAAACATGCAACATTTTTTTTCTAAAGTTACACAACAAATAGCCCATCATCCAAATTGCTAATAATTTTGTAGCTCAAAATCTATCATAAAACTAATTTCATATATCAGCACTAGTCAATATTGTAGCTCAAAAGTTTAGGTGCTTTTGTAGCTCAAAAGTTTAGGTACTCGCAAGTTATTGGTTCGTCCTATACTAGTTCAGGATAATGTCTGCTTTAGTGTTTTTGGCATATTTTTTATTTGGGCCAGTATGTACATGTTTAAGTGGATGTTCTTATTGGAAATTACTCATGTATGCTTGTATCCTTTATATTATTTAGTGATTTTGATCTATCATTTTTTATTTCTAGATATATTATATTATCATTTTTGGGTACAAGTTGGTTAGGCTACTAGAACATGCAGGCTAAAACAGGAACAAAAGCTCGCAAGTAAGATTTGGATAACTATTATTATTACATTATTGTTGAGAATATATTTTTTAATGAATTATATAATTAATTTTCTATTAGTAATTTGGGGGAGAAAATGAATTTAGCTATAAATTATAGGAATCTTAAATGTGTTCTTGAAAGAAATACAATTTTCATTTATGCTTAGAGTAACAATTTATAAATTTCACAATTTAGAGAAGAAAATGAATTTAGTTACATATTTATGCTTACTTAATTTTGGAAATGATTGGTATTAAGTAAAATTTTAAAAAATATTGTATTTTAATTCATTTATAGTTGAGTTTGTCTAAGTAATCACTAATCATCAAATGATTGTATAGTTGAGTTTATTCAGGTAATCACTAATCATCAAATTGATTGTTAACGTGCTTTTAAGACATTAGGAGATTGTAGAGATGATTACCAAGATTAGGAACTAATAAAGAATTTTCAATAGTGATACTAAAATCATCATATAGGCTCCATGCAATACAATACTTGAAGGGCCTTGCCCTGAGAGCTCGCTATTAACACTCAGATTCATAACTAAAGGAGTATGGTCAATGGCTAGAGAGTTGATTGCCTTTGCAGTAGATTGAGGAAATTTGGCCAACCTTTCTTGGTTGATAAGAATTCAATCTAATTTACATCCATTATTTTTGTCAGACCCTGATCTCCAAAAATATCTGAGGCCACTAACTTCATGCTCCCTTAAACCATATCATATTAAAAGGGAATTAAGTTCCTCAGTTTTGCTAGTAGGCAGAGTTTTCCCTCTTTATTTTTTTTAAAAGTCTCATACAGTTGAAATCACTTGTGATAAGCCAATAAATATTGATCAACAAAGAGTTTTTGATTAAATCATCCCACAAATTCTTTCTTTGAGTTTCATGCTTTTCTGCTTAAATAAATGATATGACAAACTCCGCTCCTCCTTTGTTACCAAATAACATGGTTATATGATGATCGCAAACTGATACTTGAAAGCCTTCCCTAAATTACTTGTTATAATGGGATGGAATTCAGCACTTACGACAAAATTCAGTTTGTTTTCTGATATCCTGTTATTATCCTAATATCTCTTGAAAGAAGAAAGTTTTCTTTTCTGATTTTGGTCTCCAACAATGCAATTATAGAGCATTTATTCCCTTTGATAACATTACAAGTGTCTAACCATCTTACAGGGCTGTTAGCGCCCCTTACATTCCATTGCACATTTATGTAATGTAAGGGCTGTTAGCACCCCTTACATTCCATTGGACATTTATGTAATTATGACTGTTGACCATTATACTTGTATGTAAATCTTACCATTGACCGTTATACTTATGTACAAGTAATTAGATTTCCAAAGTGAAGAATAGCCGCATCAAAGAACAGATAGTAATTAAGCTATGAACAAGACTTCAACTATTATTTTGTTTGTACTAGTCGTGTAGACTTGTCTGTAAGCAGTTGCGGTATGTGGATTCAATTATTTTGTCGAAATATACTATTGAAATAATTATGGGTGTTATGTTTGATATTGCGAGTAATGTATTTTTTTAAGTATTTAAGTATGGCGATTATTGATTTTAGTTTGAAAATGATACTCATATGATTATTTGTTTTAAAATTTCGATTATGTATGAGCGATTGATATAGATGTTACAAGCCAGTAATTGTAAATAACCGCAATTAAAATGTGGTGTACATCAGTAAGTTTTAGTAGCATTGAAAAAGTGCTACAAATGTAATTTACAAAAGATATTGTAGCTGAAATGAAACGCGACAAAAAACATATAGTAGGATTGGAAAACTGCTACAAAAACATATAGTAGGACTTTTAGACTTTTAGTTGCATGTCGTATAGCAGCATTTATCGAAACGCTTCTATAAGTTAATGTAGCGTTTTTGCAACGCTACGAAAGGCATTTTCTGGTGTAGTGGGAGGAGGACACGGCTCCGTAAACAAGCAGTTCATTTAGGCTCGTTATGGTATTGGTCCATAATTTTATATGCAGGTGTTTGAAATCTGGTCGGTATTAGATCCTGGGTACCTACACCATCCACATATAAATTCATTTGAGTTAAGTTCAATAATAACTTACAAAGCATGCAAATATAAAATTCATGGTTAAAGAATAATCATGTTAAAGGAATGAATAGCATTCTGTGCAAAAATGGCATTTCATGCTCTTTGCAGATCTGTTTGGCCTCGCCCTATCTCTGTTAGGGGATGGCTGCCAAAATCTATATCTGATGATGAACGTCTTTTCAAACCATCGTGGAATGGCGGTCCTAAGAATGAACAGACCTTGAATGGGGTCTTGGAGTGACAAAGGCAGTTAGGTAAATACTGTAAGCGAATAGCAAGGTCATATCTCCTTTGAATCGCCTTCTTGCCCCCATGCCAAGGGCAACGATAGAGTGTCAGGAAATCATGTATGCACCGCTAATAGTGGCACATCATCAAATTGGTGCTAGGATGGTAATTGAGATGGAAACAATGGATCCATGCTTATATAGACTTTTGCGCTTTCCATGCTAGGAAATAGGATACGGCTGCTAGGGAGGTAGCCGTGTCTCATCCATCTGCAAATATGCATTAGATCCTATGTCGGGAGATACTGAACATCTCTGCCAAATTTGAAACATGGTCGGTTGATCGCTTAGACTCCATAAGCATATCATCTAGTAGACTTCCATGGATTTTCCAATTTGATCATGGAAAATATGACCCACCGAGTGCTGATATTTTCCTGATCAGGCACATGTATAGGAATCTGGTTGTAACACCCCGTAATTTTAAAATATTAAAACTGACAAATTTAAGAATACTTAATTTTTAGAAGAAGAATTAAGTGAAACGGGTTACGCCATTTCGTTCGTCTCGGAATTCTGCTTGGGATAGAGTCCGAGTTTGCATAAAACAGACATCATATGAAGAAGTTATGAAGCTCGGAAGATGTAAAGTTTAAAGCTGTAAAAATAGAAAAACCCATCACCAGTCGGCCGCCTATTTTTTACCATTCGACCATTTTTAAACAGAAGTGAAAACTGTCAACCAGTTGAAATTGGCCTATCGACTGGTTGATTCTGGGCAGTTTCCTAATGACGTGTTTTTCCAATTTGAGTGGTTCAGATGGTTCCTAACCAAATCTGAAGGTCCTAATTCACCTAATACACCTACAAATAAACACCTAAACCTAACCTTAATCTCATTGTTTTCTTCAACCATAATCCATTGCGCCGCCATGCTGCTGCTCCAACTCCAATTAAATTTAGCTTGTCTTCTTCAACAATCAAACTAGAGATTATTCAAGATCGGAATTGCTACAACAACGACTAATTCTCTTTCGTAAGAATCCTATCGCTGTGAGTTTACGTTACTTTTACATATAATTAAATTAAAAAGTATTTGTGATAGGATTGTAAATTGCATTTATTCAGACTCATACCCATAAATCTGTCATATGCCTTTCTGATCCATTTTATCGTTATATGCCTGTTTATATTTCATATGCCTGTTCTTATGTTTATGCCAGTCTTGATGTTTTGATTCTCTTCCCTACCTCTCTTCCTTTTTATTTTTGAAACTAGGCTAACTTCGAGCCTAAGTTGAGATTTGCGTACGAATAACGTTTGAACGATTGGGAAATGTTTGGGAAATATGTAAAATAAAGTAATTGGCATAGAACTGTTAGTAATTATGAAATTGGTTTGGGCATGATTCGGTACAACTTGTACATATGGAATTATAAACATAACTTGGATTAGAATTATAAACATAACTTGAATTAGAAATTATGGGTAATTGGAATATATGCTATAATTCAGAACTTGAAATTAGGCTTGAATAAAAGAAGAGATAATAAACGCCTAAGACATGAGGTTAGATTCAAATTGCGGTAGAAGTCTGCCCAGAACCACCCGGCATATCCAGCAACCGCAAAGTGAGAGGTTGCAGGCAGAAATTAGAAGCGTAATAGTGCTAAGACACGAGGTTAGATTCGGATTGCGGTAAAAGTCTACCCGGAACCGCCCGGCATACCCAGCAACCGCAAACGGTAATCTAATGTAGGAAGTCTTGCACAATTATGGATATAATGAATTAATGAACACTTAACCAAGATAAGACATGTGGTAAGACATGGGTATAATAAAAGGTTTAAGTGAGTGACATAGGTGACATGTGAAACATAATTAAAGCACTTAACCAAGATGAGACATATGGGAAAACATGGGAATAATAATAAGGGGGTTAAGTGGGAAATTCTTGTGGGGACCAAGCGTAGGAGGGAATCTTGTGTCAAGTATAGGGAACCTTTTCAACTAGTAACCCATTTTTAGTATCTATATGAGCTCGAACTAGGTCGAGGACGGGACACGCTTACTTGGTTGACTGTGAGAGGTCAAAAGAGTAAAGAGCGATAGTAACGCAAGTCCAACGGAGTCATGTGCGTGTGTGGGTCCGGGCAGGTAGGTAAGACGTTGTTGCATCATGTAGGTATAAGCTGTGCATTTTAGTGGTATCGAGTTTCCACTTTACGGAGTGATACAGTTTACTGTGGGGCTAGCACGGGTATCTATGAGCTAGGAAGCCGATCAAATGGGGAGGTTAGTGGGTACAACTAGTGGAGGTAGGAGTAAGTGGGCGCCTACGAGAGCAGCTAGGAGTATACGAAGCTACCATTATTATGATTAGTAGGGAGGGATCACCTTTTAATATGAGACTAGTATTGGTGCGGTGCCGGAAATATCTTATAGTGGTTAGAAGCACAATCGATGTTATGCCTTGTTCATCTTGTTTACCTTGTCATACTTGCTTATGTTACAGTCATTTCTTATATCCAATTTATGTTATTATCCTTTTACTTTACTAATTATATTGATAAAGTCACTGGACTCGCCAGACTTTATGTCTAACTCTTTTTGTTTCGCCTCTTTTCTTTCCTTCACCCCCAGGTTCTCAGGGTGGGACTAACGAGGCTTGATTTGGATTTCTCTCTCCCTCTCTACTGGAAGTGCTGAAAGTAATGCTTAACTTTGTTTCTCTTTCATATGGAATTTTGGAATGGAATTATGGTTTTGCTTTTATGTACTCTGATAATAATTTTTCCCAAGATGGATATTTGTGTACTTGGCTTTAGTATGTGGTTTTGATGTTGTGATCAGACATGTTTTGCTTTTCCGCTGGAATGAATAAAATTTGAATTTTTAAGTACCATTTTACATATCTGTCTTGTGATGTTCTGTTCTATACTCTTATAATGCTCCATGATAGTTAATGCAGTCCCTTAGTGAGTGGCATTAATGGACGTGGGGTGTCACACGTGGTATCGCGGTGAAGGTTATCAGAACATAAAAAAAAAGATTTTTAAAAAGAAGTATTTTCAAAAACATATTTTAAAGAAGGTATTTTCAAGAGAAAGGTTTATTATGAAAAAAATAATCCCCAAAAGCCATATATCTTTCTTTCGATTTTTTGCTTTGAATCCCTTCATTTTTCTTTTCAGCATGTCTGGGGAACCCGATATACCCGAGGGCGTACAGATACCAGGCTGGTTCAGAAGGTATCTGGAGGCTAAGGCTACTCCCGTAAGCCCAGCAAACGTTCCTCCTCCCCTAGCTGCAGCCGTTGTTCCACCTCTTCCTCCGCGTCTAGATGCTTTTTCTAAGATATGTAGGAACATTCGTGCGATGGGCGGAAAACCTTTTCATGGGACTGAGATGTTTGTCGAGGCTAGTAATTGGCTCAAGGAAGTGGAGGACTTGTTTGGTATCTTTGAGGTAGATGATGGAAGGAAGGTTCAACTAGCTGCTTGGTTAATGAAAGATGAAGCTTCATTTTGGTGGGAGGTCGCGAATGGAGAACGTGCAATGGAGACATGGATGGATTTCAGACAGAGGTTCAAGCTGAAATTTATTTCACAAGCCAAAGAAAGTTTATACATGGAGAGGTTCTTGGCTTTGAAACAAGGAAACTTGTCTGTTAAGGAGTATGTTAACAAGTTTAATCAGTTGGCGAGATTTGGTTTAGAGTTGGTGAATATGGCACATAAGAAAGCCTTGAGATTTGCTAAGGGCTTGAACGAACCGCTTCACCGGTTGGCTATGTCCCACATTCCTATAGGGGCTACTTTCGGGAAACTTGTTGATATGGCGTTGATGAATGAAGAGGAGAAAGGTGCTAAAATGGATAGGACATAGGATAAAAAAGTGGATCCAAAGAAGGGACAACAACAATAAAAGAAAGCGGTAAGTATAACAAGGGCCAAGAGAAAAGGAAGTGTCACAATTGTGGAATACCTAGCCACTTAAAGAAAGACTGTAGAAAGAAGAAGAAGCCTGGATGTTACCACTGCGGTGAGGCAGGACATATGATTAAAGATTGCCCAAGGAGGCAAGGACAAGGGCAAGGGCAGAGGACAGGATCTACTTCTGGAGGGCAAGTTCATGCTCTCATGGCACCAGGGCAAGAAGGAGGTAGAAACATTGCTGTCGAAAGTTTGATTTTCCTTTTTGATCATCCTGTTCGAACTTTGTTTGATTCTGGCGCTTCACATTCGTTTATATCTGCTTCGTTAGTTGAAACACTGCACCTAAATACTAGTTTAGTTACGGATCCCATTGTAGTTTCAAATCCTATTGGTAGATCGGCTCATTTATCCATGATTTGTCAGGATTTGAGAGTGTCTGTCTTGGGCGTTAAGTTTGAATGCAATGCCTACGTTCTTGGTTTCATGGGCTATGGTTTGATTCTAGGAATGAATTGGCTAGCAAGGTATGGTGCCATCCTAGACTGTGAAAGGAGGGTAGTTAGATTGTTGACTCATTGTGGAAGGACCCTTGATGTTTCTTATGACCCTACGGGTTCAATGATGCTTAGCTACCTAGAATCACTTGACACATCCACCGATGATTTGCAATCTGTTCGAGTAGTCCGTGATATGATGAAGTCTTTGATGAGGTTCGGGGTTTACCCCCGAGGCGCGAGACAAACTTCCGTACATACTTAGTAGATAATGCAAAGCCAGTTGCATTGCCACTGCGCCACATGGCTCTGAGAGAGAGGAAGGAACTCAGTAAACAAGTAGGAGAGCTGCTTGTGAAAGGGTTCATAAGAAGAGGTATTTCGAAATGGGGTGCTTCAGTTGTTTTTGCTATGAAGGCAGATGGTTCGCTTAGATTGTGCGTGGACTATAGGGAGTTGAATAAACTCACGAAGAAAAATAGACACCCATTACCGAGGACAGATGATTTGTTCGATCAGCTGGTTGGCGCTTCGGTTTTCTCGCAGTTCGACTTAGCTATAGGATTTCATCAATTGATGGTAGCATAGATAAGACTGCTTTTAGAACTCCAGAATGTTTCTTTGAATGGCTCATCATGCCTTTTGGTTTGACAAATGCACCCACATATTTCGTAGACTTGATGAATAGGGTGTTTAGGGAGTTTCTAAACAAGTTCATAGTAGTCTTTGTGGATGATATCTTGATATTCTCTAGAATCGAGGAAGAACATGCCCTACATCTTAGGGAAGTCTTAGAGACCCTTCGAGCACATCAACTCAAGGCTAAGTTCTCCAAATGCCATTTTTGGAGGAAGGAAGTGAGGTTCTTAGGACACGTGGTCCCTATGGAGGGGATAACAATAGATCCCGCGAAGGTGGTAGCAATATAAGATTGGAAGGTTCCTAGAAATGCAACGGAAGTAAGAAGTTTTCTAGGGTTGGCGGGCTATTATAGGAAGTTCATTAAAGACTTCGCAAAGATATCAGCCCTACTTACACGGTTGACGAAGAAGAACTTGACCTTTTCTTGGGATGTTGACTGTGACGATGCTTTTCAACGACTAAAGAGGGCATTAACGACAGCTCCAGTTTTAGTTTTGCCGAATGGGATTAAACCATTCACCGTGTATACCGATGCTTGTGGGACAGGGCTTGGCGCAGTTTTGATGCAAGAGGGAAGGGTGATATGCTATGGTGGAAGGCAGTTAAAGGTCCATGAGAAGAATTACCCTATCTACGACTTAGAGTTAGCTGCCATAGTTTTTGCGCTTAAGTCTTGGCGCCACTATTTGCTTGGATAGAGGTTTGAGTTGTATACAGACCATAAATCGTTAAAGTACTTGTTCTCTCAAAAGGATTTAAACTTAAGGCAACAGAGGTGGATGGAGTTCTTAGCATCCTACGATTTTTAGATTGCATATACCCCTGGCAAGGGTAAAGTTGTAGCTGACGCCTTGAGTAGAAAAAGGTTGACTTTGACTCCTTTATTTGTCGAGCGGAAGAGTTTAAAGTATATATCTACCTTTGACTTTAGACCCGCTATCGATTATGTATTCGGTTTGTTGGCATCGTTAGACGTGCGACCAGCACTTTTGGGACAGATAGGAGTGGCACAGCGATATGACCCACAGCTAATAAAGATAGTAGACAAGCTCATAAGAGGGGAGTCTTCGAGCCATCTTAGCAGGTATATTATGGATGAAGAAGCTTGGTTGCATAAGTGTAACGACCCAGATTTTCGGCGACTTTGGTTATCGACATAAGCTCGATGTCGATAACCAAAACATCAAAAAATCCCAATAATTAATGAAAGAAATTAGAGGGTGAGGAAAGGTAAGATAGAACTAATAGAATAGAAGAAGAAGAAGAAGAAGAAGAACATCATCATCAGAGTAAACACGAATCTCACAGCGGAACGAATAAAATATAACATAACTTTTGAAATACAAACAGTTATACATACAATAGCACTTATCAGAGTACAACACTTACAACAACAGCGGAAATAATAATAGCTATAGAATCCTGAAGCCTCCTGCTCCAAGCTCTCCAATGTATCTGCAAATCCCAACTACTTGACTGCCCGTACAAATTTAGGCACCCAAGAGTTTAGGGAAAACAACAAAGTAAACTCCGGGTCAGTCATGGGACTGGTGTGAGTAAAACAGTTTAAACAGGTATATGAACAAGTAAACGATATCTCATAAGACCACGCCGTAGAACGGAACGGGTTTTTCCCTTATGAGAATCCAAAATATCTTTATATCAAAAACCTTTTGATATTATAATAATGTCTATGTACAAATAGATATCAATCTAGCAGAAACGCTTTCATCTCACGTTCTACATATATAGTATACAATCAAAATCGCAAGCACGTATTGGATAATGGATTTCCAACTATGACAAGGTATGGAACCACCTTCCGATCAGTGTACTCTAGGAACGATACACTGGAGTTCAACAAGAACATCTTGTAACTCAGCCACACATGACCGACCACTCATTTCGCTTGAGTGTATCGAATGTATATCACCAACGGTTGGGATCAGCAACCGTTCCCGTATATATATGGGACAGCATTGATAGATGTAAGAAACAAATGAATATTCTCTAGATAGGTGATTATACACCCTACTTCGGTGCGACCGACTTAGCCATGCTGCCTGCCCGATTTCTGTCATTTACCGGTTGATGAGGCTAGAAGCTACGCTTTATCATTACATCAGATTCACTTCGAATGCCACATTGTCAGATCCATTGAAAATCACTAATTGACGTCTACAACAGTACATTACGTGTCAGCTAAAAGAAGTTTCCTTCTCCGCTTCCACTCTTGGTACGGTCGAAGAAATCAGTGTACGTAACCTTTCTGGAAATACTCTGTCAGACATTCATTCATACAAATCATCATCATTAACTTAGAATGTCACATCGTCATACCCGCCAAATCAAAAATTGATTTATCCAAAAGTAACACGGGTATACAGCTTAGAGAAACGAATTCCTCTGCCACCAAACGTGAATACGTTTGATCAGATCAACTTACGCGATCCATTGGATATACTCTGTCAGACCTTCGTCCATACAAGTTGTCCTGGGACTGGACAAACCGAAGGCACTATTCCGTATATCGATCTTAGTCACTGTTATCTAAGATTTATACAACAGCCCTTGCATTTTACTCTGTCTTCAATTATCTTTGGCATATATGATTCGCAACGCTTATGCCAATACAGAGTGGTTCTTTGGATAATAATCCAACCGGTCTCTCCATATTAACAACGTTAAAATGGTCAAAACTTCGATAATCTGTGAGTTAACTATCAAAGAAAAACAAGTGTGCAAACAACGATATTATTTCCAGATGGAAATTATATTGAACAACATCATTTAACATTAATCTCTTTAGTTCATTTATTTACTTATCTCCTGTTTCCCTATATTCTAAATTCTTATTTTTCTTTTATCAGAAAACATTTCTGATTCTCGTTTGGAAAACATTTCCAAAACTCCTTTACGATCAAACCTTGCCATTTCTTAGTCAAGAAGGAAGTCACTCAAGTTGGGGTATAATTACCTCTCAGACCTTAACTGAACAACGTTATAACTTCGAAATGGTCAAAGTTTATCTTTTAATCTTTAACAACTTCTTTACGCCTTTCTCGGATTCAATTTTACTAATCCACTTCTATATTTAAAACATTGGTTAAAACGATAACGTTATAATCCCTACTTTCGAATTATCTAACTTTAATTATAACTTCTATTCTTATTAGTGAATAATTAACCTAACACTTATTTATTTATAAATAAATAAATCTCTATTTAAACACTGGAAAGTATAAGTACTTTCCCGAATTCGATATAATCGAATTTGCCGATTAGCTCTCTTCGAGAAATCTCTATTTGATTAACTCTTCTTCGAATAACCTATATTTGATTAACTCCTTCTCGAATAAACGATATTCGAAAATCTCTCTTCGAATAACTATTATTCGATAACTCTTCCTTTCAAATATCTCATATTTGAAAATCTCACTTCGATTAAACTATAATTGATAACTCCCTTCGATGAAACTAACATCGATAACTCCTTTCGATGAAACTAACATCGATAACTCCTTTCGATGAAACTAACATCGATAACTCCCTTCGATGAAACTAACATTGATAACTCCTCTAACTCTATTCGAATAAACTATATTCGATTAACTCCTTTAACTCTATTCGAATAAACTATATTCGATTAGCTCCTTTCAAATGTCTAGACTCGTAACTTCTTCTCGAATAACCAATATTCGATTATCTTACTTCGAATAACTTATATTCGATTATCTCACTTCGAATAACCAATATTCGATAATTCTTCTCGAATGAACTATATTCGATTTCTCTTCTCGAATAAACTATATTCGATTACTCTTCTCTTCGAGTACACTATATTCGAGAAATCTACTTTGAATAAGTGATATTCGATAACTCCACTCGATTAACCCTACTTACTTAACCCTACTGGTTTACTTGACTTACTTAACTCAACTGGTTAACTTGACTTATTTAACCCTACTTAACTCAACTGGATTAACTCCTATCGAATAACTAATATTCGATTTACTTCCATTCACTTGACTCTAGATCGCAGCGATCACAATGGTTACGCCTGATTCCCTCAGGAAACATCCGACCGCCGTAGGCTATTTACAGCCCTGAGAATTACGCTAGCAGTCGTACAAGATGGCAACTTATCCTGAATACTATGTTTGACTAACTCTGTCTCAAATAACTATATTTGATTAACTCTAGTTCGTTTTAACTCTAATCGATTAACTCTAACTAATTAACTCCAACTGGTTAACTCTATTTGACTAACTCGACTTGACTAACCCCTTTCGAATAACATATCCGATTAACTAACTTTCGAATACCATATTCGACTAACTAACTTCGAATACCATATTCGATTAACTCCTTTCGAATGTCTATATTCGATTAACTAACTTCGAATACCATATTCGATTTCTCCTTTCGAATGTCTATATTCGATTAACTTTATTGACTTTATAAAGATTTCCTTTTTAACAACGTTTTATTCATTTGAAAAGATTTACTTTTAAATAACGGTTCTACAGTTTAAAAATGATTTCCTTTTTATAATGTTCCCTTTCCAATTCTATTTATAAATGGTTTACAAATATTTCCTTTTCAAATTTATTCTTGAAATATTCTAACTCCTTAAATTCCCGGGAAAATTCGCCATAACATCCTTTGTATCGGGAGCATCGGGAAATCCCCAAACTCGCCACACAGGCCTTTCCATTCAAAAAGAAATGTTTTGAATTTATTTCCTTTTCAAATATCTCCTATTTATAAATATTCCAATTTATAAACATTTCTTATTTATAAATATTCCACTTTATAAATATCTCTTATTTATTAATATTCCATTTTATAAATATTCTATTTCAATATCACTTTGAAAATCCCCTTATCAACATTTCGGTATGTTATGGTATTCAATCATATCAAATCATGATGTTCAATATCGTCCAAGCACATATAATCGCCCACAGATTTTATATCACATCATATAACAATATATGAAAAACAATAAAATAACTGTTGATTCCTCCAACCTGTCTCCCTGCATCCACCGATGTTAAACAACATAAATAACATCACTTGATATATATATATATATAACTATATTTACGTTTTCAATCAACTTTATTTAACAGTCCAACAATCAGTACACAGAAATCAATCATTTTCTATTACAAATAAAGTACAGTTTATAGAAACATAAACTGAGCAGAGAATGTGAGTTTTACTCACAGTGTTTGCAATTGACGACGCTGTTCATATTTTTTTAAAATCAAACAAGCGTTTGATTTTTTTTCATGACATTCCAAATGCTCCATCCTCTACCACACTAATGCCACAAAAATCTCGACCAAACCAAATCTGCTCCAACCCACCATTACTTCACACAGCGAAACATCCTTTCTTCCCCAAAGTTTCACCCTTTCACCACATCAGTAAAAACAAAACCCAATCTCACCCTTAACCACATCAGTATCCAAGCTATTTCCTTCCCAAACATCAATTTGCTGCCAAATCCTTCTTCTACTTGGTCCAGTATAGTTGCGCCCATAACAAGGGTTCTGCGCCTCTTTCTAACTTCAAATCACATGTTCATCTTTAATCCTCCTACATATTTCATCTGTAGCATACACAGTACTGTCCTTTCCACTCTGTTATCTCTGCTGCGTCTTTGCTTAGAATCCCATCTGTATACCCTTTAATCCATCATCCCCCATGACACAAAACAGGCGCCTTCTTCACTATGCTTAAACAAACCTCCTCAAAGATTCTCAACCTCACCGAAACCCTATCACAAACTTCACTGAAATGTTCATTTTCCTGAATTGAAACTCTATTTGCACGCCCAACCTGAAATGCGATAAGCAACCTCGTTCGAACACCCCATACCAGGTTGTGACATCAATCGCGACGGAACCTCAACAAACAGTACCAAATGTTGCGCCTTTCCACCCTGATCACACTCGTGCCCTCGATCGACCTTCCGACCTTCCCTGCTTGTGTTGTGCCTCAGACCTAGGTTCGCAGCTCACTATCCGACCTTCAGGAACTGGCGTCGCACCGTTTAAACCGAGCATCATTGTGAAGCTCTTGCCAAAAGAAGGTCACTGACATTGGTTTCAGTATTTAAGGATTAGTATTTGATTTTGCTTTGATTAATTTGAAGCGGATTTTCACGTTGAGATGTTCTTGGGTGGCGGCTGAGTTTTATCTGAGGGAAGAATTAGGTTATAAGGGAAAACGGGGGTATTTATACGGTTAAGGAGATATTTTATTTTTAGGGTTTAAAGTATATTATTAGAATATACCTTTTTCTATTCCTTGTCGAACGCTTTTAAATCCATATAATTTGCATACAATACCCAAAAATCACCAAACTGGACATACTGCTAGAGTTTGACATTACGGTCCCAACGAAACTGGTTTCGTCGAATTCCGACTTCGTTTGCAAAACCGGCTATTTTTAAAGCTCTGGATGACCCATTTAAATATATAAATATATTTAAATATAATTAAATTAAATATAAATAAATTTATATTATCGTATATCTTCACATATGATATCGTACAGCTCCAGAATATCATATCAGAATTTACAGTTTGATATTTCAGATTTTAGATTTATCGATATTCAATTTATATCGAAAAATCCTTTTATAACGTATATAAAGCGTCGCAAATTATAAAGGAATTCCACAGCGACTTTTCTGAAATTTGATTTGGACGTAAATCAAAATCTACACGATGAAATCCCGATTTTTCTCCTCCACTAGAAAGATATACTCCACCAGCTCCACATGTTTCTTGTTTCATAGAAATCCGGCTTAAAACGAATCATGTACATTCAGTTGAAGTTCAAATCGCCAAATCGCGAACTACAGCGCCATTTCAAGCTCGATTTTAATTATAATATAATTATACGTTCAAACTGTCGTCGATTGAATATATTCGTCAATATAATTCAACTCTAAGCTGAATTAAATCTAAGAGACGACCCTGTTCACTGAATATTGTGATTTCCAATAATTCTGATTATTTCTGAATTAAATATATTATTCAATTTATTATTTTAATTAAATATTCCCAGTTATTTAATTCCACGACCATTAAATCCTTTAATTCACCATTTATAAAATTAAATAAATTAATTATAATACCTCTGCCAATGCGGGTCATTACATTCTTCCCCACTTAAAATAATTTCGTCCTCGAAATTGCTAAGTTAGAGGACGACCCTTTCTATTGGAATTCATAAGATGTGTTTACCCCTTATTTCTGATTTCGACTGAACCAATTAATATCGACTAAAATATTTATTCATTCCGACTAACTACAATTTTCAAAAATTCTGAAAATTTTCTAACACTTTAAATTTTCGGAAAATATCGCCAGCACCTCCTTTGTACTGGTCAATAGCTCAAATTCCAACTCGCCTCTCTGGTCCTTCTTTAACCCAAAAGAAAATCAAAATGCCAAACGGCTTGCCAATTCGGCTCATAAATTCCAAACTCATATAAAATATAAACTTGTACCTTTTTGTCAGGCATATTAACCTTATCACTTTCACCTGCTGTCAATTCAGCATATACCAATATCAATCAAATCAAACTCTGATCTGTTTATCCTCAACACACCCGTTCGTTTGTCTGAGCCAAATTCAACTTTTAAATCAAAGTTCTATTCTCGATTCCAAATCCATAACTCCCCAACCAAATATCGTTTCAAATCCCTAATTTATAAATCCAATTTTATCTTGATAATTTCTATTACAATTCAAATTCCACTTAACCGGATTCCATTCCAGTTTGTCTCCATGAATTTTTTATTCAATTGCTTTTAAATTCAAACTGTCTTTTTCCTGGGAGTTTTAAACCGCTTGGTTTTTCTCAAAACCCAAACTTTCCTTTGCAGGATTCAAACAATTTTGTTTTTCTCAAAACAATTAAAAATCAAAATCCTTGGTAGTAATCCGTCACTTACACACTCGAAAATGAACACCGATGATGTCATGATCAACATCGGAATCTATTTTCTAGCTATCGAAGTGAGTTCAATACTATATCACTTTCAAATCCATTTCTAAATACTTTCATTTTTGAAATCACTTTCAAAATATCATTCACAAGGCTTGTAAACAATTTAAAATCTCCCAGGATTTTAAAATTTTCTTATATTCAATCCTGATTCATTTACAAACACTTTTCCCATTTCTAGGATTATAAATTCCAATTCCGACCTAAATTCAGATTTAATTCATTTCAATTTCATATAATTCTACTTATATCAATTCTGATTGGTCATATATAACCCTTTCACATTTTATAATCTTATCTGATTAAAATCGCTACCAACACATCCTATATATGATAATGTATCACATATCCATACTGTGTTGGTCCATCGTATTCAAGTGTTTATTTACTCCTACCGATACAGTGGATCAAACTGATCGACCAGAACTCATAAACAACTCAGCCAATGAATCTCTACAATATAAAACCATTTTTATATCAAATACGCACACGTATATATACACTCAACTCAATCTAGGGTATTACTAACCCTATCTCTACCGAGTCACGCCACAGAGCCAAGTAATTCTTAACTTAAGCTCTGATACCAACTGTAACGACCCAGATTTTCGGCGACTTTGGTTATCGACATAAGCTCGATGTCGATAACCAAAACATCGAAAAATCCCAGTAATTAATGAAAGAAATTAGAGGGTGAGGAAAGGTAAGATAGAACTAATAGAATAGAAGAAGAAGAAGAACATCATCATCAGAGTAAACACGAATCTCACAGCGGAACGAATAAAATATAACATAACTTTTGAAATACAAACAGTTATACATACAATAGCACTTATCAGAGTACAACACTTACAACAACAGCGGAAATAATAATAGCTATAGAATCCTGAAGCCTCCTGCTCCAAGCTCTCCAATGTATCTGCAAATCCCAACTACTTGACTGCCCGTACAAATTTAGGCACCCAAGAGTTTAGGGAAAACAACAAAGTAAACTCCGGGTCAGTCATGGGACCGGTGTGAGTAAAACAGTTTAAACAGGTATATGAACAAGTAAACAATATCTCATAAGACCACGCCGTAGAACGGAACGGGTTTTTCCCTTATGAGAATCCAAAATATCTTTATATCAAAAACCTTTTGATATTATAATAATGTCTATGTACAAATAGATATCAATCTAGCAGAAACGCTTTCATCTCATGTTCTACATATATAGTATACAATCAAAATCGCAAGCACGTATTGGATAATGGATTTCCAACTATGACAAGGTATGGAACCACCTTCCGATCAGTGTACTCTAGGAACGACACACTGGAGTTCAACAAGAACATCTTGTAACTCAGCCACACATGACCGACCACTCATTCGCTTGAGTGTATCGAATGTATATCACCAACGGTTGGGATCAGCAACCGTTCCCATATATATATGGGACAGCATTGATAGATGTAAGAAACAAATGAATATTCTCTAGATAGGTGATTATACACCCTACTTCGGTGCGACCGACTTAGCCATGCTGCCTGCCCGATTTCTGTCATTTACCGGTTGATGAGGCTAGAAGCTACGCTTTATCATTACATCAGATTCACTTCGAATGCCACATTGTCAGATCCATCGAAAATCACTAATTGACGTCTACAACAGTACATTACGTGTCAGCTAAAAGAAGTTTCCTTCTCCGCTTCCACTCTTGGTACGGTTGAAGAAATCAGTGTACGTGACCTTTCTGGAAATACTCTGTCAGACATTCATTCATACAAATCATCATCATTCAATTAGAATGTCACATCGTCATACCCGCCAAATCACAAATTGATTTATCCAAAAGTAACACGGGTATACAGCTTAGAGAAACGAATTCCTCTGCCACCAAACGTGAATACGTTTGATCAGATCAACTTACGCGATCCATTCGATATACTCTGTCAGACCTTCGTCCATACAAGTTGTCCTAGGACTGGACAAACCGAAGGCACTATTCCGTATATCCATCTTAGTCACTGTTATCTAAGATTTATACAACAGCCCTTGCATTTTACTCCGTCTTCAATTATCTTTGGCATATATGATTCGCAACGCTTATGCTAATACAGAGTGGTTCTTTGGATAATAATCCAACCGGTCTCTCCATATTAACAACGTTAAAATGGTCAAAACTTCGATAGTCTGTGAGTTAACTATCAAAGAAAAACAAGTGTGCAAACAACGATATTATTTCCAGATGGAAATTATATCGAACAACATCATTTAACATTAATCTCTTTAGTTCATTTATTTACTTATCTCCTGTTTCCCTATATTCTAAATTCTTATTTTTCTTTTATCAGAAAACATTTCTGATTCTCGTTTGGAAAACATTTCCAAAACTCCTTTGTGATCAAACCTTACCATTTCTTAGTCAAGAAGGAAGTCACTCAAGTTGGGGTATAATTACCTCTCAGACCTTAACTGAACAACGTTATAACTTCGAAATGGTCAATGTTTATCTTTTAATCTTTAACAACTTCTTTACGCCTTTCTCGGATTCAATTTTACTAATCCACTTCTATATTTAAAACATTGGTTAAAACGATAACGTTATAATCCCTACTTTCGAATTATCTAACTTTAATTATAACTTCTATTCTTAATAGTGAATAATTAACCTAACACTTATTTATTTATAAATAAATAAATCTCTATTTAAACATTGGAAAGTATAAGTACTTTCCCGAATTCGATATAATCGAATTTGCCGATTAGCTCTCTTCGAGAAATCTCTATTTGATTAACTCTTCTTCGAATAACTTATATTCGATTAACTCCTTCTCGAATAAACGATATTCGAAAATCTCTCTTCGAATAACTATTATTCGATAACTCTTCCTTTCAAATATCTCATATTTGAAAATCTCACTTCGATTAAACTATAATCGATAACTCCCTTCGATGAAACTAACAACGATAACTCCTTTCGATGAAACTAACATCGATAACTCCTTTCGATGAAACTAACATCGATAACTCCCTTCGATGAAACTAACATCGATAACTCCTCTAACTCTATTCGAATAAATTATATTCGATTAACTCCTTTAACTCTATTCAAATAAACTATATTCGATTAGCTCCTTTCAAATGTCTAGATTCGTAGCTTCTTCTCGAATAACCAATATTCGATTATCTTACTTCGAATAACTTATATTCGATTATCTCACTTCGAATAACCAATATTCGATAATTCTTCTCGAATGAACTATATTCGATTTCTCTTCTCGAATAAACTATATTCGATTACTCTTCTCTTCTAGTACACTATATTCGATAAATCTACTTTGAATAAGTGATATTCGATAACTCCACTCGATTAGCCCTACATACTTAACCCTACTGGTTTACTTGACTTACTTAACTCAACTGGTTAACTTGACTTATTTAACCCTACTTAACTCAACTGGATTAACTCCTATCGAATAACTAATATTCGATTTACTTCCATTCGCTTGACTCTAGATCGCAGCGATCACAATGGTTACGCCTGATTCCCTCAGGAAACATCCGACCGCCGTAGGCTATTTACAGCCCTGCGAATTACGCTAGCAGTCGTACAAGATGGCAACTTATCCTGAATACTATGTTTGACTAACTCTGTCTTAAATAACTATATTTGATTAACTCTAGTTCGTTTTAACTCTAATCGATTAACTCTAACTAATTAACTCCAACTGGTTAACTCTATTTGACTAACTTGACTTTATTAACCCCTTTCGAATAACATATTCGATTAACTAACTTTCGAATACCATATTCGACTAACTAACTTCGAATACCATATTCGATTAACTCCTTTCGAATGTCTATATTCGATTAACTAACTTCGAATACCATATTCGATTAACTAACTTCGAATACCATATTCGATTTCTCCTTTCGAATGTCTATATTCGATTAACTTTATTGACTTTATAAAGATTTCCTTTTAACAACGTTTTATTCATTTGAAAAGATTTACTTTTAAATAACGGTTCTACAGTTTAAAAATGATTTCCTTTTTATAATGTTCCCTTTCCAATTCTATTTATAAATGGTTTACAAATATTTCCTTTTCAAATTTATTCTTGAAATATTCTAACTCCTTAAATTCCCGGGAAAATTCGCCATAACCTCCTTTGTATCGGGAGCATCGGGAAAATCCCCAAACTCGCCACACAGGCCTTTCCATTCAAAAAGAAATGTTTTGAATTTATTTCCTTTTCAAATATCTCCTATTTATAAATATTCCAATTTATAAACATTTCTGATTTATAAATATTCCACTTTATAAATATCTCTTATTTATTAATATTCCATTTTATAAATATTCTATTTCAATATCACTTTGAAAATCCCCTTATCAACATTTCGGTATGTTATGGTATTCAATCATATCAAATCATGATGTTCAATATCGTCCAAGCACATATAATCGCCCACAGATTTTATATCACATCATATAACAATATATGAAAAACAATAAAATAACTGTTGAGGAATCTAGTCGGATTCCTCCAACCTGTCTCCCTGCATCCACCGATGTTAAACAACATAAATAACATCACTTTCATCTTACATGAAATGTTCTGATAACAAAGATCAATATTTGATTGTCGATATATATATATATATATAACTATATTTACGTTTTCAATCAAATTTATTTAACAGTCCAACAATCAGTACACAGAAATCAATCATTTTCTATTACAAATAAAGTACACTTTATAGAAACATAAACTGAGCAGAGAATGTGAGTTTTACTCACAGTGTTTGCAATTGACGACGCTGTTCATATTTTGTTAAAATCAAACAAGCGTTTGATTTTTTTTCATGACATTCCAAAAGCTCCATCCTCTACCACACTAATGCCACAAAAATCTCGACAAACCAAATCTGCTCCAACCCACCATTACTTCACACAGCGAAACATCCTTTCTTCCCCAAAGTTTCACCCTTTCACCACATCAGTAAAAACAAAACCCAATCTCACCCTTAACCACATCAGTATCCAAGCTATTTCCTTCCCAAACATCAATTTGCTGCCAAATCCTTCTTCTACTTGGTCCAGTATAGTTGCGCCCATAACAAGGGTTCTGCGCCTCTTTCTAACTTCAAATCACATGTTCATCTTTAATCCTCCTACATATTTCATCTGTAGCATACACGGTACTGTCCTTTCCACTCTGTTATCTCTGCTGCGTCTTTGCTTAGAATCCCATCTGTATACCCTTTAATCCATCATCCCTCATGACACAAAACAGGCGCCTTCTTCACTATGCTTAAACAAACCTCCTCAAAGATTCTCAACCTCACCGAAACCCTATCACAAACTTCACTGAAATGTTCATTTTCCTGAATTGAAACTCTATTTGCACGCCCAACCTGAAATGCGATAAGCAACCTCGTTCGAACACCCCATACCAGGTTGTGACATCAATCGCGACGGAACCTCAACAAACAATACCAAATGTTGCGCCTTTCCACCCTGATCACACTCGTGCCCTCGATCCACCTTCCGACCTTCTCTGCTTGTGTTGTGCCTCAGACCTAGGTTCGCAGCTCACTATCCGACCTTCAGGAACTGGCGTCGCACCGTTTAAACCGAGCATCAGTGTGAAGCTCTTGCCAAAAGAAGGTCACCGACATTGGTTTCAGTATTTAAGGATTAGTATTTGATTTTGCTTTGATTAATTTGAAGCGGATTTTCACGTTGAGATGTTCTTGGGTGGCGGCTGAGTTTTATTTGAGGGAAGAATTAGGTTATAAGGGAAAACGGGGGTATTTATAGGGTTAAGGAGATATTTTATTTTTAGGGTTTAAAGCATATTATTAGAATATACCTTTTTCTATTCCTTGTCGAACGCTTTTAAATCCATATAATTTGCATACAATACCCAAAAATCACCAAACTGGACATACTGCTAGAGTTTGACATTACGGTCCCAACGAAACTGGTTTCGTCGAATTCCGACTTCGTTTGCAAAACCGGCTATTTTTAAAGCTCTGGATGACCCATTTAAATATATAATTATATTTAAATATAATTAAATTAAATATAAATAAATTTATATTATCGTATATCTTCACATATGATATCGTACAGCTCCAGAATATCATATCAGAATTTACAGTTTGATATTTCAGATTTTAGATTTATCGATATTTAATTTATATCGAAAAATCCTTTTATAACGTATATAAAGCGTCGCAAATTATAAAGGAATTCCACAGCGACTTTTCTGAAATTTGATTTGGACGTAAATCAAAATCTACACGATGAAATCCCGATTTTTCTCCTCCACTAGAAAGATATACTCCACCAGCTCCACACGTTTCTTGTTTCATAGAAATCCAGCTTAAAACAAATCATGTACATTCAGTTGAAGTTCAAATCGCCAAATCGCGAACTACAACGCCATTTCAAGCTCGATTTTAATTATAATATAATTATACGTTCAGACTGTCATCGATTGAATATATTCGTCAATATAATTCAACTCTAAGCTGAATTAAATCTAAGAGATGACCCCGTTCACTGAATATTGTGATTTCCAATAATTCTGATTATTTCTGAATTAAATATATTATTCAATTTATTATTTTAATTAAATATTCCCAGTTATTTAATTCCACGACCATTAAATCCTTTAATTCACCATTTATAAAATTAAATAAATTAATTATAATACCTCTGCCAATGTGGGTCATTACAATAAGGATGGGAGACTTTGCATATCAGAGACGAAAGCTTGAGGAGGATGATCCTTGAAGATGCACATCGGTCTAAAATGACCATACATCTCGTGGTGACAAGATGTATAGGGACATGAAGCGACTTTTATTTTGGGCCGGAATGAAGAAGGATGTGGCTGAGTTCGTTTCTAGATGCTTAGTGTGCCAGCAAGTCAAGGCTGAGCAAAAGAAGCCTGGTGGTTTGCTTCACCCTTTAGAAGTTCTGCTGTGGAAATGGGCGAGTGTTTCCAAGGATTTCGTTGATGGGTTGCCGAGGTCAAGGAAGGGTAATACGGGGATTTGGATAGTAGTAGCTAGACTTACCAAGAGCGCCCATTCCATTACCGTTAAGAGTAAAAGAACAGCGGCATGGTTAGTATCTGTTTATCTCCGAGAGATAGTTCGTCTACACAGCATATCTTCTAGTATCGTAAGCGATCGAGATCCCATTTTTGCTAGTGAGTTTTGAAAGAGCTTGCAAGAGGCGGTAGGAACGCAATTGTGTTTGAGCATTGCTTATCACCCTCAGACGGACGACAAAACAGAAAGAGTGAATAGGATTCTAGAAGATCTTCTGAGGTTATGCATCTTGGACTTTGGAGGGACATGGGAGGAACACCTTCCATTAGTAGAATTTTCCTACAACAATAGCTATCAGACTATTATTGGCATGACACCTTTTGAAGCTCTATATGGATGACCTTGCCGATCACCGACTTGTTGGTGGGAATCTACGGATAAGATTTTGCTTGGGTCCGAGATGGTTAGGGAAACCTCGGAGAAGATAGGCTTGATTCGAAGACGCATGAAGACGGCACAAGATCGGCTAAAGTCATACGATGACAAGATATGAACCGATCTTGAGTTCGATGTTAGAGACACGGTTTTTGTTAAAGTGTCATCATTGAGGAATGTAGTTCGCTTTGGATCTGCAGGGAAATTGGCACCAAGATTTGTAGTGACCCAATGATTTTCGGTCCCGAAAATTGACATAAATACAATTCCATATCCGTGCTGATCTTCCAAATACCGAAAACATGGGATAATTATTAGAAAGAAATTAGAGGGTGAGATAAGAAAGAAAGAAAAATTAGAACAGAAGAAGAAGAACAAATACAACATAGAGTCTCACATCGCAGCGGAACGAAATATAATACAGAAATAAATCTTTATTTAGAGTTTTAAAAATACTTACAATATCAAAGTACATCAACAACTTTGGACAGTTGTAGTAACCTGTCCTCATATACAACACACAGCGGAATAAATACTAGATACAATACGCTTGATCACCTCCAGCTCATCTTCTGGAATTTGCAGCATCCGATAACCTGGAACTATACAACCCAGTCTAACCCGAGCATTTACAAAACATTAGGCCAGTCTGGTGAACCAGAGTGAGAAAAACTCGTACAGTATTAAGGGGGATCATCCAACTTGATTTTTAAAGTTCAAAAATCTATCTGAAAGAAAAGTATAATCGTAAGACCAAATCCACACATAAATACGGACGGTTTTACCTTACGATAACCCAAAACATTTTTGAAATCAATATCTTTTTTGATATTATAATAGTGTTTAAATACAAGTAAATAACAATCTAGCGGAACGCTTGCATCTCACACTCCACATACATAGTATACAATCAAAACCGCGGGCACTTATTGGAAATTGGAATCCGACGAAGACAAGGTATGGAACCACCTGCTGATAGTGTATCTCTAGAGGCGAATACATTGGGTTTGACAAGAATGTCTTGCAACCCGGCCCATACATGACCGACCACTCATTTCACTTGAGTGTATCGAATGTATATCACCAACGGTTGGGAGTTACCCACTGTTTCCCGAAAAGGGCAACATCGATATAGATTAAAGAAGCAAAAGTAATTTCTCTAGATAGGTGATTATACACCCTAATGGGAGCAACCCACATATTCATGCTACCTGCCCGATTTTTGTCATTTTTCGGTTGATGAGGCTTGAAGTTTAGATTAACTTTTGGACATCTAATCATTATTCACTTTGAATGTCACATCTTCAGATCTGCCAGATATCACTAATTGACGTCCACAAAAATACTCTAGTTGGAAGCTAAGAGAACGACCATTCTCCCCCACCAACTATGATACATTTGAAGAAATTAATGTACGTGATACCTTTGGAAATACTCTATCAGACATCCGTCCATCCAAGTTATCCAGGAACAGGATGAACCGAAGGCAATCTCCTACTGCTCTCAATGTAGGAATCACCCCATGGATCAGTAGCAAGTAGTCCTTGCAACCCGTAGATTCCAACCACGACAGAATCACAACTTATCTCTGCTTGCCAGGCAGAGAATATTAGTGGTTCTTCCATTTATGAAAATCCATGGTCTTCAATGCTCCATCTCGATCATCTTCTGATATCTTCACATATTTATTGGTCGGAATGGTTTTCAAATATGAATTCGATCTCGGTCTTTCCATACCAACAATCGTATGGGATAGATTTGAAAGTCGGTTATTTAACTATCAAAATAAACAGTGATTCAATCATTAAAATCCAATGAGTTCACTAGTTCAGTATTCAACATCACTTGGCCTTTTAATTAAACAAAATGTAAATTTAAACCTCTTAAAAATTTCGATGTTACGAATATAACTTTTCGCTTCTTATTTAACGTAAGAACTTTCTTTAAATAAATTTATTTTAATAATTAGAAAATCCTATATCACGTCCAGTTTTCTAATTTCACTTTCAAAACATTAGCCACATTATTATACAATATTGGGAAATCAATTCAACTTATTTATTCGTAAAGCAACATTACGAAATATCTTTTATTTCATTACTTGACAACAATAATCCTTGTTATCCTTATAGAATAGAACTCAACCTTACCTTTCCTTTCTAACTCGAAAATATCGCTATATTTTTGCGCAACCCCTTTCCATTTCCCTTTCACTTTGGAATCCCCATTTTATATATTTATATAGATACTCACACCTTTCTAATTTCCTTTACTTTGGATCTCTCGTTATATATTCTCCAATTTTTCACCAAATGTTGCATTATTATTTCACTAATGGAAATAATAAATTATCTCTAAACTCTTTTACCATTACCAACTAATATCATCTTCAGATAATCCTGATGTTGTTCAAGTTGGGGTATTTTAATTACCTCTCAGACCTTGATCAACAACGTTCTTATCCTTAGATAAATATAAGGGTGCGTTTTTTACAGGTCCCTATTAACGTTTTAAATTAGGCTCAGGTCCGGTCATAAACTTATTATAAATTTAGTCCCTATTTTTCGAAAATACACTAAAAAATAAAAATAAAATATTAAAAAATCACGTAAGTTCATAATTAATTAAAATAATTAATCGCGAAAATATTCAGGTGAAAAAACATCAAAAACAACGTCAAAATAAAAAATTAAACAGAAACAAAGAAATGCAGTAAAATGCATCAAAAGATGCATATAATTCAATTAGTTGCATGCATGTATGCATCTATTTCAATTCTGCTTCAAAACTGCATTATAAACGCATACGTGTATGCATATATTGTAAATGCATGCATCTTCCCATGCATTTATTTGAAAACAGCATACGTACTTGCAACCTTTCAGTTTTGCACATATTTTGTCATATTTGCACACATGTATGCAGTTATACAGGAAAGCTTCATATATATATGCAGTTATTCAAGAGGCGTGCATACATATGTGCATGTGTATTCAAAAAGTTGTACATATGTATGCAACTATAGGCAATAGTTGCATACATATATGAAACTTTTTTTTTTCTTTGCATGGACTTATGGGATTATTTCCAGATTTTAGATTTTTTTTTTTTTACTTGGTAGCGCATTTTTTTTTTTTTTTTGCCAAAAATACGTAGAAGGCATAGTGTTTGAAGTGGGAAGGTGGAAGTCCCTGGAAAGGAGGATGCGCAAGTGAAAATAGGGGGCGGGATTGAAAATGAAACATAACAGGGACGTGGCGTGTATTTCAATAAGGTTTAAGGACCTGAGCCTTATTTTTCACTAAATATAAGTTGTAATTCAAAAACCAATATTCCATTCCAGTCTCAAAACAAATTCCATTTAACTATTTTATTCAAAACACAGTTTTAGAAACCTTCTTACCTTTTAAAAATCTATTTCTCGAATATAACCCTTCTTTCTTAATTCCATAATTAAGTAATTTCTTATAAGCAACACCTTTTTAACTCAGCCTCTTTAAACAAATTCCTTTATAGTTCGGATTCGGTTATACAACCCTATGACCCACCTCTTTACCCAAATTCATTTTTACCAATCTCATTTCAAATCTATTCAACCATTCCCCGCTTTGGAAATCTTATTTTCAATTTTTCCCTTTTTACTTAATCTCATTTTTAAGTATCGTTAATGATATAATGCCTTATCACTTTTATAAACCTTGTTTAAATAAATCCTGGTTTAATCTATACACTTTCTGTTCTCAATTCTCTTTTATTTGATTCGAATATTTAATTCCGATTTATTTAAGCTATCGCTTAAATTTCTTTTTATAATTTCATTATAAAACTCAGGTTTACAAAGAAACCATG
Organism: Allium sativum; assembly: GCA_030737875.1. Lineage (NCBI taxonomy): Eukaryota > Viridiplantae > Streptophyta > Magnoliopsida > Asparagales > Amaryllidaceae > Allium > Allium sativum. Next base: position 448,105,368 of record CM060916.1, read on the forward strand.
TTCATAAACTTCTTTCACCATCCAATTAGATTTCATTTCACTTACTTTTTTAGTGAATTTCAATTAAAATGTAATTCCCTAAATTATTATTAATTAAAATGATAATTTACTTCAATAATTAACCTCTTCCGTAGTTAATTTCTTTATTAACTAAAATAAATAGTAAATTCCTTTTTAAAAAATTATTAAAATTAAAACCATATTCATTAATTATTTTATTCAATTAATTCAAAACAAACTAATTAAATAATCAATTCCAATTAAAACCGTCGATTTAGTCAACTCAAAACAAAGTTATTTCATTAACTGGTTCCAATTCATTTTCCCTTTAAATTAGTTAATAATATAATTAATTTAAATAATTCAATTTAATTGTTTCTTAACAAAACAATTATCAAATTTAACCGTTAGGTTAATTTCTAATCACTTGTTTGTAAATTTGATTAACACCAGAAATTCCCTTATAAAATCAATTAATAATCAATTATAAGTTTAAATCATAAATAATAAATATTTATTTTCTTTTCAACAAACCTTTATTCAAAATATATATCAAAATCTATCTCCATTTATAAAACAAATTTCATAACTTCAGTTTAATCGATTCACCTGACGGTAAATCCATATAAAACAAAACAATTTATTTTTAGGCCATTTACTGCCGACTACTCAACTAATCTTGCCCATTGGTTAAAACAAAACAAAGATTTAATTTCCAATCAATTATCAATAATCCAATCAATCAATCAATCAGGACAGTGCATATATTGATAATCTGAAAATAAATAGTCTAATATATTTGAGGAATCCCATTGGATCCCTCCAACATGTTCTTCCCTGTATCCAAAACGGTTGTCTCTAATCAGATCATTCAATTTCATTTAACTGATAACAATAAATAATGGCCATTTAACATCAACCAATTCACAAGCAATTCAAACAATTTAAACATGTTTATTATATAAACGTGACCAATCACGGTAAGTTACCTCCATTGGATCAAATCGTTAAAATAATGATTTGATATTTCCACTGAAATTAAAAAACAGTTTAATTTCATCAGTTAAATCAATAAATAAATATATAACTAGCAAACAATCAACCATCAGCAACCGGAGCACACAAAATAAAATCCCAATTTATATAAAATATAAATGGAGAGAACTGAGTGAGTTTAACTCACCTTGAGTTGATTTGTTGAAGTGGTTCCGTTACAGTTAAATTAAACAGTCATCTAATTTAACCATGAATTCCCGTCGTCTCTATTTCTGTCCCAGTCAGTTCCAAAATACAAAGTCCATTCATATGGCCCCGATGCCTCTGGTTTGGTCCAATTCTAGTAATATATGCTTATGTTAAAAATATTTTAAATATACGATTATAATTAAAATATTAATCCCCTTAATTAATATAAATAAATAAATCTATTACATTTGTAAAATAGAATCAGGCTCTCTTTTTTCCGAATACATTCCAAGATTCACGCTCCTAGTGCAAAGAAAACCCACGCAACGACCCTTGTCATAGCTTAACAGTATAAAATGTTTAACACTTAGTATAAGAATAAATTCCTAATTTCAGATTTAAATTAATTATTATTAAGTTAAAATATTAGGGCCAGTTATATTTGCCTCCTCTTTACATCCGCTCAGCGCCTGCATCAAAGAAACCACCCATTATTATGTACAGGGTTATAATTTATAACTACTCCTTTAGTTAATTATTAAATTAGCGTTTTCCTATTTGAAACCTGCACAATGCCTGATTTTTCTTAAAATCCTTGAACCTTAATTATAAACTTAATATTTACGTTAACTATTACTATACATGTTGACCTACTATTTGCTCAAGATCCCTTTATTCCAGAATTTTTTGAATACCCTAATTTTACTACATTAAAAACTAATCCATTAATAGCTTTTTAGTAAACAAATGCCCGTATTAAATCTTCTCCCAACTCTTCATTCACGCATCATTTCCATGCATTTGATCTGTAGGAATAATAAGTTACGGTTAATACCAATTATACCAATTATCTTAATTAAATAAAGTATTTAACTGATTGCTAATTATGACGAATACATGGTAAACAGTTCCAACATTTTGCTTCCAGGTATTCCGTTTCTGTTGCCTTCAAAAAAACCACGGACCAAATGATTTCCAACCTGTACCTATCTCCGCTAAATCGGATTCCGAACAAAGGTGATCGGCTTGTGCGCCGAGGCCCCCAGATCCTTCGTCCCTAACATCGCCTCCCCCGTGCCATCCTCCGCCCGTTAAAGCCCCATAACTGCACCCACTTCGGTGTCGGATTTCGCCCGTTCTGGTGCCTCACAACAGATCATAACCATTGATCAGGCATAACTCGTTGAGCTGAAGATCTTTACACTAGAAAGTTCTTTGAATTAACTGTGGATTTTAGGGTTATTGGTGGAAGAGATCAATTGTTTTCAGTCGTGAATTGATATGGTGGGGGCGCTTCACTTGCATTGACCACGCAAAGTTGGTTTGACAAAAAATTAGGTTTCCACGGCTTGGTACATATATAGTGTTTGGACCAATAAAATAATATTATATAAGAAACTTCGATGTGCAATAACACTCAAAATCACCACATATAACCTCCGTTTTTGACAAAACAAGGTAATCCTAACAAAAAAATATTTCGGACCAGATGGGACAAGTTTCATCAAATTCTGACATCGTTTGTGAAAAGTCCTTTATAAATATCGATGAAAAATTAAGCGTTTAAAATTCCTAAAATTTCAAAAAAATCCAAAAATTTGAAACCTGGACATTTGTTTAGACCTCTTCCATATGGATCCAATGAAATCTGTTTCGTTCAAATTGGAGTTCATTTGGCTAGTCGTTTATTCGTTTAAAGTTACCGCTGTTTGAATTGAATGAAATAATATAATTGATTAAGGCGTTTATCGTTGCCACGATCACACGGTAAGTCCAATTGACACAAAAATTGAAAATTCCACAATAACTAATTAATACAAACCCAATGGCACCAGTTTCGTCGCATTTCAAAACTATTTCCCAGTACGCTATTTTTACACGCATTGCAATGCCATTTTGGACACCAAATTACCCAATCTTCAAAAATAACAAACTATATACCTATCCTGACTCTAAACGTCGATACGAATTCAACGGAACTAGCTTCGCGGCTTGATTCGATCATCTGCTCAAGTTACACTAAAATATCTCTTTATTTAATTAAATTAATTTAATCATGTTCTATAGAAAATAACTGGGCATTTACTGCTACCATGGTCATATATGACATTAGTTTGCCACGCAATTTAATACCATACAATAATTTAACGTTACGGTTCCAATGACACTAATTTCATCGAAAACGGAGACCGTTTGAAAAATGGCTATTTTAAAGGCATATATTTTAATAACGATTTCCATAGCGACTATTTCAAAATTTAATTTGGCCATAACTAACCATCTATAACACGAAATATGGATTTTTCTCTTTCATTAAAAAATTATCATCAATACGATTCCAACGTTTCTTGTTTCACAAAAATCCGACTTATATCGAATCATGTATATCCAATTGAAGTTCAAAACTCCGTATTACGAACTGCTGCGCCATTTAGAGCTCGATTTATAATTATATAAATATATAACATTCACACTCCGTTTTTAATAACGAATTAAATTTTAAAATCCATAAATATGCCAAATATAATATTTAAAATAGTAAATTTAAATAAAATATTTGACTGCCATAAATATGCCAAATATAATATTCAAAACTATGGACGTCGATAACCCCTTAGCACACATTCCGCAGCAAAGCCCAACTCATGAAGTTAACCCGTTAATCCCATTTGGATCCTGAGTAATAACCTCCCATTTGGACTTCCTTTGCATCTCGGGTTTTGGTCGAATTGGAGTTGGTCTTCAAAAGAGTCATCATGTAATCGTAGCTCCAATCTGGTTCGGTTCGGCCTCCAGATGCGGTTCAGTTCGGTTGTCCTTTCCTAGTTCGGTTCGGCTTACTCCAATTCCTAGCCATCAATCTGGTTCAGTTCGATATATGAGGTCCACCACGTCACATCGATTCGGTTCGTTCCTCTTGCTCCAGCTTACTCATTCTGATCTGATCCCATGATCCATCCAGATCCGATCTGATTCCGCTCCCTAGCTCTAGTCTGGTCCGATCCCCACGCCAAGGTTAGGTCAGATCTCAACTCAACGCAAATGGCCTTCCTTCTTGCCAAGTCTTCTCGGGTTCCAAGTTCCGATCCGAATCAAATCCCTTTGCCTAGTTCCCTTATCCGATCCGAGCCCCATACCCAATCCGATCTGGTCCGAAACTCTGCATATTTCCTGCAACTTTTCCAGCGACTGTTTTACGCCATACGACAGTATTTTCGACCATTTTCACTCTTCTAATCAATCATAAAGCATACCATACAGTCATAGCAACACAAATAACTAACAGTTCCGATCCGAATCATAAAGCATTTTCGACCATTTTCACTCTTCTAATCAATCTTGATCTAGGGTATTACTAGCCCAATCTCTATCGAGTTACGCCACAGAGCCAAGGTTATTACTAAACTAACATCTCTGATACCACTGTAACGACCCAACGATTTTCGGTCCGTAAAATCAACATAAATACAATTTCATATCCATGCCGATCTTCCAAACACCTAAAACACTGGATAGTTATTAGAAAGAAATTAGAGGGTGAGATAAGAAAGAAAGAAAAATTAGAACAGAAGAAGAAGAAGAACAAATACAACATAGAGTCTCACATCACAGCGGAACAAAATATAATACAGAAACAAAACTTTATTGAGAGCTTTTAAAAATACTTACGATATCAGAGTACATCAACACCTTTGGACAATTATAGTAACCTGTCCTGATATACAACGCACAGTGGAATAAATACTAGATACAATACGCCTGATCACCTCCGGCACATCTTCTGGAATTCGCAGCATCCGATAACCTAGAACTATACAACCCGGTCTAAACCAAGCATTTACAAAACATCAGGTCAGTCTGGTGAACCAGAGTGAGAAAAACTCGCACAGTATTATGGAGGATCATCCAACCTGATTTTTAAAGTTCAAAAATCTTTCCGAAAGAAAAGGATAATCGTAAGACCAAATCTACACATAAATACGGATGGTTTTATCTTACGATAACTCAAAACATTTTTGAAATCAATATCTTTTCTGATATTATAATAGTGTCTAAATACAAGTAAATAACAATCTAGCGGAACGCTTGCATCTCACGCCCTACATATATAGTATACAATCAAAACTGCGGTTGCTTATTGGATATTAGAATCCGACTATGACAAGTCATGGAACCTCCTGCCGATAGTGTATCTCTAGAGGAGAATACAGTGGGTTCAACAAGAACATCTTGCAACCCAGCCCACACATGACCGACCACTCATTTCGCTTGAGTGTATCGAATGTGTATCACCAACGGTTGGGAGCTACCCACCGTTTCCCGAAAAGGGACAACATCGATATATATTAAAGAAGCAAAAGGAATTTCTCTAGATAAGTGATTATACACCATAATGGGAGTGACCCATATAGCCATGCTGCCTGCCCGATTTTTGTCATTTACCGGTTGATGAGGCTTGAGGTTTAGATTAACTTTTGGACATCTGATCATCATTCGCTTTGAATGTCACATCGTCAGATCCGCCAGATATCACTAATTGATGTCCACAAGAAAACTCTAGTTGGAAGCTAAGAGAACTTCCATTCTCCGCCACTAACTATGATACATTTGAAGAAATCAATGTACTTGATACCTTTGGAAATACTCTATCAGACATCCATCCATACAAGTCATCCAGGAACAGGATGAACCGAAGGCACTCTCCTACTGCACCCAATATAGGAATCACCCCATAGATCAGTAGTGAGTAGTTCTTGCAACCCGTAGATTCCAACCACGATAGAATCACAGCTTATCTTTGCTTACCAGGCAGAGAATATTAATGTTTCTTCCATTTATGAAAATCCATGGTCTTCAATGCTCCATCTCGATCATCTTCTGATATCTTCACGTATTTGTTGGTCGGAATGGTTTTCGAATATAAATTCGATCCCAGACTTTCCGTACACACAATCGTATTGGACAGATTTGATAGTCGGTTATTTAACTATCAAAATAAATAGCGATTCAATCATGAAAATCCAATGAGTTCACTGGTTCAGTATTCAACATCACTTGGCCTTTTAATTAAACAAAATGTAAATTTAAAAATCTTAAATATTTCGATATTACGAATATAACTTTTCACTTCTTATTCAACGTAGGATCTTTCTTTAGATAAATACATTTTAATACTTAGAAAATCCAATATCATATCCAATTTTATATTTTAACTTTCAAAACATTAGCCACATTATTATCCAATATTGGAAAATCAATTCAACTTATTTATTCATAAAGCAACGTTATGAAATATCTTTTATTTCATTACTTGACAACAATAATCCATGTTATCCTTATATAATAGAACTCAACCTTACATTTCCTTTCTAACTCGAAAATATCGTTACATTTTAGCACAACCCCATTCCGTTTCCCTTTCACTTTGGAATCCTCATTATATATATATTTATATAGGTACTCACACCTTTCTAATTTCCTTTACTTCGGATCTCTCGTTATATATTCTCCAAATTTTAACCAAACGTTGCATTATTATTTAACTAATGGAAATAATATATTATCTCTAAACTCTTTTACCATTACCAACTAATATCATCTTCAGATAATCCTGATGTTGTTCAAGTTGGGGTATTTTAATTACCACTCAGACCTTGATCAACAACGTTCTTATCCTCAGATAAATATACGTTGTAATCCAAAAACCATATTCCATTCTAGTCTAAAAACAAATTCCATTTAACTATTTTATTCAAAATATAGTTTCATAAACCTTCTTACCTTTTAAAAATCTATTTCTCGAATATAACCTTTCTTTCTTAATTCCATAATTAAGTAATTTCTTATAAACAACACCTTTTTAACTCGGCCTCTTTAAACAAATTACTTTATAGTTTGGATTTGGTTATACAACCCTATGACCCACCTCTTTACCCAAATTCACTTTTACCAATCTCCTTTCAAATCTATTCAACCATTCCCCGCTTTGGAAATCTTATTTTCAATTTTCGTCTTTTTACTTAATCTCATTTTTAAGTATCGTTAACGATATAACGCCTCATCATTTTTATAAACCTTGTTTAAATAAATCCTAGTTTAAATAAATCATGGTTTAATCTAAACCCTTTCTATTCTAAATTATCTTTTATTTGATTCGAATATTAATTTCCCATTTATTTAAGCTATCGCTTAAATTTCTTTTTATAACTTCATTATAAAACTCAGGTTTAAAAATAAACCATGTTCATAAACTTCTTTCACCATCCAATTAGATTTCATTTCACTTCGATTACTCTTTTAATGAATTTCAATTAAAATGTAATTCCCTAAATTATAATTAATTAAAATAATAATTTAATTCAATAATTAAACACTGTCATAGTTAATTTCTTTATTAACTAAAATAAATAGTAAATTCCTTTTTAAAAACTTATTAAAATTAAAACCAAATTCATAAATGTTTTTATTTGATTAATTCAAAACAAACTAATTAAATAATCAATTCCAATTAAAATAGTCGATTTAGTCCACTGGAAACACAGTTACTTCATTAAATGATTCCAATTCATTTTTCCGTTAAATAAATTAATAATATAATTAATTTAAATAATTCAATTTAATTGTTTCTTAACAAAACAATTATCCAATTTAACTGTTAGGTTAATTTCTAATCACTTGTTTATAAATTTGATTAACACTAGAAATTCCCTTATAAAATCAATTAATAATCAATTATAAATTTAAATCATAAATAATAAATATTTATTTTCTTCTAAACAGACCTTTATTCAAAATATATATCAAAATCTATCTCCATTTATAAAACAAATTTCATAACTTCGGTTTAATCGATTCACCTGACGGTAAATCCATATAAAACAAAACAATTTATTTTTAGGTCATTTACTGCCTATTACTCAACCAATCTTGCCCATTGGTTAAAACAAAACAAAGATTTCATTTTTAGTCAATTATAAATAATCCAATTAATCACTCAATTAAGACAGTGCATATATTAAGAATATAAAAAAATAGTCTAATATATTTGAGGAATCCCATTGGATCCCTCCAATCTGCTCGTCCCTGTATCCAAAACGGTTATCTCTAATCAGATCAATCAATTTCATTTAACTGATAACAATAAGTAATGACCATTTAACATCAACCAATTCACAAGCAATTAAAACAATTTAAACACATTTATTTTATAAACGTTACCAATCAAGGTAAGTTACCTCCATTGGATCAAATCGTTAAAATAATGATTTGATATTTCCACTAAAATTAAACAATAATTTAATTTCATCAGTTAAATCAATAAATAAATATATAACTAGCAAACAGTCAACCATCAGCAACCAAAGCACACAAAATAAAAACCAAATTTATATAAAATATAAATGGGGAGAACAAAGTGAGTTTAACTCACCTTGAGTTGATTTGTTGAAGCGGTTCCGTTACAGTTAAATTAAACAGCCATCTAATTTAATCGTGAATTCTCGTCGTCTCTATTTCTGTCCTAGTCAGTTCCAAAATACAAAATCCATTCATATGGCCCCGACGCCTCTGGTTTGGTCCAATTCTAGAAATATATGCTTTTGTTAAAATTATTTTAAATATACGATTATAATGAAATCCCGTTAATTAATATAAATAAATCTATTACATTTGTAAAATAAAAGCAGGCTGTCTTCATTCCGAATACGTTCCAAGATTCACGGTCCCAGTGCACAGAAAACCCATGCAACTACCCCTGTTATAGTTTAACAGTATAAAATGTTTAACACTTAGTAAGAATAAATTCCTAATTTTAGATTTAAATTAATTACTATTAAGTTAAAAGTTTAGGGCCAGATATATTTCCCTCCTCTGTACATCCGTTCAGCGCCTGCATCAAAGAAACCACCCATTATTATGTACAGGGTTATAATTTATAACTACTCCCTTAGTTAATTATTAAATTAGCGTTTTCCTGTTTGAAACCTACACAACGCCTGATTTTACTTAAAATCCTAAAACCTTAATTATAAACTTAATATTTACGTTAACTATTACTATACAGGTTGACCTACTGTTTTCTCAAGATCCCTTTGTTCCAGTATTGTTTGAATACCCTATTTTTACTACATTAAAAACTAATGCATTAATAGCTTTAAAGTAAATACATGGTCGTATTAAATCTTCTCCCAACTCTTCGTTCATGCATCATTTCCATGCATTCGATCTACATGAATTATAAGTGACGGTTAATACAATTTGTCTTAATTAAATAAAGTATTTTACCGATTGCTAATTACGATGAATACATGGTCAACAGTTCCATCATTTTGCTTCCAGGTATTCCATTTCTGTTGCCTTCAAAAAAACCACGCTCCAAATGATTTTCCAACTCGTACCTAGCTTTGCTAAATCGGATTCCGATCAAAGGTAATCGACGTGCGCGCCGAGGCCCCCAGATCCTTCGTCCCTAACATCGCCTCCCCCGGTGCCATCCTTCGCCCGTGAATGCCCCATAACCGCACCCACTTCGATGTCGGATTCCGCCCGTTCTGGTGCCTCGCAACAGATCATAACCATTGATCAGGTATAAGTCGTTGAGTTGAAGATCTTTACAATAGAAAGTTCTTTGAATTAACGTGTGGATTTTGGGGTTATTGGTGGAAGAGATCGATTGTTTTCAGCCGTGAATTGATATAGTGGAGGCGCTTCACTTGCGTTGACCATGCATAGTTGGTTTGACAGAAAATTAGGTTTCCACGGTTTGGTGTATATATAGTGTTTGGACCAATAAAATAATATTATATTATATAAGAAACTTCAATGTGAAATAACACTCAAAAGCACCGCACACAACCTCCGTTTTCGACAAAACAATGTAATCATAGCATAAAAAATATTTCGGACCCGATGGGACAAGTTTCATCGAATTTCGACATCGTTTGTGACAAGTCCCTTATAAATATCGATGAAAAATAAAGCGTTTAAAATTCCTAAAATTTCAGAAAAATCCAATAAATTTGAAACCTTGACATTTGATTAGACCTCTTCCATACGGATCCAATGAAATTTGTTTCGTTCAAATCGGAGTTCATTTGGCTAGTTGTTTTTTCGTTTAAAGTTGCCCATGTTTGAATTGACCGAAATAATATAATTGATTAAGGCGTTTATCGTTTCCATGATCACGCGGTAAGTCCAGTTGACTCAAAAATTGAAAATTCTACAATAATTAGTTAATACAAACCCAATGGCACCAGTTTCGTCGCATTCCGAAACTATTTCCCAGTACATTATTTTTACACGCACAACAATGCCATTTTGGACACCAAATTACCCAGTCTCCAAAAATAACAAACTATATACTTAACCTGACTCTAAATGTCGATATGAATTCAATGGAGCTGGCTTTGCAGCCTGATTCGATCCTCTGCTCAAGTTACACTCAAATATCTCTTTATTTAATTAAATTAATTTAATCATGCTCTATAGAAAATAATTGGGCATTTACTGCTACCGTGGTCACATATGACATCGGTTTGCCATGCAACTTAATAGCATATAATAATTTAACATTATGGTTCCAATTACACTAATTTCATCGAAAATCGAGACCGTTTGCAAAATGGCTGTTTTAAAGGCCTATATTTTAATAACGATTTCCATAGCGATTATTTCAAAACTTGATTTGGCCATTACTAACCATCTATAATACGAAATCTGGATTTTTCTCTTTCATTAGAAAATTATCATCAACACGATTCCAACATTTCTTTTTTTAGAGAAATCCGACTTATATTGGATCCTGTATATCCAATTGAAGTTCAAAACTCCATATTACGAACTGCCGCGCCATTTCGAGCCCGATTTATAATTATATAAATATATAACGATCAGACTCCATTTTTAATAACGAATTAAATTTTAAAATCCATAAATATTCCAAATTTAATATATAAAATAATAAATTTAAATAAAATATTCGACTGCCAAAAATACGAGTCGTTACAAGGTTCGTAGGGTCATTCCCCATTACAGAAAGAATTGGACAGATGGCCTACAGAGTAAAGTTGCCTCAGAAGCTTAGTAGTGTTCATGATATATTTCACTGTCGCATTTGCGGAAGTGATTACATGATACCGCTAGAGTAGTGGAGCCGAGCATTCTTAGGGAAGTGGAAGTAGAGCGAGATGCCACGATTAGGCAAGTTCTTACGTGCATCCTTGGATCGGAGGTCAAAAAGTTACGCAACCAAGATGTTAAGTTGGTTAAAGTCCAATGGGGAGATGATCAAGGAGACACGACTTGGAGAATGGAAGAAAAGATACGTGTGTCGTACCTTTTCCTTTTTGAGGGTATGTTTTTAACTTCTCCTTTTTCTCCCACTTTGTTTATACTTGTTCTATCGTTTAGTGTATCCTCTCGATTATATCTTCAATCTTTAGGTAGAAAATACTATGGTTGTAAACATGTGTTTGAGACATGTTATATTTGGTGGATGCAAGTGGATGTAAGTGTTTGCTAGTGGTTGCTCGTGAATGCATTTACACACACATTAGGCACTAGATCGGCTCAATCACTTTTATATTGCATATGGTTGAGTGTGCATATTTAAATTAATGGATGTATATTAAATGTGTTATCATATGGATGTTGCATTTGGATGAATGGTTGTGCACTCGTATAGAAATGATGTGTATCATTAGGATTCTTTTGCATACATAATGCACGCAAGGCACTATCATGATTTGCATTTAAGAGGTCAACTGAATTGGTAGACTGCCTGATTTTGCATTAAGATAAGGACATACACACACACTTTGCATATGTTCATGAAAGCATTAGAAATCTTTTACGTACAATGGATGCCCATGATTAATGGATGAGTAGATGGATGATGGATGGTAGGACATACATTCTTCTTAACTTGGAGATTTCGTGGACGAAATCCTTTAAGTAGGGGAGAATGGAACACCCTCTAATTTTAAAATATTAAAACTGATAAATTTAAGAATAATTAATTTTTAGAGGAAGAGTTAAGTGAAACGGGTTACGCCATTTCGTTCATCTCGGAATTCTGCTTGGGATAGATTCCGAGTTTACGTAAAACGGACATCGTATGAAGAAGTTATGAAGCTCGGAAGATTTAAAGTTTAAAGCAGTAAAAATAGAAAAAACCATCACCAGTCAACCGCCCATTTTTCACCATTCGATCGTTTTTAAACAGAAGTGAAAACTGTCGACCGATTGAAATTGGCCTGTCGACTGGTTGATTCTGGGTAGTTTCTTGATAATGTGTTTTTCTAATTTGAGTGGTTCGGATGGTTCCTAATCATATCTGAATATCCTAATTCACCTAATACACCTATAAATAAACACCTAAACTTGCCCTAATCTCATTGTTTTCTTCAACCCTAATCTATGGTGCCGTCATGCTGCTGCTCCAGCTCCAATTAAATTTAGCTTTTCTTCTTCAACAAATAAAGTAGAGATTATTCAAGATCAGAATTGCTACAACAACGACTAATTCTCTTTTCAAAGAATCCTATCGCTATGGGTTTACATTACTTTCATATATAATTAAATTAAAAAGTAATTGTGATAGGATTGTAAATTGGATTTAATGAACATGCCTGTACGTAAGACGAATCTTATCAACTTTGTAAATCATTATCTTTCAGATTCATACCCATAAATCTGTCATATGCATTTCTGATCCATTTTGTCATTATATGCCTATTTATATTTCATATACCTGTTCTTATGTTTATGCTAGTCTTGATGTTTTGATTCTCTTCCCTACCTCTCTTCCTTTTTATTTTTGAAACTAGGCTAACTTCGATCCTAAGTTGAGATTTGCGTACGAATAACGTTTGAATGACTGGGAAATGTTTGGGAAATATGTAAAATAAAGTAATTGGCATAGAACAGTTAATAATTATGAAATTGGTTTGGGCATAATTCGGTACAACTTGTACGTATGGAATTATAGACATAACTTGGATTAGAATTATAACATAACTTGAATTAGAAATTATGGTTAATTGGAATATATGCTATAATTCAGAACTTGAAATTAGGCTTGAATAAAAGAAGAGATAATGAACGACATGAGGTTAAATTCGGATTGCGGTAGAAGTCTGCTCGGAACCGCCCGGCATATCCAGCAACTGCAAAACATCAATCTAATGTGAGAGGTCGAAGGCAGAAATTAGAAGTGTAATAGTGCTATGACACGAGGTTAGATTCGTATTGCGGTAGAAGTCTGCCCGGAACCGCCCCGCATATTTATCAACCGCAAACGGTAATCTAATGTGGGAGGTCTTGCACAATTACAGATATAATGAATTAATGAACACTTAACCAAGATAAGACATGTGGGAAGACATGGGTATAATAAAAGGGTTAAGTGGGTGACATAGGTGACATGTGAAACATAATTAAAGCACTTAACCAAGATGAGGCATGTGGGTAATCATGGGAATAATAATAAGGGGCTAAGTGGGAAAACCTAGTGGCGACCAAGCGTAGGAGGGAAGCTTGTGTCAAGTATGGGGACCCTTTTCAATCAGTAACCCATTTTTAGTATTTATATGAGCTCGAACTAGGTCGAGGACGGGACACGCTTACTGGGGTTGATTGTAAGAGGTCAAAAGAGTAAAGAGCGATGGCAGCGCAAGTCCAACGGAGTCATGTGCGTGCGTAGGTCCGGGCTGGTAGGTAAGACGTTGTTGCATCGTGTAGGTATAAGCCGTGCATTTTAGTAGTAACGGGTTTCCACTTTAGCGAGTGATACACCTTATTGTGGGGCCAGCACGGGTATCTACGAGTTAGGGAGCTGATCAAATGGGGAGGGTAGTGGGTATAACTAGTGGGGGTAGGAGCAAGTGGGAACCTACGAGAGCAGCTAGGAGTACACGTAGCTACCATTATTATGATTAGTAGGGAGGGATCACCTTTTAGTATGAGACTAGTATTGGTGCGGTGCAGGAAATATATTATAGTGGTTAGAAGCGCAATCGATGTTAACCTTGTTCATCTTGTTTACCTTGTCATACTTGCTTATTTACAGTCATTTCTTATATCCAGTTTATGTTCTTATCCTGTTACTTTACTAATTATATTGTTAAAGTCACTGGACTCGCCAAACTTTATGTCTGACCCTTTTTGTTTCGCCTCGTTTCTTACATCCCCCCTAGGTTCTCAGGGTGAGACTAGCGAGGCTTGATTTGGATTTCTCTCTCTCTCTCTCTAGTGAAAGTGCTTGGAAGTGCTAAAAGTAATGCTCAGCTTTGTTTCTCTTTCGTGTGGCATTTTGGAATGGGATTTTGGCTTTGCTTTTATGTACTCTGATAATAATTTTGTTCAAGATGGATATTTGTGTACTTGGCTTTTGTATGTGGTTTTGATGTTGTAACCAAACATGTTTTGCTTTTCTGCTGCAAGTACCACTTTATATCTGTCTTGTGATGTTCTTTCTATACTCTTATAACGCTCCATGAATGTAATGCATTCCCTTAGTGAGTGACATTAATGGACGTGTGGTATCACACTGGTTATAACTCGAATATGCATCATAAAAGAGAGAAGTACATTCCCAGCTGTCGAATCCACTAGCTGATCACCGATCAATTCTGGGTATTGAGAAGCTGTCTCTTAGGCAAGTCTTGTTTAAATCTCAAAAATCGATGCATATTCATCATTTCACATTAACCTCCTTAACAAGTACAAGGTTCGATATCTAGTCGGGATATGTAGCATCTCTGATGAATCCATTATCTCTCAGCCTCTCCACTTCTTCTTTTTAGGCAGTCGACCTCTCCAGGCCCAGTATATGCCTCTTTTGTTTAGTAGGAGGGTACTTTGAGTTCATGTTCAGTGCATGACTCATAATCGACGGCGAGATCCCACACATGTCAACATGTGTCCACGCAAATGCATCCAAATTGGATCATAGAAAATCTGTTAGTTCCCCTCGTCCGGATGAGATCTGATTTTCAAGACCTTTTCCTGGTCATCATTATCAATCTGAATATCCATGGTTGCTTCATTAGGTGTCACCCTTTTGCATCCCAAATCTTCATCCTCTCTGGGGTCCATGTCTTTGGGTGGATAATCAGGCGACTCCTTTTTAGAAGCTTCCTTACACCTCCTTTGGGGGAGGGGAAGTACTTATGGGTTCCACGCCATCTCCATTGCGTAGCATCTCCCAACTAGCTAAATAGTAGGCTCTTCCAGTAACATGGTCGTTGTGGACCATTCATATTCTAGCTTTCATCAGGAACTTTAGCTATAGACATCCGCGTGCGACGTAAGCTCTAAACACAGCTAGAGCCGGTTAGTCTAGACCTTAGTCAGACAAACTTGACTATGATAGCATGGATTGCAAGGCTTCAAGTAATATTCATGTTTTATGTCACAACTGATGTACGAAGTGGAGGGCTAACGGTCGATTCATATTTTTGTTGATCTCGAACTCTCATCTCTTGACCAAGGTCATATGGTGACCGGTGTTAGGTCGAGTTGCTATCATCTGGGCAAAGATTCATATGTCCAATCATGGTCTGCGGTGGTTCAACTGGTACTTATCTATGGGCGCCAACGTATTTTGATTTAACTCTTATCTGGTGGAAATCAATCATCATCAATGGGGCTGATGGCAGATGGGTATTGCAAAGGCTAACAAAGTTCTTTAGGGAGTGAACCGTAGGACATTTGTCTTTCATCACGTCACACAAGTGGAATGTAACTTTGTAGTGTTAGGATCGTTAGTCGCTTTCTGGTAACCCGTCACTAAGAACCATCGTTGCTAAGATCATCAGAGTCATCTTTGGAATAGTGCCCGGGCTACTCCATATCAACGTCATTCGAGATTCCACCATTTTAACAAGTTTGATTCATGTCAACCAGGTGGTCACTACTCGTTTAAGAACAACATCAGTTGCATTGGTGAAGTCTATACACCATCGAAACCCTAAGAGAGGAGGTTACTAGGAAATAATTTTTCTCTCGTACACTGTCATAATTAGCATGCCGAATTTGTTCAATAGCTCCTCACATTGAATAACATCGGTAAATAGAGGTCACGGGTTTTGGAGGAATCCTAGTCATGGACATTTTGTTGTGATATTCTCTGACTTTCCATTTAGTCATCATTGACAAGCTTCAATGACTGCTGTTAATCAAAATATATGCCGAGCCGAAGGCGAGCCATGCTACGAGCCGAAGGCGAACCGTCAACGGGTCTGGGCGCAGCGCCGATGGGGGTCCCGGGCCCCATAGTCCCGACAGCGATCGACCTAACCGGTTAGGTCGTAAATGTGGGCAACGCACGATTTTTTCGATTTTAGAAGATGGAGCCTTTTCTGAAATGATCTGAAAAATGTATTTTTCCCCAAAAACAGCCGTACCGGGTCGAATCGGAATTCCTTCAAGTTGCGGTTCGGAGATGTCATCGGATCCCGGTTCGGGTATGTCATCGGATTGGGTCGGGGGAACATCAACAGCAAGCAGTCAGTTTGGATGTCACCTCCTATTCGAGCCGGAGGTTCTTGTTCGGGTCGGATAGGCCCCGATCCGACCCCACAGGTCTATTGGCAAACACTTTGTCTACATCTGATCCGAGGGCTTAATTTACATCCAACCCGGTCATTTCACCTGCATCTGATCCGGAGCTCATTTGAACTGGAAACACATCTGATCCGATCTAGAAGCTTTACTAGGCACTGTTTCCAATCTCTGGTGATCTCTGCTATATGGCTCGGAGTAATTTCACATCTGATGATCTCCACAACAGCAAAATCAATAGAATTCATAGGATTTCCTTATCGGACTAGGCGATCCAACAAGTAGATTGGAGAATCCTTAAACGCTGAGAATCTTCATTTCTCAGTGAAAGCACCAAAATGTTAGACCAAAAAATAGCACAAACACCCAATTGTCTAGTATTTATAAGTAATATCGAAGAATAGTAATCTAAAAATAGAGAAAAAGCAACCAATACACGAGATTTATAGTAATTTGGCATTAACGAGCCTACATCCAGTTTATAATCCTTCATTCAATAGAGAATTACAATTACAATGAGTATAATCACTCAAGCACTCGATTACAATGAATTTATTTCTCCGAATTCATTTATTTTCATGTAAGAAGAAGGTGGTTTCTTATTGAAGAAGTGTAGCCATGGCAGATATGAGGAACTGAAATGCTCCAAAGATCGCACTATTGAGTGCAAAATTATGTACATATAGGCATACAGTTGGTTAGGGCGGAGTGGCCACGTGGCAACATCAGGGAGGACTTTGAAAGTAGTGCAGGACGTGGCTTCTATTCGTGGGGTGACATGTGTAAAACAATCAGGATTAGTGGGCTGGGGTATAGGTCAACTTGGTGGAATACTTTCATAACATCAGATGGTTCGGGTAGGGGTGCAAGCAATCCGAACCGATATGGAAAACGTGCCTTACTACATATGCATGCACAAGGGGATTAAACGGTGGTTCTTCTGATCCGATCCGACTTTAAGATATAGGAGTTGTTTCTCTTATGTATAACTGGGTTCGATCTGGACCGTCTTCCTCGATCCAAACCGTCTTCCTTGATCCGAACCGTCTACCTCGATCTGAACCGTTGGCTTCACTCTGAATCGTTTGCTTGATCATGGAGAGTGCAAATGCTCTTTCTCAGTTCGGGGTCTATTTATCTATCCGACCCAATTCAAAAGGGTAGATCCAACCTAGTGATGTTTGCATGTATAATTCAAGTTTTCTAGCTTTCCGTCGCACTATCCAAGTGGTTGCCAATCAATGTAAGTTCATACTCAAGTCACTGGCTTTGGGTAGCCTGGTTACAAAGCAGGATAATAAACACTATAATAATTTAATGTCTAATGGTGCAAATTACCCTTTTTCATCAAGGAGAAGAAGAAAATTAGGCCAACCCTTTAAGACTTAAACTTTTTGTTTGTCTATTTATGTTTAATCTCATATTGTGGAATATGTAGTGTGCTTTGATTATAAATAAGAGGAAAATATCGAAGAATGAAGATGACAAAAATCACATAAAGTTTCGAAAACAAAATTCCGGAGCTTACAAAAAAAAAAGGTAAACAACAAAGAGACAAGTTAGCTAAATCATTAGCCGGTTCTATTTCCAATTTATTTCAAGAAAAAGCTCAAAAACCTCAACCTTCAACTTCAATTAAAATTGGAGAAATTGATAGCGGAGATGATTATATTAATGAAAATATTGAGATACATGAAGATCTTGAATACACTCAAGTAGCAAGTGAAGATGAAAATATTAATGACACAGCTATGAATGAAGAGGAGCATGATGAAGATATTTCCACGGGTGATCATAACAATTATGTTACCCATGAATGTATTAATGATGAGATTGTTCTAAATCTTGAAAAAGATATTGATGTCAATTATGATCCAACATCGTGGGGAAGGATTACGAGAATTAAGCAAGTTTAGCGAGGAACTATTAAAATCGTAAAAGAAAACGATATGTTTCCAAATAAAAAAGATAATCGCAAACTCTTTACTTCCAAACACTATGTTGTTGGTTATCGAGGTGAGAAGAGCATGAAAAAAAATTGTTAGTGTATTCAAACAAATGTGACAAGGTTTTTTGTTTCTGTTGCAAGTTATTCAAGCATACTCAAAAAACATCAAAGCTAGCCGAAGAAGGAATAGATGATTGGCGTTATCTTTCTTCTAAACTTAGAGATCATGAAAGCAATCCAATACACATTAAAAATCTTATAAAATGGGTTGATTTGCATAGAGGGCTCAAAAAAAAAAACATTTGACAAAAAATGGAATCTCAAATTGATAAGTAGAGACAACGTTTAAAGCAAGTGCTTGTGCATATCATTGGTGTTGTGAAGATTTTATCTACCATTTCGTGGAATAATGAAGGAACTTATGAGAAAAACAATGGACTTTTTTGTCAACTCATCCAATTTGTTACCGAATTTGATCCAATAATGGAAGATCACTTAAGATGTGTTGTACACAATGAAACTAATAATCATTACCTTAGCCACAAAATTCAAAATGAATTGATAGATTTATTGGCTAAGAAGATTAAAAAAGAAATACTTGCAAAAAGATTAAAAGCGAATTTCTTTTCAATCATATAGGATTGCACTCTAGATATGAGCCATAAAAAACAAACGTCAATTATCATCAAATGTGTGGATGTTGATGACGCAAGAAACACAAAAGTGGAGAAATTTTTTTGGTCATATTAAAGTAGAAGACACATCGAGATTTGGTCTTTTTAAAGAGCTTGAAAATTTATTGATGGATCTTAAACTCCACATTAATGACATTAGCGGTCAAGATTATGATAATGGTTTAAACATGAAAGGTATGATTTACGTCGTTACGGTTAAAAACGTTATTCAATTTTGATATGTTGATTGATCATTCATATCCATATTAAATTTTGTAGGGAAACACAAGGTTTTCAAAAAAGACTACTAGATGTTAATCCTAGAGCTTTTCATATTTCATGTGGATGTCATAGCTTGAATGTTGCACTATGTTATATGGCCAAATCATGCATTAAAGCTAGGAACTTTTTTGATTATGTGCAAAAAATTTATGCTCTATTTTTAGTTCAACCCCTCGATGGGATACACTTAGAGATTATGTAAAAGGGTTGACTCCGAGAGCATTATCTGCTATACGTTGGGAAAGTCATATCGAAAGTGTAAAGGCAATTAAAAATCAAGCTTCGGAGCTTAGAGATGTGCTAATTTAAATTGAAAATAATTTCAATGATAACAATGTGATAATTAAGGCTAAAGCTTTGTGTCATAATGCTTTGGAGGATTTTGAATTTTTGATTAGCCTATGCATTTGGTATACAATACTTGATAATATTAATCGAGTTACTAAAATACTTCAATGAGAGGGAATGAATATGGAACATGTCGTTGCAAGAGTAAATGAGCTTATTGTATTTTTCGAAAACTTCGAAAAGATGGTTTCAAATGTTTTATGAATGAAGCTAATGAACTTGTTGAAAAAGTTGGACTTACTGATCCTAAATTTGAAACGAAATAGAGGATTGTTCGTAGAAAAAAGCAATTTGATGAAGATGTAGATACTCTCGATGTCCAATCTCCAAAAGATATATTCAGAATTACCTACTTTCTACACATTATTGATCAAGCTCTTTTTTTCACTTAAAGAGCGATTTAAGGAATTTGAGCTTTATGAAGGGACATTTGGGTTCCTATTGAATGCAAAGTTCAAAAATACCAAATGTGAAAAATTAAAAGAGCAATGTTTCATATTAGAAACTTTTTTGAAATATGATGAAGAGCGTGATACTTGCGGAGAAGAACTGTTTCAAGAGCTTCGACAATTGAAAAGAATTCTACCAATGGAAATTTCAAAATTGAATTGACATTCTTGATTTTCTAAAGTCTTATCATGACATAAGTGGGTTTTTAAAAGAGTGGGTGACTTATAAAATTTCGTTGACCATACTGGTTACGGCTGCTTCAGCGGAGAGTAGTTTCTCAAAATTGAAGTTAATCAAAACTTACCTTCAGATTACTGTGCCACAAGAGAGTCAAGTGGATTAGCTATGATTTCTATTGAAAATGAATATTTGGATATGCTTAATTATGATGACATAATTAAAGAATTTGTTATAAAGAATGCAAGAAGAAGCTTGTTTGGTTGAAATGAAATCATATGAGGTTTTAATATAACATTTTTCCTTAACTATATATATTTTGTATGTGAACAAGTAATATGATGAGTATAACTTTAATTCTTGGCTTATGTTTGTTTTCTACTTTGTACTTGATAAAATGGTGAACAAAAAAATTAATCTTGTCTTAGACAACCCAACATATAGGACCGACCCTATAAGCGTTCTGTCAACAACGCTTATATTATAATCAATTACTAATTAACCACACATTATCAACCATTAACCAATCACAAGCATACATAACTATATACATATAATACAACCATATATATATATATATATATATATATATATATATATATATATATATGTGTGTGTGTGTGTATGTGTGTTTGTGTCAATAATGTTTCTCACATTTGGGTTCCACTCCACCAAACTTTACTGAACCGTTGGACAGTGTAACCGCATCTCGTTTTTATTTTCTCTCTTTACCAATATGTGTATATATATATAATATACACAAACATGCATATCTTACCCTCTTTTTCTTTTCATTTTTCTTTTATCTTTCTTTGTCTTTCCTTCTTTATTTCTTGCGCATGGAGGAGGAGTGTGAGGGGATGGTGGCGTATGACCAAAGAGGGGGGAGGGGAGGGAGGAGGAGGAGGAGGAGGAGGAGGAAGAGGCTTGGAATCCATGGATACTAAGGTAAGGAGGAAGGAGAAAGAAAGGAAAGAATGAAATGAAATGAAATGAAAGAGATTTAATGTCTTCTTATAGGAAGAGAGGAGGGGTCTAAATGCAAATGTGCCAGGACACTTGTCTTCTTCCTAAGTCTTTCCTTTACGTGGAACCAAACCACCCTTAAAACCATGTGCCTGATGCGTGAATAAGACAAAAAAAGTCATGTGCTTAGGAAGGTAAATAAGACAAAAGTCATGTTCCTTAGGGATATGGTTTCTTTCTTAAGCTTTTGTGACACATTTATCACATTTTCAAAGTGCTTTCAACTTAGCTACGCTTACATATTGTAATAACCCGGAAAATGCGAGCCAGTTTGAAAATTTTATTTTGGCAATTTTAGCGAGTTTTGATTATTTAAAATGTATTATTTTAAATAATATCGATGAGAAGTTTATTTTGAATATAATTCGAACGTATATATTATATACGTCGTCGTTAGAATATAAATATTATATATAATTATAAATCGAATTGAAAATGGCGCGGTAGTTCGATAATTCGATTTCAAACTTCAATTGAATGTACCGGGTGCAAAACAATCCGGATTTTAGTGAAACCAAAAACATTAGGATCTAATTGATGATATCTTTCCAACGAATCCGAAAAATCAAGATTTCATAACGGGGATCAAAAGATATGTCCAGTTGAAAATTCTGAATAGTCGCTATAGAATTCAGGCCCTTAAAAATGGACATTTTGCAAACGACCTCGGATTTCGACGAAACCAGTTTTGTTGGGTCCGTGATGTTAAGTTATTGCTAGGTTTCAAATTTCATAATTTTCCGAATCAATATGTGGGCGTGGCAAAGGAAAACGCGATTGACCATTTTCAGTTGATTTTAATCGACTGGAAATTGGCCATTTTTCAAACGGTCTCGGAATTCGACGAAACTAGTTTTGTTAGGACCGTATCGTCAATACGAAGCTAGAAAATATTTTTCTGGAATTTTTCAAGTTAGTATGTGACCCCGGTAATTTGAAATGTACGTTTAAAATTCAATATAATGATTTAAATGTAAATTCAACGGAAACTGATTGCAACTATCAAATCAACCTACGATACATATCCCATTGTGTTCAGAATGGGAGTATAACGCTGGGGGCGACAGGCGGTGGGCCTCGTTTTGAGGTCATATGTAAAAGTCAACATTTAGGAATTAAAAAAAAAAAGAAGAAATCCTTCTCTCTCCCCTCCCCCTTATTTCCTTCTGGCCCCCCTATTTCTTCATTCGATTTACAGAAATGAAAAAAAAAAACCGCACTACCGATCCCTAATCGAACCCCCCCTCCGCCTCATCGCCGATGGCGAACCACCAGCCGCAAACCCCCAATCGAAACTCCCACTACCCTCCGCCTGTCCCTCCGCCAACCGAGCTGCCTCCCCAGCCTCCAAGACCGACGCTACCCCCCTGGCCACTGCAGGCTCCAACGCCGAGACCACCTCCGCCGACCTCCACGCGATACCCTTTCTCCCCACCCCCTTTCCAGACCTCGGCGGCGCTGAACCCCCCCCCCCCCTTCGAAGTTCAACAGTGGAAACGCCCCCCCCCCCCTGTAAGTTTATTTTATTTTATTTTATTTCTTTATTTTATTTATATTGTTTAATCCGATTTTAATTAGGAAAAAAGCCTGATTTTTTTTTCTTTTTTAGTATAAAGATATATAATTTTGTTTAGAAATGAAAATATAATTTTGCTTTAGAAATGAAAATATAATTTTGCTTTAGAAATGAAAATATAATTTTGCTTTAGAAATGAAAATATAATTTTGCTTTAGAAATGAAAATATAATTTTGCTTTAGAAATGAAAATATAATTTTGCTTTAGAATTAAAAATATGATTTTTATATATTGAATTTCGAATTAAAAATATGATTTTTATATATTGAACTTCGAATTAAAAATATGATTTTTATATATTGAACTTCGAATTAAAAATATGATTTTTATATATTGAACTTCGAATTAAAAATATGATTTTTATATATTGAACTTCGAATTAAAAATATGATTTTTATATATTGAACTTCGAATTAAAAATATGATTTTTATATATTGAACTTCGAATTAAAAATATGATTTTTATATATTGAACATCGAAATAAAAATGTGATTTTTATATATTGAAAAGCGAAGTAAAAATTCGATTTTTACATATGTAGTGAAAGCGGATAACGAAGGTGACAAAAAGGCGAGAACGAAGAAGCTTTATATCAAAGAAGAGTCAAGATGATTGGATAGCTATCGGTGAGAATTTCTCACCTTTCAATTTCTTTTCTAATTATATATATATACTAGGATGCAGATGGTGCTTAGTAGCACCCGACACAATCGTCCACAGACCATGGACTTGTTTGTTTGGTTGCATAGATTAGCTATATGTTTTGATTTGAATTTGGTTGATTGGTGATTTTGATTGATGTGTGAATGGCGTGGGCCTTCACTAGACCGGGGATAAGGCTAGGCCTCGTCCCGTTTCTAGTATCGTGCCGTTATGCCGCCGAAATTTTCTAAAATATGTTAGAAAAATAAAAATATCATTTTATTGAATAAATGAATTGAATAGAAATTCATATGTTGAAATAAAATGTTTTATCGTTAAAAATATAATTTTTAACGTGAATGTGAATAAATAAAATATTCATTTACAAACCAGACGGTTTGTTTAGGTACACTGATTTGACTAACATTGATTGGGTCGATAAATTTTACACATCGCCCAACTGCACAACTAAAATCTGTGTTTGATTGTTTGAAAACCCCACACGGGTGTTGGGATGAAATATGAATCTCACTCATCCTGATTGATTAAATATGTCAATCGATTGATTGACAGGCTGTTATAAGCATTAGATATCTATATTTGATGCTTATACGGTGTAGTGCACTTTGGTTGATGGTTGATTATATATCGTTGCTATTATATACATGTGTTGTATGAAAATCCATATAATTAACTTTATATGGTAATTGATTGGGCCTCATTCCAATCGTGAAAATAAAGAATATTTTGATAATAACAAATATTTTGATAATAGGAAATATTTGAAATAGAATATTTGAAAATAGAAATATGTGAAGCCGTGATGATTAGATTGACGCCATTTTGACGTGAACGATATTTATATCGATTTTAAACGATTTTGAAATGAAATGAATTGAAAACGATTTCGAAATGAAATGAATTGAAAACGATTTCGAAATGAAATGAATTGAAAACGATTTCGAAATGAATTGAATTGAAAACGATTTCGAAATGAATTGAATTGAAAACGATTTCGAAATGAAATGAATTGAAAACGATTTCGAAATGAATTGAAAACGATTTGGAAATGAACTGAATTGAAAACGATTTTGAAATGAATTGAATTGAAAAACGATTTCGAAATGAATTGAATTGAAAACGATTTCGAAATGAATTGAATTGAAAACGATTTCGAAATGAATTGAATTGAAAACGATTTCGAAATGAATTGAATTGAAAACGATTTTGAAATGAATTGAATTGAAAACGATTTCGAAATGAATTGAATTGAAAACGATTTTGAAATGAATTGAATTGAAAACGATTTTGAAATGAATTGAATCGAAAAACGATTTCGAAATGAATTGAATTGAAAACGATTTCGAAATGAATTGAATTGAAAACGATTTTGAAATGAATTGAATTGAAAATGATTTCGAAATGAATTGAATTGAAAACGAATTCAAATTGAATTGAAAGCGAATTGAAATGAATTCAAATTGAATTGAAATTTGAATTGAATAGAAATGAATTTTGAAACGAATTTATAAAGAAGAATTCAATTTTGATTTGAATTGAAAAGGAAGTTGAAATTGCTTTTGAAACGAATTTAAAACTATTCATATAATTCGTTTTAAATAGAAATCGACGAAATATATATATTATATATATTATATATATAATATAATGGCCTGAATAGAACGCGCCGCGGCAGTTCGTGAATTTCGACCATTTATTTCAAACGGACATTACGGGAGATCCGACCGTCGGATTCTCCTAAAACCGGAACCGTTGGGTTCGTATCGAAAAGGGCTTTCTAACGAATACTAGAAATTAGAAATCTAACGGTTGGATTTGGAATTATGTCCAAATCAAATTTGAAAAAGGCCGCTATAAGTGTAGTTCGATGGCCATTGATGGAAATCGACTGTACGGGCCTTGATAAAATTATTAAAAATAGTAATAATTTGTGTAAAATCATAAGAAATGATTTGTGAAGATTTGGGATGAAAAACTCCATATTTGAAAGGATAAAAATAGATTTTTATCGAAATGAACTAGTTTTGAACTAGAATTATAATTCTATTTATTTTTAAATAAATAAATTGAATTTGAAATGGTTTTAAAAATAACCAGAATTTCCAATGATTGCATTGGAGTGGATTTGAATCGAAATTGTCTTCGGAATATTTCGATGTTGGAATTCGTGATTATACAGATGTTGTTATGGAAATTTGAAAGATATATATTTGTATCGCTATTTCCAATACGACATTTGTTAGTCGTAGAATTTGATATTGAATATAAGCCGATATATTTTCTATTCAGAACCTTATATTGAATATCAAATGTGATTTGGGTTTGTCGTGAATGGTGTCTTCACTAACACTGTTCTTGAACCCAGTTGAGAAAAGATTAAATCTTTTTATTTAGATTTAATGAAGTGTACCAATTAAATAATATTTAATTGGAATTGAATGGATATTGATTTTTGGGTTTATCGTGGACAGTGTTTTTAAAATAACACTCGTTCTTTAACCCGATAATTAATGGAATGTGATTTTGGGTTTATCGTGAACTGTGTTTTAAATGACACTAATTCTTTAACCCAGTTAAAGATTAAAACTAAGTGGAGTTTTAATGAATCTTTAAATAGATTGAAAAGATCAAGAATGGAGTATCACCAGTTTTACTCCAAGCGATAGTTAAATCTTTAATTAGATTTGAACGTGAAATGGTAATTGAATTACCGATAACACCGTGGTGTTAGATATAAAGTATGACCAGTTTTACTTCATGGGATGAATAGGTTGGGATTGGGAAATAAAATAAATGATTACTTCGGTGTGGTTCGCTAATCCCGACTAGTTTGAATTGATATTCAAAGGAGATTAAAGAATAAATTTAAAGAATTTATCTTGGATAAAATTAATGGGAACTTTTCCCAAAGTATAGGAATATTTGAATAAAAGAATATTCTGAATTGGAATGAGGCGTATGTTGTGTTTGTGTAACACTTTTATAATATATACGCGAGTTATTCAGAAAGACCGGGTTTATCCCATTCTGAATAACTGATTTGACGTGGTGTCGAAGATGAAGACGGTGGTCGAAGACCGGAAGTCTTCACGTCGTTTGGGTGATTACTGATGATCTTGATTGGGCTGTACACCCAAGAAGATGGAATTAGTTAGTGATCATCCAGACGTGCTTGGAGATCGATGGATATGCAGGGTACTAGGTGCCTCCGGTTTCGTTCAGCCCCAGAACGGACTTGTAAATGGACTGTGTGTCTGACATTGGATTTTAGTCTGTGTGATTGATTTCTATTAAATATATATCTGTTTGGCGGCGGAGAATTTATTCTCTTGCTTAACGCCCTTCACTGAGACGTACGAGCTCAGGGGTTATATATTGATGGATATCAAACGCATGGAGTGAATTGCCTGTGTGGCATGCCTAAGTGGCAATTGATCGAGGCTTCTGTTGAAAAGAAAAGTCTTGTGGTGATGATCAAAGCACGGCCTTTGTGGCGTAGCTTTGTGTAACCATTACTTCGCGTGTTTCACACCCGGTATGAACCAAAAACGGGAGACGGACCTCAGGGAGGGCATGCGTTTCTTTCTAGTTAGAAGTGGCGTCAGTGGTTTTACACGCCCTGACGAGTTTGACTTATGTGGTTGTTGCTGTTGCGAGGCGCCTCGGTTTGATCGGACGATCCGGGTCCGATGGAGTCATTCGTTGGTTCATTTACGCCCCATAGTGCGGGGGAACGCATGTTCAGGGTTTAAGTTTAATCCACATCGGTGGACCGGCCCTGTCGCTCCAAGGTCACTCGAGCTCTGACCTGAGACATGGGCTAGATTGTCTCGAATCGGTTGAGGACTATCTTTTGCCTCGGTTCATAGACGGAAATCCAATTTCCAAATACGTGATCTTGCGGTTTTAGTTGTAATCCTATATATGGCGACATAGTGGGATGGGGCGCTCATGCCGCCTATGATTGATACTTATGATTTGAAGTTGTTTTATACACTATGCACTGACTATAGTATCAAATGATTTGTTTTAAAACGTATCAAGCATTCTTTGGCTGTTATAAGGGAAAACCCTATCCTCGGCTGCGTTGCATTGTGTGATGGGACCTGGGTCTTATAACAGCTTCATTTTTCTTTATTTAGCATTGCGCTGTTTGTTTTATGCACTGGTATTCTTGGGAGGAAACCCGTTCCGTGTTATACGGCGTGGTCCCTTGATTTACCTAACTTTTAAAATGAAGAATAATAACTGTTTTAGTTCTCACACCAGTCACATGACTGACCTG
This sequence comes from Allium sativum, assembly GCA_030737875.1. Classification (NCBI taxonomy): domain Eukaryota; kingdom Viridiplantae; phylum Streptophyta; class Magnoliopsida; order Asparagales; family Amaryllidaceae; genus Allium; species Allium sativum. Next base: position 448,133,545 of record CM060916.1, read on the forward strand.
GAGTTTATTGTTTTAACCTAAACTCTGGGTGCCCCTATTTTGACACGGGCAGCTAGTAGTTTTGGTTCTGCAGATTTATATTCACAGGATCCTGGTTTACAGCTGGAATGATATCCGGAAAGCTTTGTATCCGTATATCTCTTCTAGTTGTGTATTGTATTATTTTCCGCTGCAATGTATTTAAATGTAATTTAAATCTCTGATATTTCTGTGTAATATTCTTTTATACTCTGTATATTCTTGTAATCTGATGCATTGTTGTAATATATAGTGAAATGTTCTTCTGTATGTGTCCTGATTTGTCCTGTTCTCAAACGATACGGCGTTTCGAACGGTCTGGGTCGGTTTAGCGACTGGTTCGGACCGAGCGGAATTCCTTCTCGTAACAGTTGGTATCAGAGCTTTTGTTTACAAAGCTTAGAGAACAAGACACATTAGAACCATACGAAGGAATTCATCAGATATTGGATTAGTAATATCCAATGAGAATGACTCGTTAGAGATGGGATCAGTAGTATCCTAGAACGAGTGTGAAGAGTACATTTTCAAATGAAAACAAGTTTTGTTTTGAAAATTTAAATCAACTATTCGTATTTGATTATTTGTTTATATTGATTTTGGACAATTCAGTATATAAAGAATTTGCATATACGCCTTGCAAACGTATATTCAAAGTTTTAATATATTGGATAGATATAGCATCGCACTCTAGTCGCCCGAAGATGATATTGATGATAGCGATCGCATCATCAACATTTATGTTCGAGTTTCGAAGGTGTGATTTTCTATATATTTCCATTAGACTGGTGTGAGAACCAAAACCTATATATATAGCTAGAATACATTGTTGTGATTTGGCATCAAACATCTGATTTTTGTATATGTATCAAAATTATGAATTTGAAACTTTAATTCACTAATTGATTGATGTTTGTGTTGTTTGTTCATTTGTTTGCTAATTTTGGAACCATTATTCCTAATTTGATCGAATAATGAATTGTATTGAAATTTGGTCGCATTTGCTGGCATATACATGTACTTACATTGAACAGGTCATAACAAGGAGGCTAGAGCCAGAGAATAAAATTTGTTTGCCCGACAAATAGGTACATGTTTACTACATAATATACTGTTTTGTTTGGGTGATGATGATTTTATGAGCCTATTGGCTAGCCGCTTGGCTTTTTCTTTTTCTTTTTGAGATCTGAAGGACCGGGGAAGCTATTTGAAATTCCCCGATGCTCCCGGTGCAGGGGAGGTTATGGCGAAATTTTTCAAAAATTTAGGGTGTTAGCCAAATTTTTGAAATTTTTGAAAAATTCTCAGAAACTGAAAAGTTGGAGAATGGAAGCCAGATCGAACGTAGAGTTGAATTATCAAACCACTTTCGACTTTGTTCCTTTTCAGGGACGAAAAGTTTTAAGTGGGGGAGATTGTAATAAACCGGAAAATGCGAGCCAGTTTGAAATTTTTATTTTGGCAATTTTAGCGAGTTTTGATTATTTAAAATGTATTATTTTAAATAATTTCGACGAGAAATTTATTTTGAATATAATTCGAACGTATATATTATATACGTCATCGTTAGAATATAAATATTATATATAATTATAAATCGAATTGAAAATGGCGCGGTAGTTCGATAATTCGATTTCAAACATCAATTGATGTACCGGGTGCAAAACAATCCGGATTTTAGTGAAACCAAAAACATTAGGATCTAATTGATGATAACTTTCCAACGAATCCGAAAAATCAAGGTTTCATAATGGGGATCAAAAGATATGTCCAGTTGAAAATTCTGAATAGTCGCTATAGAATTCAGGCCCTTAAAAATGGACATTTTGCAAACGACCTCGGATTTCGGCGAAACCAGTTTTGTTGGGTCCGTGATGTTAAGTTATTGCTAGGTTTCAAATTTCATAATTTTCCGAATCAATATGTGGGCGTGGCAAAGGAAAACGCGATTGACCATTTTCAGTTGATTTTAATCGATTGGAAATTGGCCATTTTTCAAACGGCCTCGGAATTCGACGAAACTAGTTTTGTTAGGACCGTATCGTCAATACGAAGCTAGAAAATATTTTTCTGGAATTTTTCAAGTTAGTATGTGACCCCGGTAATTTGAAATGTACGTTTAAAATTCAATATAATGATTTAAATGTAAATTCAACGGAAACTGATTGCAACTATCGAATCAACCTACGATACATATCCCATTGTGTTCAGAATGGGAGTATAACGCTAGGGGCGACAGGCGGTGGGCCTCGTTTTGAGGTCATATGTAAAAGTCAACATTTAGGAATTAAAAAAAAAAAAAAATCCTTCTCTCTCCCCTCCCCCTTATTTCCTTCTAGCCCCCCTATTTCTTCATTCGATTTACAGAAACGAAAAAAAAAAACCGCACTACCGATCCCTAATCGAACCCCCCCTCCGCCTCGTCGCCGATGGCGAACCACTAGCCGCCAACCCCCAATCGAAACTCCCACTACCCTCCGCCTGTCCCTCCGCCAACCGAGCTGCCTCCCCAGCCTCCAAGACCGACGCCACCCCCCTGGCCACTGCAGGCTCCAACGCCGAGACCACCTCCGCCGACCTCCACGCGATACCCTTTCTCCCCCCCCCTTTCCAGACCTCGGCGGCGCTGAACCCCCCACCCCCTTCGAAGTTCAACAGTGGAAACGCCCCCCCTGTAAGTTTATTTTTTTTTTTTTATTTCTTTATTTTATTTATATTGTTTAATCCGATTTTAATTAGGAAAAAAGCCTGATTTTTTTTCTTTTTTAGTATAAAGATATATAATTTTGTTTAGAAATGAAAATATAATTTTGCTTTAGAAATGAAAATATAATTTTGCTTTAGAAATGAAAATATAATTTTGCTTTAGAAATGAAAATATAATTTTGCTTTAGAAATGAAAATATAATTTTGCTTTAGAATTAAAAATATGATTTTATATATTGAACTTCGAATTAAAAATATGATTTTTATATATTGAACTTCGAATTAAAAATATGATTTTTATATATTGAACTTCGAATTAAAAATATGATTTTTATATATTGAACTTCGAATTAAAAATATGATTTTTATATATTGAACTTCGAATTAAAAATATGATTTTTATATATTGAACTTCGAATTAAAAATATGATTTTTATATATTGAACTTCGAATTAAAAATATGATTTTTATATATTGAACATCGAAATAAAAATTTGATTTTTATATATTGAAAAGCGAAGTAAAAATTCGATTTTTACATGTGTAGTGAAAGCGGATAACGAAGGTGACAAAAAGGCGAGAACGAAGAAGCTTTATATCAAAGAAGAGTCAAGATGATTGGATAGCTATCGGTGAGAATTTCTCACCTTTCAATTTCTTTTCTAATTATATATATATACTAGGATGCAGATGGTGCTTAGTAGCACCCGACACAATCGTCCACAGACCATGGACTTGTTTGTTTGGTTGCATAGATTAGCTATATGGTTTGATTTGAATTTGGTTGATTGGTGATTTTGATTGATGTGTGAATGGCGTGGGCCTTCACTAGACCGGGGATAAGGCTAGGCCTCGTCCCGTTTCTAGTATCGTGCCGTTATGCCGCCGAAATTTTCTAAAATATGTTAGAAAAATAAAAATATCATTTTATTGAATAAATGAATTGAATAGAAATTCATATGTTGAAATAAAATGTTTTATCGTTAAAAATATAATTTTTAACGTGAATGTGAATAAATAAAATATTCATTTACAAACCAGACGGTTTGTTTAGGTACACTGATTTGACTGACATTGATTGGGTTGATAAATTTTACACATCGCCCAACTGCACAACTAAAATCTGTGTTTGATTGTTTGAAAACCCCACACGGGTGTTGGGATGAAATATGAATCTCACTCATCCTGATTGATTAAATATGTCAATCGATTGATTGACAGGCTGTTATAAGCATTAGATATCTATATTTGATGCTTATACGGTGTAGTGCACTTTGGTTGATGGTTGATTATTTATCGTTGCTATTATATACATGTGTTGTATGAAAATCCATATAATTAACTTTATATGGTAATTGATTGGGCCTCATTCCAATCGTGAAAATAAAGAATATTTTGATAATAACAAATATTTTGATAATAGGAAATATTTGAAATAGAATATTTGAAAATAGAAATATGTGAAGCCGTGATGATTAGATTGACGCCATTTTGACGTGAACGATATTTATATCGATTTTAAACGATTTTGAAATGAAATGAATTGAAAACGATTTCGAAATGAAATGAATTGAAAACGATTTCGAAATGAAATGAATTGAAAACGATTTCGAAATGAATTGAATTGAAAACGATTTCGAAATGAATTGAATTGAAAACGATTTTGAAATGAAATGAATTGAAAACAATTTCGAAATGAATTGAATTGAAAACGATTTTGAAATGAATTGAATTGAAAACGATTTCGAAATGAATTGAATTGAAAAACGATTTTGAAATGAATTGAATTGAAAACGATTTCGAAATGAATTGAATTGAAAGCGATTTCGAAATGAATTGAATTGAAAACGATTTCGAAATGAATTGAATTGAAAGCGATTTTGAAATGAATTGAATTGAAGACGATTTCGAAATGAATTGAATTGAAAACGATTTGGAAATGAATTGAATTGAAGACGATTTTGAAATGAATTGAATTGAAAAACTATTTCGAAATGAAATGAATTGAAAACGATTTCGAAATGAATTGAATTGAAAACGATTTTGAAATGAATTGAATTGAAAACGATTTCGAAATGAATTGAATTGAAAACGAATTCAAATTGAATTGAAAGCGAATTGAAATGAATTAAAATTGAATTGAAATTTGAATTGAATGGAAATGAATTTTGAAACGAATTTATAAAGAAGAATTCAATTTTGATTTAAATTGAAAAGGAAGTTGAAATTGCTTTTGAAACGAATTTAAAACTATTCATATAATTCGTTTTAAATAGAAATCGACGAAATATATATTATATATATAATATAATGGCCTGAATAGAACGCGCAGCGCCGCGGCAGTTCGTGAATTTCGACCATTTATTTCAAACGGACATTACGGGAGATCCGACCGTCGGATTCTCCTAAAACCGGAACCGTTGGGTTCGTATCGAAAAGAGCTTTCTAACGAATATTAGAAATTAGAAATCTAATGGTTGGATTTGGAATTATGTCCAAATCAAATTTGAAAAAGGTCGCTATAAGTGCAGTTCGATGGCCATTGATGGAAATCGACTGTACGGGCCTTGATAAAATTATTAAAAATAGTAATAATTTGTGTGAAATCATAAGAAATGATTTGTGAAGATTTGGGATGAAAAACTCCATATTTGAAAGGATAAAAATAGATTTTTATCGAAATGAACTAGTTTTGAACTAGAATTATAATTCTATTTATTTTTAAATAAATAAATTGAATTTGAAATGGTTTTAAAAATAACCAGAATTTCCAATGATTGCATTGGAGTGGATTTGAATCGAAATTGTCTTCGGAATATTTCGATGTTGGAATTCGTGATTATACAGATGTTGTTATGGAAATTTGAAAGATATATATTTATATCGTTATTTCCAATACGACATTTGTTAGTCGTAGAATTTGATATTGAATATAAGCCGATATATTTTCTATTCAGAACCTTATATTGAATATCAAATGTGATTTGGGTTTGTCGTGAATGGTGTCTTCACTAACACTGTTCTTGAACCCAGTTGAGAAAAGATTAAATCTTTTTATTTAGATTTAATGAAGTGTACCAATTAAATAATATTTAATTGGAATTGAATGGATATTGATTTTTGGGTTTATCGTGGACAGTGTTTTTAAAATAACACTCGTTCTTTAACCCGATAATTAATGGAATGTGATTTTGGGTTTATCGTGAACTGTGTTTTAAATGACACTGATTCTTTAACCCAGTTAAAGATTAAAACTAAGTGGAGTTTTAATGAATCTTTAAATAGATTGAAAAGATCAAGAATGGAGTATCACCAGTTTTACTCCAAGCGATAGTTAAATCTTTAATTAGATTTGAACGTGAAATGGTAATTGAATTACCGATAACACCGTGGTGTTAGATATGAAGTATGACCAGTTTTACTTCATGGGATGAATAGGTTGGGATTGGGAAATAAAATAAATGATTACTTCGGTGTGGTTCGCTAATCCCGACTAGTTTGAATTGATATTCAAAGGAGATTAAAGAATAAATTTAAAGAATTTATCTTGGATAAAATTAATGGGAACTTTTCCCAAAGTATAGGAATATTCGAATAAAAGAATATTCTGAATTGGAATGAGGCGTATGTTGTGTTTGTGTAACACTTTTATAATATATACGCGAGTTATTCAGAAAGACCGGGTTTATCCCATTCTGAATAACTGATTCGACGTGGTGTCGAAGATGAAGACGGTGGTCGAAGACCGGAAGTCTTCACGTCGTTTGGGTGATTACTGATGATCTTGATTGGGCTGTACACCCAAGAAGATGGAAACAGTTAGTGATCGTCCAGACGTGCTTGGAGATCGATGGATATGCGGGGTACTAGGTGCCTCCGGTTTCGTTCAGCCCCAGAACGGACTTGTAAATGGACTGTGTGTCTGACATTGGATTTTAGTCTGTGTGATTGATTTCTATTAAATATATATCTGTTTGGCGGCGGAGAATTTATTCTCTTGCTTAACGCCCTTTTCTGAGACGTACGAGCTCAGGGGTTATATATTGATGGATATCAAACGCATGGAGTGAATTGCCTGTGTGGCATGCCTAAGTGGCAATTGATCGAGGCTTCTGTTGAAAAGAAAAGTCTTGTGGTGATGATCAAAGCACGGCCTTTGTGGCGTAGCTTTGTGTAACCATTACTTCGCGTGTTTCACACCCGGTATGAACCAAAAACGGGAGACGGACCTCAGGGAGGGCATGCGTTTCTTTCTAGTTAGAAGTGGCGTCAGTGGTTTTACACGCCCTGACGAGTTTGACTTATGTGGTTGTTGCTGTTGCGAGGCGCCTCGGTTTGATCGGACGATCCGGGTCCGATGGAGTCATTCGTTGGCTCATTTACGCCCCATAGTGCGGGGGAACGCATGTTCAGGGTTTAAGTTTAATCCACATCGGTGGACCGGCCCTGTCGCTCCAAGGTCACTCGAGCTCTGACCTGAGACATGGGCTAGATTGTCTCGAATCGGTTGAGGACTATCTTTTGCCTCGGTTCATAGACGGAAATCCAATTTCCAAATACGTGATCTTGCGGTTTTAGTTGTAATCCTATATATGGCGACATAGTGGGATGGGGCGCTCATGCCGCCTATGATTGATACTTATGATTTGAAGTTGTTTTATACACTATGCACTGACTATAGTATCAAATGATTTGTTTTAAAACGTATCAAGCATTCTTTGGCTGTTATAAGGGAAAACCCTATCCTCAGCTGCGTTGCATTGTGTGATGGGACCTGGGTCTTATAACAGCTTCATTTTTCTTTATTTAGCATTGCGCTGTTTGTTTTATGCACTGGTATTCTTGGGAGGAAACCCGTTCCGTGTTATACGGCGTGGTCCCTTGATTTACCTAACTTTTAAAATGAAGAATAATAGCTGTTTTAGTTCTCACACCAGTCACATGACTGACCTGGAGTTTATTGTTTTAACCTAAACTCTGGGTGCCCCTATTTTGACATGGGCAGCTAGTAGTTTTGGTTTTGCAGATTTATATTCACAGGATCCTGGTTTACAGCTGGAATGATATCCGGAAAGCTTTGTATCCGTATATCTCTTCTAGTTGTGTATTGTATTATTTTCCGCTGCAATGTATTTAAATGTAATTTAAATCTCTGATATTTCTGTGTAATATTCTTTTATACTCTGTATATTCTTGTAATCTGATGCATTGTTGTAATATACAGTGAAATGTTCTTCTGTATGTGTCCTGATTTGTCCTGTTCTCAAACGATACGGCGTTTCGAACGGTCTGGGTCGGTTTAGCGACTGGTTCGGACCGAGCGGAATTCCTTCTCGTAACACATATGTTGCTATAAATCAAAACCCAAGTCACCGTTTAACTTTTTCAACAATCGACGACAAAAGCGATTAAATTCGACGACTTTTATTAACTAAAATCGACAATCTTTTGTTACTTAAGAACTCAAATAAAATTTTCTTTATTCACAAATTTATATTAAAATGATCATTTTGGTTTTGTCAGTATAAATTTAAATAATCCATTTTGACAAAAGGCGTTACATTTTTATCAATATATTTCACCGTTTTATTTTATAGTTTTGAGCAACTATTAAACTGAATTCAAAATCCAACTTAGCATCATTAAATTAACATTTTCAAAGTTTAAACCAAATTAGATTTGTCAAGTGATAAACTCTCACTTTTAACAAAATTTTAGTATTTGGCAAATCTTGGTTTTGACAAAAGTTGATATATTTTGTCTGTATAATTTTCCATTGAATTCCATTGCTCTAATCAAGTTATTTTAGTTAATAACCTATACTAAATACTTAACCAATATAAGTTATAGTAAAAATATTTTTACTAATATGTTTTTGGCAAAATTTGTCGTAACAAAACAGATATGTTTCCTGACAACATTTTGACAATTATATTTTATATTCTCAGGTAACTTTCCTTACCATTTATAATAAATTAGTTTATATTTTAAACAAATATATTACATAAATTTCAAAAACTCAATTTGAATTTACATTCAAGCTGATAAGTTATAAAATCACATTTTTGACACTATTTACCAAAAATCCTCTTTTGATATATTTGTTAATCGCAATAATTTTGACAAAACTTAATCTTAATATCAATTTTAGCTTATCATATATTTGAAAACATATTAAAATTAAAAATCTTTTGAATTAACTTAAATTGAATTAGGCTAAACAATCTGAGTTGTTACATACTATCTCAACGAAAATATATAGCAAAACTTCTAGCAAAAACAAAGATGAATGATTCAAAAGGGAAACCAACAACAATGATTAGCTGTCAGCACTACACTAAATACAAGGGAGAACCCTTATATAATAGAAAAAAATATAGAAGTGTAGTTGGTGCTTTATGATATGCAACTATCACTAGACCTGATATTGTGCTCAGTGTTAACGAAGTTTGTCAATTTATGCAGGCTCCTCTGGATAGTTACGGGAAAATAGTGCTATGATACTTGAGAGCTACTACAAACAATGGACTCTTAATCAAAGCAAATAGTAGTTTCAATATTATTAGATTCACTGATGCTGATTGGGCATCTGACCCAAATGACAAAATCAGTTCATGATTATATATATATATATATATATATATATATATATTGGTGATTATCATGTCATGGTATTCTAAGAAGCAGTCAAAAATATCAAGATCTAGTACAGAGGCAGAATATAGAAACATAACAAATCTTACAATAGAGATAATGTGGTTAAAATCACTTTTATCTGAATTAAACTTTCTAATAAGAAAATTATGGTGTGATAATCAAAGTGTCGTGTGTAAGTTATCAAACCAAGTGCTTCACTCAAGGACTAAGCATATAGAAATTGATCACTACTTTGTGGGGGAGAAAGTTCAAAGAGAATATATTGAAGCAAGACACATTCTCTAACTAAGGCCCTGTCATTTAAGAACTTTGCAAAGTTTTTAGAAGATTTCAATGTCATGAAGATAGATGATGACAATACCCAAGCAAAGATAGAAGAAATCTCCAGTACTCAACAATCAGAAGAACAGCAGAAAGGAACAAGATTCAAACCTGAATCCCTCAGATCTCATTAAACCAGCAATGAACATGAAAGCATCTTGACTCAAAAAGTCAGATTCAAGTTGAATCAAGAAGGAGAAGCAGATTTAGGAATCGATTCTAGTACTTTTTAGAGACCAAACTCATAAGTCATCGCAGTGTCTGGCTTGGAAGACAAAACCCTAATATTGATTTGAGGGGGTGAAATAAAGTATACAAGGAAGTCGGCTGGTAGGGTATCATATCCAAACCAAAGACAACAGGTTGATATACTAATGAAGCCGAAGCCCAGAGCCCACCAGTATTTCTTCTACGCAACTACAATAACTTTTGGGCCAATTCGATAAAGCCCGGTTCATTATTTTTGTATATTATAAGTATACTCATTGTACTGAGCATTGTATTCATTCAGTATACATCAAAAATCATTTCTCTATTACAATTTCATTCTTCTCAAATTCGAAACAATAAAAAGTATCAATTTTTTTAAATTTCAATTTACACATAATCAATTTATAAAATCATTGAGAAAAGTAATTTTTTTAATATGATTTAATAAAAGGAAAAAAATTCTGTAACTAATAAGGGATCAACGAATGATGTCTATAATTTCCAAATATTGTTTTTTACAAAAAGCTAATGTAAAGCAGGGAACAAACTTAACCTGATCTAGGGTTTTTTTTATTGCACCACCTCAACTTTTGCACAGAAGAAATTATATTAGAATTTTTTAATTTACCTAATATAAGATAATTGGATAGTTTTTTTACATGTCAACATATTGACTATAATTAATTAAATTTGAACATTAACCAAAATAGTTAGGCCTTTGAAACTATTTTGCACACTATTAAAGTAGTTTGTTTTCTAAACATGAATAAATGAGCATAGTAAGGCGAAAAATGTGTTTGCTTCAAGCAGCTCATAGTCTTGGACAGACCCTCAATGCAGCACCTATATGAAAATATTTTGTATGTCACATTTCGTTGGCTCTCAAAGCGCTCCAACTTAGCAGTGTTTCTCCATTGACTTTATTTACGTCTTACGCGGACTAGTATTACCGTACAACGGTGGAGAAAACCCACCATTAAGTTACATAATAACGACAAAAAAAATCTAACTTTTTTCCTAAATTATGAGTTTGATCAAAAAAAAATTAGCTTGTTCTAATTTTTTTTAAAGTAATTATAAAAATGCAAATCCAGTTACACTGAGAGTTGTACACACAAGCTAGCTTGACACTGAGGATTTACTATAAATGTATTGATACAAATCATTCATAAGCACACACAAACACGCACACACACAGACATATATATATATATATATATATATATATATATAAGCAAGTATCAATGTACTTTTAACATTGAGTTTCTTTATAACCCTAAATTATTATGGAATTTAAAAACGAAAGTACAACCCAAACACATTTCTACTCAAAGCATAAACCATATTTGTGAATATTTTAACCAAAATATGAAAAATGCAAGAATAGATATAATAAAGAATTTATGATTTTCGAATTACATTATTTGAATAAATCACCTAAAAATTCCATTGTTAATTAAAAAAATTAAACTTTAGACTTGCTCGCTGTCGATATTTCTTCCAATAAAAAGCTTGATTTAGTAATTAATAACTAGTTAATGCATAACAAAAATCTTTTGTTCTTTATTTTCATTTATATACTCAATCTGAGCGACATAAACCCTAAAAGATGAAAGGCTCATCGCAGTTATAATTAAATTAACCAAAATTGAATGGTTACCATCAACAACTAAAAACATGACACAAAACTAAAAAATAATTACATACAAAGTTAAGTGCTTAATTAAACTCTAAATAGTTATCTATATTGCGAGCGATTGATAAATTATCAACTTTTTACAAAAAGATAAGCTTATAAGAGGTACTCGCTTTGACACAGAATTCTCCATGCATTAGAAACTCAATCTACCAGGCTGTCGTTGAAAAATGAAATCCAGTTAATGATGTAGCTGTAGTAAAGAAATTATATTATGACCTAACAAATAAATATTAACCAGGTTCCTTTCAAAAATGCATTGTCTATCAATAGAGCCGACATGATTGTAATTTCAAATCATGTACAAACAATATTTCGTTTGCAGTTTTGAAAAAATGTAGTACAAGATTGCTCGAGTCAGTAAATTGATAAATATAAACGTGAAGTTTCAAACTTAAGAAAATTTATTACCTAAAATAAATCAGGATAGAACACCAATAATTTGTAAATCTACCTAATTATATCAGATCCAAGAAAATGCAAACTATATATATATATATATATATATATATATATATATAAGCGCTCCGGGGCAACCTTGCTTTGAGGCATCACTTTAGCACCACTAACCTACCGTGAGCTACACTAATTCAAATCCAACAAGATTTTGTATATACTCAATCAACATATATATATATATATATATATATATATATTATCATCTATCCAAATTTTGAGCTCATTCTGACATTCGTAGAATAATATATTTGATGTTTAAATTTAATGGTTCGAGCACTCTGGTTTAGCAGCATCTCTTTAATCCCCTACCCTACTGTGAGCAACATTAATTAAAATCCAACAAGATTTGGTAGTTATTCAATCCACATATATAACATCTATCCAAAATTTGAGCTCGTTTTGACATTCGTAACATTTTCAAAATCCTAGCTCAATTATTCAACTTACAAATATTTATAGAATAAAAACTAGGTGGTGAGCGTTTTTATTTTCTATTTTAAGTTGCATTTAGTAGTTCCTTTCAATTCTTTAGGTTATTTAAAAACAACTTTCGTTTTCAGTTGTGTAAACAACAAAAAACCATTTCTCTTTTTTGTTTGCTTATTTTAACCTTTTAAGAATGTTTTCTTTAGTGTTACTATAATAGCTTTTGTTTCCATACCATCTTTTAATAAGATATTTTATTTTATTTTTTTATAACAAAAATAAATCTTTTGTTTTCGCTAAGAAAGAACAACGATTTCAAATTTACTTTGCAGGTCATAAAAACAAATGATAAGATTCGCTGGAACAACTCTACTTACCCAAAAAATCATTGATTTTAAATAAATAATTCTGCACATCATCTTATGAATCCTTGTTTTTCTTTGCTTGCATTGTTGGTTACTAGCATTTGTATACTATGGCTTTTAATTAGTTAAGAATTTTTTTGCTAATTTGAATCGAAGTGAAAATACAGATTCGGGTTAGAGCTTTTAAGATCAAAAAAAATTCTGATTAAGTCTTTGCATTCATTTAGTTGCATTAATTTCATGCATATTCCTAATGATTTCATTTTGGATGCAAATTTTGTAAATGGAAGTGAGTGTTATTAAGAAAATAGATTCAATATGCGCTAATTTTCTATGGAAGGGAAACCAACATAGAGTCAGTTGGCAAAATGATTGTAAGCTGAAACAAGAAGAGGGTTTAGTGTTGCAAAGAATTCAGGACAGGCAGAATTTTATTGTTGTTAAACTGCTATGTACATTTTTTGAAGTAGACAGCTTGTGACCTGTGTAGATGATTAATCAGTACTGTTACAATAAAAAATTTGGTCTATATCATTGGATCCAAATTCTTCTTCTTCTTGGAAAACAAGCCTACGTAGATGAAATAATAGTACATGTCTTATTAACAGAAATATTGTTGACGGGAGAAGTATAAGATTGTGGTTTTAACTTCTTTTTTTAAAGCAACATATATATATATATATATATATATATATATATCACAAAAAGAAGAATCTAGCCATTCTCCAACGGCACACAAGTAAAAAAACTACAGAATCTGTGCACAAACACAAATAAGACTAAATAACACAAATATAGCATAAAAACGACCGAGATCAAACGAAACATGAGAGGCCAAGCCAATCGAGCCCTCAAAATATGCTTGCCTAACACAAGGAAGATGCCGAAGCCTCTTCTGCTCCACTGAACAAGAGCCATGACAAAGGGCGAGTCTGTCAAGCAACCAACTAGTAAAGACGATCTGTTTTAGCAGAAAGCTCCAGTACAAGGCCGCACTGAGGATCCATCTGAAGCTCTAGCTTCAGCTCCAAAATCGCATAGAAAATTAGCCGATGCTCTAGCTCAAGGCCCTAAACAACACTGCCAAAAAATGAAGGTCCCGATGTTAGGGAACTAAGGTGTCTATAATACAGTGTTAATGGATCTTAAGGCTATTCAGGTACCAGAAAGAAGAAGTGTATTCACTGTATCAATTCAAATTCAAATATAAATAAATAAGTAATAAAATAAAATGCAGTAAAGTAAATAACACCAAGATTTTTATAATGGTTCGGATTATCCGATCCTACATCTAGTCTTGCACCTCACTGTGCAAAATTTCACTCTAATCGCTTGCTTTCCACGGGTGCAAGAACACCTTTACGATCTTGATTTCACAGGCTACAAGATACACCTTCTCTTTATCAACAGCAACAAACAATGGCAAGTAGTTGTATCTTCAATACAGATTCTTGCAGATTTGGTACAATGATCCTATAGACCTCCAAGGCAATATATCTTTGAATTCTTTGAGGAAATATAATAAAATCAGATAGAGAATGATATGAATTCAAGTACAACTCTCCGATATTGTATGGCTTGCAAATCAATGAAGAATAGGAGTGAAAGAGAGTGGATTGGCAAGAATAATAGAATAGTATTCAATGGATTCGTATATAGAATATATGGAGAAGGACCAGAAGAAATGTGAAAAGATGATGTTAAAATTCGTTACTAGGAGCCTTCAAATAGTGTTTGAAAGGATGTGTCTTTTAGTGAAGAGATGAAGGAAAAAAATCTTAATTTGAAAATATGAAGAAGCCATTATATGTCGACATACAAAAAGATACATGTCGACATGTGAGAAACACTTATAAGTGTTTCAAATGTATTTCAGATTTTCAATATTTCAAATTACCTTATAGTTGTGGATTTTGGCAATTCAGTGGAGGTCGATGGTTAATGAGCTTCAAGTATAATTGCCATGCGATCTTTAACAAGATATTCTAAGGTTCAACTAAACACCTAATCACTTCAAACACCTCTATTCTTTAGCATTCTTCTCTAATACGCTTTGGTCTTAAATTATTATGATTATCCTTCCATTTCTCCTATTAAACTTCTTATATAATTCCTTTTTATATTCTTGTATATGTATAAAAACATCTCTATAATATATCTGATGTAACTGCATAATCCGAAGATACGTTAATAGTCAGTTTTATATGGTTGTTATCATTAAAATCAATATCTATTGTACCTAGGCTATTAATAATCTCCCCCTTTTTGATGATGACAACCATATAAATATTTGAGAGATAAAATATAATACTTTTTATATTTGACTCCCTCTAACTCTGTGCACTCCCCCCATTATTTTGTCAAGTATATTTGTACCTTTTCTACCCCTTCGTCATTATCTAAAAGGGTAAAAATAACTGTTTAATTTACATCTAGATAATATGTAACATTTGCACATGAATATAAATAAAACACAAGAGGGGAAATCAAATAAATTTAAAACAAGAAATGACTAAATAGATAGACGAGTTTTAGAGTTACTGACTTCGCTGATGCCACAAAAAAATCCTTTTCATACTCATCTAAGGTTCAATAGATTTTTTTGATATGTGCTTTAAGCATCTGTTATTTGGTACCTGAAAATTTATAAAAATATGCACACTGGTACCTTTTTATTTTAGGGTCCATGGGGTTAAGTTTTGTGATGCCAAACCCATGAAGAGTTTGAATTCCCTTTCAAAATATAATTATAAGATAAGTGAACCTTTTTAATAAAACTATCAATATATTTTTATTTTTCATTGTTATCCAACCTTTTTGGAACCCATGAGTTAATGAATCAGTTTGGAGGATTTAACTTTAATTTCCTATGTTTTGGTTTGAACTTGGTGGCTTTAACAAACTTAGTATAATGAGTACTATTCTTCTTTGATTTAACCTTAGGAGTATATCCAAGTCCATGTTTATTCCTAGTGTTTTTTGATACAGATAATAATTTCTCTCGATTATCCTTTCCTTTGTTAAATTTATCAATATCAGTTTTCATTTATCAAAATCCTTACTATGGTTAAGAGTAAACATTGTCTAAAGATGTTATTTTTCCATTCAGATCAATGATTTGTGACTTCATTGAAAGATTTTCTGATTTTAAGGACTCATTTTCACCTTTTCAAAACTTTTAATTGTTGAATCCTTTCCATTTGTATGGCAATTTAATCTTTCAATTTCATCTTCTAGACATTTTTTTTCTTTACTTAACTTTTCAATATATATTTTTAATCTATCTATTTCTGCCAAACTATTATCATACTCTTTCCTAAGTATTTCATATCTTTGATGCATATCATTTAAAAATTTAGTAATTTCTTTATCAAAATTCCATACCTAGTCATCAATTGCCATGAAGCATACATTGGCCTTTTTGTTTCTGAATCACTATCACTTGATGATGAATCATCCCATGTTGCATTGAATGCCTATTTCCACTCCTTATTGAAAGTATTTGAAATGTGCTTTGGTTTTGTCAAGTTAGGACAATCTCTTTTCAAATGATCGGGTTTATCACATTCTAAACATTTAACAACATTTCCATTTCTGGAATTAGTGTTATTAGTTTTTTGAAGTTTCTTCATTATCCAGTACTTCTAGAATTTCTTGATCTTCTTAGTAATAAACTCGATATCATCATCAACAGTATCATCATCTGGTTCATCACTATCGATCATTGCATTAAGTGCTAGTGATTTCTTCTCATGTCCTTGATTCTCTTTACTAACCTGCAACTTTACTTCATATGACATTAGATTACATATTAATTCTTTTATTGAAACGGTACAAAAATCATTGGCTTCTTCGATTGCCAGAGTCTTCTGATCCCATTCACTAGGAAGTGAATTCAAGATCTTTCTGACTTGGTCTTCTTCAGTAATATCATTTCCTAACGATATTAAGGCATGTACTTTATCTTGAAATCTAGAATACATATCATAAATAGACTCAATTGATTTCATTTGAAAGAGTTGAAACTGGTGAGTTAGCATAGATATCTTTATCTGTTTTACTTTACTGGTGTCTTCATGTGTGACTTTCAGTACTCTCCAAATTGAATTACAAATAGACATTTGATTAAATTCATTTCTATCTAAGGAGCAAAATAAAATGTTCATGGCCTTAGAATTATTAAGTGATTGTGTCTTTTGGTCCAGTATCCATTTTGAATATTCAGTTTGAGGCTCTATGTATTCTACTTGGGTAATGTTTCAAATATCTAAACCCATCAGACTACAAATAAAATTTCATTCTATAATCTCAATAAGCATAATTACTGCCATCAAATAGAGGGGGTCTAGTGGTAGATTGCCCTTCTATAAAAAAATTAATAAAGGTGTTACTAGTGTCACTAGACATTCATAATTTTCAAAAAAACCAATTGATTAATTTTTGAAAACCTTGCTCTGATACCAATTGTTAGGGAACTGGGGTGTCTATAACATAGTGTTAATGGATCTTAAGGCTATTCAGACACTAGAAAGATTAAGTGTATTCACTATATCGATTCAAATTCAAACATAAAGAAATAGGTAATAATAAAATGCAATAAAGTAAATAACACCAGAATTTTTATAATGGTTCGGATTATCCAATCCTACATCATGTCCTGGACTTCATTGTGCAGAATTTCACTATAATCGCGTGCTTTCCACGGGTGTCAAGAACATCTTTAAATATTGATTTCACGGGCTACAAGATACACCTTCTCCTTATCAACAGCAACAAACAATTGCAAGTAGTTGTATCTTCAATATAGATTCTTGCAGATTTGGTACGATGATCCTATGGACCTCCAATGGCAATATATCTTTGAAATCTTTAAGGAAATATGATAAAACCAGAGAGAGAATGATATGAATTCAAATATAACTCTCTGATATTGTATGGCTTGCAAATCAATGAAGAATAGGAGTGAAAGAGAGAATGTTAAAATTCTTTACTAGGAGCCGTTAAATAGTATTTGAAAGGATGTGTCTTTTGGTGAAGAGATGGAGGGAAAAAACTTCTTAACTTGAATATGAAAATCTGAAAAGTCGTTATATGTCGACATACAAAAAGATACATGTCGACATATAAGTGTAAGCAACACTTATAAGTCATTTAAATGTGTTTCATATTTTTAGCATTTCAATTTACCTTATATTTGTGGATTTTGGTGATTCGGTTGAGGTTAATGGTTGAAGAGCTTCAAGTATAAGTGCCAATATGGGATATTTAACAAGATATACTAAGGTTCAACCAACTCCTCATCTCTTCAAACATTTCTGTTCTTCAGCATTCTTCTCTAATACGCTTTGGTCTTCAATTGTTCTGATTATCCTTCCATTGCTCGGATTAAACTTCTTATATAATTCCTTTTTTTTACTCTTGTATCTTTCTAAAAATATCTCCATAATATATCTAATGCAATTGCACAACTTGAAGATACGTTAGTAGTCATGTTTATATGGTTGTTGTTATCAAAATTAATACCTAGCATACCTAGGATATTAACACCTCAAAGACACACACTCCCAAATTTTTTTTTAAATTCAAGACCTGCAGAACTAGCAAACAATGTAAGATCAAACAGGGGGAGGGGAAGTTGGGGAGTGGGAGGAGGGACAGGTGGAGGGAGGGTGGGAGACGAGGGAGGTAGAAGACACTGAAGAGGTGTCTGTCTACAGATGTACCAAGGGTTGAACCAATTCCTTCCCTAGGGGGAAGCAATATTAATGTTATATCAAAGTTACTAGCTAACCTCCTTGAGAGTGAGCCAATTGCTCCCTTAAACGGCCTTGCACGAAAGACAAGGAAAACATCGTTTATTACCCTCTAGATGATGGAAGAAGGATCCATAGACAACTCTCAAATATTGCCTTGTTTTGTGAGCACCAGATGTGCCAGCAGATAAGACAAGAAATCAAATGAAAAAAAATTAAACAAATAGATTTACCTGAGATGTCGGCCCACCAGTACCTCAGTAAATCAACAAGAGTAAAGGCGTAACCTTGGCAACCTACCAGATTCCCGTATAATTCCAGACAGCTCTGGCACAAGAGTCGTTGAAAAACAAATGAGCAATGAATTTCGAATCACCTGATCCGCAATATCTGCAATGGTATATGATTGGGATGTCGATCCTCTAGAGATTATTGTCTAATAGTAACCCATCATGTAGGGTTCTCTGTATAAACAGTGAAACGTTCAAAGATAATCGAACATCCCAAATGAAAGAGAAAAGACGGAGGCATGGAGACGGGTCCTCACCAAACTGCATGCCACCTTTTTCGAGAAAGGATTTCCATCCCAACCTGACCCACCACCGTGGGAATTAGAGAAGGATTTGATGGATTGCATCCATTTCCACGTCTCACTAGCATGGATGGGACACTGAAGTAATTCATGCCCATGAGCCTGTGGTAATTAGCGTGGAGGAACGTCGCCCACAAGGAGTCTCTTGCTTGAAACCGAACCCACAACTTGCAAACATAGGAAACACAGATGTCCTTAGAGTCACAGGGCATATGTTGCTTAAGAGGAGCTAATAAGAAAGTCAGTGATTATATTTCAGACCTTATTCGAACTCTTCAACATTGTAATTTGCCTCTACATGTTTGCAAGTCTATAGAAACTGTTATAATACATACTGATAAAGAAGGAGAATTTTGATGGCAGAATCCCTCGAATTCTTGCAAGTTTTCATTGCATATAGCGTAGAATATTATTAGACCAAATGTCCAGGTGTAATTCGGTATCATTAAATTTGGAACAAAAGTTGTCCTTCCCCCCTCCCCTTAAAACGTCAGTTTGCACATATTTTGAAATTATCAACAAATGAACACTTTAAATATAGTTTCAAACTGGAATAGTTTAAATTCTTCATGTATTTTTTACAATACAACAGTAAAGTACAAGGAGCATATTTTTTTTGATTGTGAATATTCTAAAAATTTGCGGAGTTTAACTGCCATCACTACATATCTATAGCACCCATTTCTACAACTTTGCTTCAGGTTTTACACTATTTCTCAGGACGACAATGGGTAAGCAAATCATTAAGGTCTCTAGCATGTGTGTGCTAGGTTTTGACAGTGTGACACATTTGGGTTGAAAGGAATAGTCGGTTATTCAATAATAAATCATTCCCATAGCAAGTATGAATGGAGCTTCTTAAACGAGATTTTGAAAATTTAATCTTCGAAAATAAATATTACCGAGATTCTGCTAAAAATCAGACTAGTCAAGGTCAAATTGATCTGCTAGTTTATCATATCTTGACTCCTCTATTAGTTTTTACCTAGGGACACAAGACTTTTCCTTCTTTGATTTAAGGCTCCTTCTTCCAACAAATGACTGGTGTTGTGTTTCTGCTCTGATTGAGAAGGGTTCGACCAATTTATACATTCAGTTTGTTATTGTTTCCATTCCATTTTTGGTTGATTCACTCTTTTTTTAAGATATGGTTTTTGAAGACAAGTGGTTTTTTTTTTTTGAAAGAAAGATGAAGCTGATTTGTCATTTGACTTTCTAATGCAGCACGTGGCGGGCATCGGTTTTTTATGCATGAAAACTATAGTTTCTATTATTTTAGATATAGTTGTGAAGACCAAACTGTAAGTCAAAATGCAATAGTGCAAGATCTAAGGTTTTCGTGGTTCAACCGGTCAGATCGTAAGAACCGCGTTGATAGTTTATTTCTATTTTTTTGATTTAAATGTAGAACTATTTTAAATATAGATAAAATTTAACCAATTATGGCAAACACCATCGTGAAAACTAGTTGGGACACTTTGACATAATGCAAGAAGTCATGGTTCAATTTTCGTCTTAAACCCACTTGTTATGTAGTATGTTATATACTCACAACTGGAATAATTATATAACAATTAATCGTAGAAAAATTAGAAATTTACTAATTTTTATCATAATAGAGGATTATTTCAACAACAGTTCAAAAAATGTATAAAATAATGAATTATGTCATCCAAAATTTAATGACAATTGCAATGAAATTATTTGTTAAATTTATCATGTCAAAAAATAAAGAGCAAAGCAATTTCTTTTTTTCTTAATTTTGAAGAACAATGAGGTTCAAAGAGGTCGGTCTAGAGATTTTTAAAGGGTTTTGAGGTTAAACCGTGGCTTTGTGCACGCGCAAGGTTATTTCATTTTCAGAGCTGTGACACTACAAGGTCGAAGGCTAACCACGGTCGAACCGAGATTGCGTTGGGTCATTAAGACACTATTTTTAGGTGAGTTTCTTATCAGGTTTATGGGCTTACTCCCTCATGTTTGGTTGTTACTACTTTTCAGTATGAGTGATTTCTATATTGAGTGTGTATCGTCACTTGTTTTGAGGTTGTAACAGTTATTGTAGCACGAGAATTTAATCTTTTTAAATAAAAGCACCATTTTCCAAAAAAATCAGGAAAAAAATTCCTTGTAAAAAAAACCAAAAATATATTTCATTTCTTTTTTCTTAATTTCTCATCTAATTCTCTCTTTATATTTCTCAAATGGTAATGAAAACCCTCCATATACTCTTATAGAAAAAAATCTCAACCAAAAACAACTTTGAAATTCATTCTAATCACATCAACGCGCTTCCAAAATTTAGCAATCTTAAAACCGATGAGTTAATATTTTTTTTATCAAAATTTGAATAAGTTTGTGCAACCATTATACTCCAACAAACATGCGATGATTGTATCGAACTTAGGTTAATTTCATTCACATTTACTGATTACACTGAAAAATCTTACCCAACTTGCCTTTAAGCTTGATTAAAACTTGGAACAAATTTGTAAAAGTTTCATAAAAAATACGTAACACCCCATTCTTTAAGGCCTAAAGCTAAGCATTACAAGTGCAGCAGTCATTTATAGTATTAACTTTCAGTGATAGAAAATAGATATAGTAATGAATCGTAACATCAGAAAACACAAGAAAATGAAAATTTTCCAAAAACGTTCACTAATAAATTTTAATTACATATTCCCAGTCGCAAAACCCCATTTAGAACACATATGATTATTACAAAATACAACTTCAAGGGTGACATACGAAGATGCCCCCTTGATTGATCAGAGTCTAGATGTAGACAACAACAAACTTTGCCTCTCCCTTTCTCTCTATGTATGTATGTGTGTGTGTGTATATATATATATTATATGGGAAACTCTATTTTAATACAAAATGATACACAAATTGGACACAACAAATCTCAGCCACTAGATTTCCCCATGAATTCCACTTCCTACATAAAGTAAACAAATCCAATGGTCTAAGCTTCATGTCTCTAACTTTGTGTCTCAATAGCCTTTCCCTATATATATGTATATATATGTATGTATGTATGTATCCAAAATGATTAAAAACACAAAGGGGAAAACACCTAAATAACTATTAGCCACCTGCTCGTTTCAGAAGCAAGTTTGTAAAAGAAGAACCCGAAAAACCCTCACCTTCAACCTACTTAAAAAAGTTCTTGAGAGTTTTAAGGGAAAAAAACTATGGGTATGTCAGTAGACTAGTGTGAATAATAATATATTTATCTGATCCAAATAGATATCTAGTAAGACCATGCTACATAGAAAAATGGGATTTCCCTCCACTAGCATCTAACTATAAAACATAATCATTCTTGCGCTTCTCTACTCACAATGGCTAGTACAATTACAAATATAATAATGATGACAACTATGTGCAACATGCATCATGTAATGGAATCTGTAAAGACCCGCAAATTCCCACCCTTTGAATCGACCATAAACCACACAGGTCTGACCCAAAAGTGAAAATCTACGAATACTTTAACTTTGGGCATACAACATATTAAAACAACAACAGAAGACTTTTATAACATATCATCATATAATGTTACATCAGAGTACAGAATATACATATCAGAGTACATTGGAATATAATTACAGCGGAAGATAAATACAAAAATGTAATATACTGCAACGGAAGAACACATCGGAAGACTCTCTATCTCTGGACACAGCTTTAAGCTTCAACCCAGAATCCTGTTTAATATATCTGCAGAAATAGCTACTCGACTGCCCGTGTGGAAAATATGGGCACCCGAGTTTGCCAGTGGACAAAACTACAGGTCAGTCATGGGACTGGTGTGAGAATTCTACTTAACCTATAAAATATAATAAGGCTAATCACAGGACCACGCCACTTTCGCGGAACGGGTTTTCTCCTATAGATTGCCAGTGCATGACTAAAGTAAATCGTCAAAATAACGCAATGCTTTTTAGAAAAATGAAACCATTATAAGACCCAAGTCCCATCACACAATGCAACGCAAACCGGAGGATAGGGTTTTACCTTATAATGATCAAAAGATGCTTGATACGATAAACACGGTATTATATAATAATAGTGTGCAACCAAATTGAAGGACATCAAAGTAAATGTATTAATCCTAGACGGCATGAGTGCCCCATCCCACTATGTCGCCATATATAGGTATACAATCAAAACCGCGTGATGTCGCATTGGAAATTTGGGTTTCCATCTGAGTCAAGGCTAGGGAGGAGATCCTTACTGATTCGAGACACTCTAGCAATGCCCCAGGATTGGTACTCTGTCCAACCCTTGGATCCTGCAGGGCCGGTCCACACTTACTTTTGTGGATTGGCAATTCCTGAACACACGCTTCCCGGTCCTTTTGGACCTATACTACGGCCAGTAGCGACCGCATAAACCGAGGCCTCGAACAATCCAACAACCACAATGAATAAATGCCAGCGCTGGTAGGTCCCTGGCACCACTCTAGCTAGAAAGAAACGTGTGCACTCCCTGCGTTCCCTTCTCCCGTTTTAGACTCTACCGGGCTGTGAGGCTCGCGAAGTCACGTTACACAAAGCTATGCCTAAATCGACTATGCTTTGATCATCCCACAAGGCTCTGCTTTGCAACAATAAGCCTTGTTCAAGTGCAACTTGGCATACCACATCAACAACTCATATCATGCGATCGGTAAATATTTAACATACAAAAGGGTGTTAAGCAAGAGAATAAATCCTCCGCCACCATGCATTTATATATTAAATAAAAACCAATTTAATTACATGAAATAAATTTCAATGTCAGGCATGCTATCCATTTACAAGTCCGTTCTGGGTCTGAACGAAACAACGTATCCGTCGATCTGCAGTACGTCTGGAAGATCATCACTTTTACCTTGCCTTGGGGGATCAGTCCCAATTCAAGATATTAGTCACCATCAACCAAACGATGTCAAGCTCTCCGGTCTTCAGTCACCGTCTTCATCTTTGACTCTTGATCGTCGTGATGATTATTCAGAATGGGTTAGACCCGGTCTTTCTGAATAACTCGCGTATTTGTAATTAAAACCAACCATACGCCACATTCCAACTTTGAATATCTTTTTAAATAAAAATTATTATTTATGTTAAAAGGTTCTCATTAATTTTATCAAAGATAAAATAAATTAAAAAAAATTTATCTTTCTAAAAAGATTTATTAATATTCCAATTTTGATTTAATTTATAAAATAGATTTATAAATTTCAAATAGTAATTTCAATGTAAATTGGATTAAAGGATAAATGTTATTTAAAACATCGTCCACTACAAATCCAATTCACATATCAATCACCAAACATAATTATTAAGATCTAATAATCTTAAATAAAATATTTATCTTAAAGATATTAATTCATTACTATATAAAAAAAACATATTTTAAAATAATCAATAAAATATTCTATATGTAAAAGATCTTTTTATTATATAAAAATTCTTTATTTAGAAAAAGAAATTCTGCATTAGAATGCGACTCAACCATGTACCATATAATTTGGGTCATATGGGTTTCATACATTTCATGTATAGGGTAATAACAGGAAATAATCCTCAATCCATCCATTAACAACCAGAGTGACAATGTCAACTGTGTGAGCATTAAAATAAAACAATAACGCTCATCGCAGCCTGTCGATCAATCGATAGACATATAATTAAACATTGGGATTTGTGTCAGTCAAGTATCGTCCCAATACCCGTGTGGGGTTTTCAGCCAACAACAATTCATATAAATAAATAAATAATTGGTTAATAGGTTTAACCAATTTCAATATCACTAAACATGTCACTTATATCGAGTAAAATATATTTTACTCGTATGACTTCCCTATATACTTCTAAAGTCACATAAACAGTAATTTATTTATATAGCTTTATTGCGGATGACAAATGGAATATAAATTCCATTATTCTTTATTTGTATGAAGTTACTTAACAATACTTTTCAGTGTATATTTTGACCAACAATACAATTGTATATTAGAATATAAATTCTAATGCCAGTTTGTAAATAAAAAAAATTGGATTTTATATTTGCGTATAAATTCTACTGTATATTATGCAAATAAAAGTGATTCTCATATCTTCACATAATTTCTGTTTCCTACAAAGATGAGTGAAAGTGATATACTCATTTTGTTAACAATTCTATTTCAACGAATACAATGTAAATAAAAGTGTGTTTCTAATCTTGTACTTTTATTTGTACATAAAACACAAATAAAAGTGTATCTCATGTATTTGTCTTTTTATTTGACAAAACAATGTTAATAAAAAGGTTCCTTTATATCTTTTACTTTTATTTAACAAAACAATGGTAAATAAAATGTCCTTTTAACTCTTTTACTTTTATTTAACAAAACAATGACAAATAAAAGTATAATTTTCTTTCTATGCTTTATTTGCATCTAAAAATGCAAATAAGAAATATAACTCTCTTTTTACTTTTCTTTACAATAGAAAATGTAAATAAAATGGTTCACACAATTTTGTTATTTTTCTTTACAATAGAAAATGTAAATAAAAGGATTCACATTATTTTGTTCTTTTTCATTACCATAGAAAATGTAAATAAAAGGATTCTCATTATTTTATTTTTTTATTTTTTTTATCACAACTAAAAGACGATAGAAATGTACCATTAACATCGCTATTTATATCGCATAAAAAATGTCGAATAAAATGAATCACTAACATTGTCCATTTCTATCGCACTAAAAATGTCAATAAAAATGAATCACTAACATTGTCTACTTTTATCGCACTAAAAATGTCGATAAAAATGAATCACTAACATTGTCTACTTTTATCGCACTAAAAATGTCGATAAAAATGAATCCCTAACATTGTCTACTTTTATCGCACTAAAAATGTCGATAAAAATTAATCACTAACATTGTCTACTTTTATCGCACTAAAAATGTCGATAAAAATGAATCACTAACATTGTCTACTTTTATCGCACTAAAAATGTCGATAAAAATGACAACATTAACCCTTCTATTTTCACCGCGTTCAAAATGACGATAAAATATTCAACATTAACAATTATATTTTTGCCGCATTCAAAATGACGATAAAATATTCAACATTAACAATTCTATTTTTACCGCATTCAAAATGACGATAAAATATTCAACATTAACAGTTCTAGTTTTCCTACTATAGAAAATGCAAATAAATATATTTCTAGATTCTATTCTTTTTATCTACATAAGAAAATGTAAATAATTGCATTTTCAATTTCTATTCTTTTATTTACATAAGAAAATGTAAATAAATATATTTCTAAATTTTTTATCATACCGTTATAACTCATATATAAATTACATAGAAAAAGATGTCATCTTTATTTTATCGTTCTAATTCACCTCTAAATTACATAGAAAAATGTAATCTTTATTATACGATGGGAATTCATATTTTAATTACATAGAAAAATGTAATTCCTATCATACGACATAAATTCATATCTAAATTACATAGAAAAATGTAATTTTTATCCTATAATGCAAATTCACATTTTTAATTACATGAAAAAATGTAATTTTCATTCTACCGTTATTATTCATCTCTAAATTACATAGAAAAATGTAATTCAAATCATGCAATGTAAATTTACATTTTTATATCATAGAAAAATGCAATTTTTGTCATACAGTGCAAATTCATATATAAATTTCATATAAAACTGTAACTTTTGTTATGCAAAGTAAATTCACCTTTTTAATTACGTCTAAAAAATGTAATTTTATTCATACGGTGGAAAATCATTCATAAATAACATATAGAAAATGTAATTTATTTCATACGGTGAAAAATCATTCATAAATAACATATAAAAATGTTATTTATTTCATACGATGAAAAATCATTCATAAATAACATATAAAAATGTTATTTATGTCATGCTGTGGAAATTTATTCATAAATTCCATAATAAAATATGTTTTATTTCACACAATGTAAAAACATCTTCTTTTTATGTACAATGAAAAAAAATATCATCTTTTTATATTTATAATATATTAACTTTACTATTTTACGATGTAAAAATATGATCTTTTATATTTTACAATGTAAAAATATGTTCTTTTATATTTTACAATGTAAAAATATGTTCTTTTATATTTTACAATGTAAAAATATTCAACTTTACTATTTTACAATGTAAAAATATCAACTTTACTATTTTACAATGTAAAAATATGACTTTTTCTATTTTGCAATGAAAAATAATAACTTCTTCTATTTTAAATATAAAAAGATTTTCTTTTTATTTTCATCGTCAAAATTTCATCTTTTTGTTTTCAATATAAAAAGATTGTCTTTTTATTTTAAACATAAAAATATTGTCTCCTTATTTTCAACATAAAAAGATTTAGCCTTTTTTATTACAATCAAAAAAACAAAGTTGTAATTTTTGTAACCAAAATCAAAGTTGTAATCTTTGCAAACAAAATCAAAGTTGTAATCTTTGTTAACAAAAGCAAAGTTTAAATTTTTATAAAGTTTTAATCTTTATAAATAAAAATAAAAGATTTCATGTTTTATAAATAAAACAAAGATTCATTTTATACAAACAAAACAAAGATTCATTTTAAAGATCGAATCTTTATTAATGTTATTCATTTCAAAATAAAAATCAAAACTTTGATTTGTAAATCATGATAAAAGATTAAAATTTTATCTATAAATCAAAACAAAAGGTTAAAAATTTTTATTATGATCTTTCTACTAGACATCGAATAACAATTCCCACAATCAATTCCAACACCAATCATATAATACGTCAATAACAATACAGGCCACAAACATCAATTTCCACCATACAACCATTCAATCCATACAACATTCATTTTGCATAATGATAATATAATTAAATTAAATTAATTATATAAATGAAAAATAAAATAAAATATAGAATCTCACCTTGCTTGTTTCTGAAATGAAGCGATTCAAATCAGATCTCGTGTTTGGCGTCACATCGGTTACGGATCTGAAAGGTTTCAAATTGAAATTTATGTAAAAATTAGAATTCTGGCCTTTAACAACTGACACAGTGACGCTTAAAAGCGTGACAAAATCTGAAGCTATTTACCTCAAATTTTCAGAATTGTTCAAAACTTTGAATGCAGATTTCGGGAGCTATAGTCGACGGTTTTACGAACGGTTTGCGGGAGATTGAAGAGCTACGAGAGGGCTATCTTCACCGAGAAGATGGAGGGGTGCGGCTACCTGTACGAGGGGCGGCGGCAGCATAAAGGCGGCGGTTTCAGGGAGGTGAATCGAGAGCTACGGGCAACGGTTTGATGTGAGGTTTGTTGGAGAAGAAAGAGGAAGAGAAGAGCTTCAAAAAGTTTCACTACGGCATGGTCTAATTCTTAGTGGTTTGGGAGATAGGGAGGAGAGAAGTTTCGGCCATTATGGGTTCAAGGGTGCGGCTACATCACGTTGAGGAAGAAGAAGCCCGACTTTTATCTTATATTATTATATTAGGTTAATCTAATTATTATTTAATTAGCCCGTTTAAGCCCGTTTTGGTCCGAACTCGGATTTAGGTCCAACGACTGTTGTTCCTACCATTTAGCCCCCATTTCGAACTCATCTAGACATGTCTCGTCAGCCCAAACTATCATCTAGGCCTCCGTTTCGCAGTTTTAAAATTTAAGTCCTTTATTTCTAATTTTTCCGTACAAATAATTTTACCGGGGACACAAATTAACTCAGAAAAATCCAGAAAAATTATTTTTGGCTTTCTTAAGTCAATACGGTTCTAACAAAATTTATTTCGTCGAATTCCGAGACTTTTTGAAAAATGGCTATTTTTAAGGCGTTCAAATTTAACTGAAATAGTCAAAACACATTTTATTTCGCCACGCTCACATATTAATTCTAAAAATTATGAAAAATTAAACTTAACAATATTTTGACATTCCGGATCCAACAAAAGTGATTTCGTCGAAAACAGAGGTCGTTTGAAAAATGACTATTTTTAAGGCCAATATATTTAATATTAAAAATATATTTTTAAACAAATAAATCCCGAAACTCAAAATATATAAGTGTTTACTGTTTTTCAATGTAGAAACATCATTCTGAACTCAATGGAAGTGGTTTCGAGTTCAAATTCCTTCGTATGCAAAAAGTAGCATTTTGACCTTATAAATTTCATAGCGACCTTTCTAGATTTTCATTTTGACATAACTTTTGATTCCCGTTATGAAATTTTGATTTTTCGGATTCGTTGGAAAGATATTTTTAAATAGATTCTAATATTTTTGGTTTCACTAAAATCCGTTAAATTTTGCATCCTGTACGGTCAGTCAAAGTTCAAGTTTGACTTTTCAAACTACCGCGTTATTTCTAACTCTTTTTATAATTAAAATTAAATCATTCATTCTAACTTCGATTTAAATCAAATTTGTGATCATTATTATTTAAATAAATTATTTAAATATCAAACTTATTAAAATCACTTAAAATAAATTTTTAAATTGGCCCCAAAATTCCGGGTTGTTACAGAATCCCCATCCTCATTATTCCAACTAACTGTCCCAATGATCTTATTGTTTGTAATCCTATTATAAGTTATCTACTTACATACAAGCTATCCACTTGTTAATTAAAGCCGGGATTAAGCGACCCAATACGAATTGTCCATTCCTGCCTATTTCGACTGACTATTTTAACGGTATTTTGATTAGCCATCACATCGCAAGTTATCCACTTGACTACAAGTTAACCACTTATTAGACGAAGTTTAGATACCACCTCTTATCAACCTACGGATTCCCCATCCCCGTTTTTCTATTGTTACCCAAGAAAATTCAAGCCCATTGGAAACCCAATTTATATACGTGATGATATAACCTTCCATTTATCCCCAATGTGTACAATTCTTCAAGCAAGTGACTAGCTTTTGACTAGATCAATACAACATGCATGATGATCCAAGTTGTACTCTACCAAAAGCATCAAGTAAAACAACAGGTGTGACACCCACCATTGACCCTATTCCCCACTTCGACTTCCTCCATAGGTGTCAAAGCCAACATTGTTTGACCCCATCAGAAACAAATTCCATGCAATAATTATTACGAGCAAACAAGCCTAAGAAACCATACAACAATCAGATTGTTTAATAAGTTAAAGCTTATGTTGGAAACCATCCCTTTTGACTCTGTCGAAGGGTATTAAGACGATAACTTCTTACTCTTTAAAATCATAGCATGGAGGCTACCCCTTTTGATCCCATTGGAAGGAAGTGAGGTGATAAACCCTTTCTAAAGGTAAGAATACGTAAGACAAGCATTTCGATACTATTAGGGATTGCAGAGAGGATTGTTAAGGCAAAACAAACACTAAAGGGAGGGGTGAGTAGTGTTTCTGAGAATTTAACAAAAATATAAAACTTACGTTATAAAATATATGAATCAAACACTACATAAACAATCACAGACACAGAATCAAACAAAAATGCAAAACAAACAGAAATAAAAACACACCGGATTTTATACTGGTTTAGATTCCTCCTACGTCTAATCCCACACAACGTCGGATTGCGTAGAGTTTTATTACTATATCAATATCCAATTACAACTCTCCTTGATTTCACGGCTACAAGAGATACCACTGATTCAGCCCCTTGATTTCACGGCTACAAGAGATACCACCGATTCAACCTACTTGATTTCACAGCTACAAGGGATACCACCGATTATCCGTCCTTGATTCCATGGATACAAGGGACACCACCGATTACCCGTCCTTGATTTCACGGCTACAAGGGTTACAACCGATTACTTACACAATCCAAACAATTACAGATAACCCTATTCAGAGAGTAGAGAGTGTAGGGAGAAGCGGTTTGATCAAAACAGAATTGAATTCGGCAGAGTATAAGTGTAGACATCATAAAAATGATTAAGAATAATGGTGTAATGGAAGAGAGTGAAGTTAGAGAAGAAGAGATGATAAAAAATTTGAATTCATGCCGTTTTTATAGTGTATGAAAGGATGCCACGCTTCAGAACCATCTCAATTAGTGAAAAACACTTCCTTTCAAAATTTAAAAAAAATGACAGTTATATGTCGACATATAGTTTTCTTTATGTCATCCATAGTAGAAATTTGATTTTTGAATATTTTTAAAGTGTTTTGATATAAATATGATTCTGGAAATTCTTGAATTAAATTATAGTGTTATAAACTAATATTATAAAGTAGGAAATTATACGAAAACATAAGTATAAACTATATAAACGTATTTATAGAATAATTATAAAGTTTAAAACTATATAAATATAAAATGTAAAAATATAAATATATGAAACTTATAAAACTTTGAGATTGAAAACAAAAAAATAAAATAAGAAAGGAAAATTAAAAGGATAGAAAATAAAATAGAGAGAAAATAAAATAGAGAGGTTTGACGATAGAATTTGAAAACATAATTTGAAATGAACCTGGAGTGCTATTTAGAGTCTTAATAATCTAGTCTCTATAACTATATTAGTCTTGAACTCTTAAAATCATGAATACTCTTGAGTCTTGAAATTTCTCTGAACTCTGATTCCCTAATATCTTTAAACTGTATAATGTTCAGTAATATTTCCTGTAATAAGTCCTGCATGTGTGTGTGTGTGTATGTGTGTGTATATATATTCTATACAAAAGTGTTAGTATATATTTTGTAATCAATTAATATTAAGATAAGGTTGTTGTCATCAAAATTCCATTCTCCAATAATCTCCCCCTTTTTGATGATGACAAATTTAGTTTATAAAATATCATACCTATATGTACCTATTGATGATGACCCTTCGAATACTCCCCCTGTCTATATGAATTCTACTACATTTTATAATATCCCCCCTTTGGCAATATCAAAATGAAATTCTAAAAGTACTCTCCTTAAATTATATAACTTTCTAAATAGAACTTTAGTCACTAACCTAATTATGATATTCTTCTTAATCTATAACTAATTCAAAGTAAGAATACTCCATCTTAATCTGCAATTTAAAGAAAAAATACTCACCCTAAGTAACATATTCCTATATCCATATATTTTATGTTTATATAGTTATAACTAATTATAACATAAATGATAATTTCAGTAAACTTGACTTTGTACAAATACACAAATTTATACAAGTACGATACATCGTAAGAGTGCAACAAAATGAAAATCAAAGACATTCTTAACTACTAATTATTTTTTAGAATGGGAGATCTGTGAATTGGATAATTTGGACAATGGAGACAAATTCTCCATTCTTTTCAATCACATTCCCATTTTGGTCGAATAAGACATCTCGTACACATATTACCTTATCATCTTCTTCTTTTGTAATAATTGGTTGATTCTTTTGTTGTTCTTCCTCCTCCATCATTTCTTCTTCCGCTTCTGGTTTTTCCTTGGGTTCTCCCTCTGGTTCTTCCTCCTCTTCCATGGCATGATTATCATCATCAATGATAACCGGATTAGCCTGATTATCCGTTATGTATTTAAGTAGACTCCTCTACTTTTCCTTGCCTGTCTTGCTCTTGATTTATTCCAATCTGGAGTACTTGTATTTTAGCCATTATTTGTAGAACATATTATATCTTTTCTTCGATTTTGATAACCCGAGATAGCATAGATCGTTGAAAAGGACTCTCAGATGGTTTAGCGTGTGAATTGGAGTTGATTTGGGTGTTTAGATTAGTGGAGGCCATTGTATTTTTTAATTTAGAGTGTTTACAGAGAAGAGAAATGAAAATGTAGAAGAAAAGTTGAAGTAGAAGTTTTAAATAATTAAAATAACTAAGGGAATTAAATTTGAAACTCTAGAAATTAAAAAACTTTATGTCGACATGTAAAAAACTTTATGTTGACATACTTTAGTATTAAATTTTATTTTTCTAATTTCTTATGTTATTTTTTATATATTATAAAATATTTATTTCTTCTAACTCACTTAATGAATATATGCCTAATTCTCTCCTAAATTTAGTGAATGTTTCTTCATTTAATGGTTTTATTAATATATCTTCTATTTGTTTATCGGTTTCTATAAGTTCGAGTGAAATCTTTTCTTTACTTACGTTATCTCTTAGAAAACGATGTCTTACATCGATATGTTTCTCGAATGATGAGTTGATTTTTAGAAATATTTATAGCGCTTGTATTATCGCAGTATATAAGTGATTTATTTATATTTAAAATAAAATCATTTAAGGTTTGTTGCATATATATTACATGTGAACAAGCCAAAGCAGCAGAGATATATTCTGCTTTAGTTGTTGACAAAGATACAGTATTTTGCTTTTTACTGAACCACGAGACTAGTGAATGTCCTAAGAAGTGACATGTTCCACTAGTACTTTTACGATATGATTTACATCCTGCATAGTCAGCGTCACAGTGCGAAACTAATTCGAACGAATCATCCTTAGGGTAAAATAATCCAAAATCTGATGTATGCTTTACATACCTTAGAATACGTTTTACGGCCTTTAAATGTGTTTCCTTAGGTTGTGATTGATATCTTGCACAGAGACATATACTATGCATTATATCTGGTTTACTAGGGGTTATATACAATAATGATCCTATCATTCCTCTATATAGTTTTTGGTCAGCATCTTTAGATGTACCATCTTTACTTAAATCTATATTAGTTGCCATAGGTGTTGGTCCCCCATTTGTTGTCGTTAGATTATATTTATTAATTAGATCTCTTGCGTATTTTTCTTAATTAATAAATATTACTTTTTTTAATTGACGAATTTGCATCCTAGAAAGAATGATAGTTCTCCCATATGACTCATTTTTAATTATTTTGTCATAATTTCTGAAAATTCTTTATTCGTCTTATCGTTTGTCGACCTAAAAATTATATCATCAACATATATTTGTACTAATTGAATATTTTTATTATTTTTCTTAATAAACAAAGTATTATCTAATTTTCCTATTTCAAAATTTTATTGTAACAGATAATTTCTTCATCTATCATACCAAGCCCTAGGAGCATGTTTTAATCCGTATAATGCTTTCTTTAACTTATATACATGATTTGGTAATTTTTCATCTTCAAATAGAGGTGGTTGCTCTACGTAAACATCTTTAACAAATTCATTTAGAAAAGAATTTTTGACATCCATTCGATATAATTTAAAATTATTATGATTTGCAAAAGCTAATAATATCCTAATAGCTTTTAATCTTGCTACAGGAAGAAAAGTTTCATTGTAATATATTCCTTCTTTTTGAGTAAACTTTGTGCTACTAGTTGTGCCTTATTTCTTACAACCTCACCGTGTTCGTTTATTTTATTTTTATAAACCCATTTGGTTCCAATTATAGTCTTATCCTCAGGTCCAGGAACAAGTTCCCATACATCATTTCTAGTAAACTGATTCAGTTCTTCTTGCATAGCAAGTATCCATGAATCATCGGAATATGCTTCCTTTTGATTTTTAGGTTCAATAGTTGGAATAAAAGCCATATTACTCATGTTATTTAATTGATTATGGGTTTTAACAACGGATTCAATATCTCCTAAAATATTTTATATAGGATGATCTCTAAGTAATCTAATTCTTTTATTTAGTTGATTAACTTCATGATTTATTTCATTAATATCGTTTTCACAATCATCTTCACTATTTTTAATTATACTTTTATAGTTTTCATCAAAAAGATACATTTAGAGTTTCATCTATGGTATTGGTTTGAGTATTAAAAACTCTATATGCCTTACTTCTATTTGAATATCCAATAAATATTCCTTTATCGGATTTCGAATCGAACTTATCTAAATTATTTTTTGTATTCAATATAAAACATTAACTTTCGAATATTTTAAAATATGATACTTTTGGTTTCTTTTTATACAAAAGTTAATATGGGGTTTTGAAACACCCCACCTCCGTTAAAGTCACTCACAAAGGGAATGCATTAACTTTGGTGAAGCATTTTAGGTAAAAGGCACAGACAATTTACAAGACAAACATATAAACAGCGGAAAACGGAATTTATTTCATAAATAGCGTGGTTCAGTCAAAACATTACAAGTATTGTCTCAAAAACCAACTTCACATTATTACAATAAAAAATCTGTTTTGATTTAAAACTCCAAGTACATAAAGAAGCATAAACGGAAGTAAAGCAGCATAAATCTCCAATAAAAGTGTAACCACAGCTATAGCCCAAGAAAAGAGAATCCAAACAATACATCTACTTTCTTCAAGCTGGAAAAGGTCTGCACCATGCTGAAATATTCCCTCCCTACGGACCCGGGGGGGAGGGGGGACAGAAGTAAAGAAGGCGAAAGAAAATGGGTCAGACATAAGTCTGGTAAGTCCAGTGATTATTCAGCATGTAAACGGGTAAAAGGATCATGACATGAATAAACTGGATATAGGACAATACCATAGAAATAAGATAACATAAGATAAGGCAAGATAAACATAATATACTATCACACTCATTTCCATTTTTCTGCACCTACTAACGAATGTTTCAACTACCATCATGTGTTCATAACAAAGTGATCCCTTTCCCGATCGACTTCTACTTGCGTCCATTTCTTACTTGTGTCATTTGGCCCCGCTTGATTGTAGACACCTGTGCTGGTCCCACCATAGGGTGTATCAATTCCTATGGTGGAAACCCGACACAAATTCTAGATGCACAATGTATACTACTAATGCCCAGTGCCTTCTTTACCCACTCCGGAGTATGTACACGCCCATACTCCGCCGGAACCTACACTGCTGCACCACCTGCCGATATTTAGACCGCTTATAATCAGCCTAGTAATCGTGCCCCACCCTGCCTAGTTCAGGGTACCGTGATCCATCTATGTGGGTTACCGTTGAAATGGGTCCCCGTTACTAGGATTTCCTAATCAACATGTTAAAATGATTAAGTGTTCTCAAATTTACCTAACCCCACCCATTAGTTTAATTAACATGTTGTATTGGTTAAGTGTTGCCTTAATAAACTTAACCCTACCATTCTTAGCCTGTTTGTTCCTTAGCTTTATTTCATTCACTAAAGCACCAACCTCTCACATTAGATCTATATTGTTGCGGTCGCTGAATGTGTTGGGCGGTTCCGGGCAGTCTTACACCGCAACTCAATCTAACCTCGGGTTTTTAGGCTTAATGCGCTAACCTCTCACATTAGATCTATATTATTGTGGTTTCTGAATGTGGCGGGCGGTTCTGGGATGTCTTACATCACAACTCAATATAACCTCGGGTTAGGCATGTTCATATTTCAACAATTTACATATTTGTCATATGTGTCCATGTTTAGATATTTTTATACCAATATTCCCCTAAGTGAAGTCAGTACAAGTTTTATGCCACATTCACTTGCTATGCCAAATTTTACTAAATTAAATTATACCCAATTTTCTCGCGTTATAATCGCATGTACAACGAGATTCAATCTAAGTTCGGAATGAACTTAGTATTCACAAAAGAAAATAAAAAGGGGAAAGATAGAGAAGGAGCATAAGAATTGACATAAGGAAAAATAGGCATGTAAAGGTGTACCTAATTCAAGGATCATGTTTCAATGCTGTACACTAACAATAAGTGTGGACAAGCTAGGCAATTTACACCATAGGTATAAATATAAGATAGAATTGGACTTAAGAGAATCACTAATTTTGATGTACAACATGATAATTCCCATTATATAAATCACAATAGTCTCATAGGCATAGGATGTACAACATGATAAGTTCCATCATATCAATCACAATAATCTCATAGACATGATAGGTTCCATTATGTCAATCCAACAGTCTCATAGGCATGATAGGTTTCATTATGTCAGTCACAACAGTCTCATAGACATAGGCAATTCATATTTGACAAAAGAATAGACATGAATCAGAATTAGGCATCGTTCTAGATCCGATTATTACAGTCTTGATTTCTATTAGGTGTTTAAATCTAAATAATAATTGAACTTACAGAAAAAGGACAGATCTTGTATTCTAGGATCTGATTTCTAAATTTGTTAAACTATCTTTGATGTTGACGTTTGATTCTCTAGTTTGGATTTTTGTTTTGAGTTTTCTAACTTGATTTCTAATTTGGAGAAGATGGAGGCTAGGCTATCTTAGGGATGGACAGCATGACGGCTTCATAGAATGAGATTGTGAGGTTTAGGGTTAAGGTTTGGGGTGTTTATATAGAAGTATAGGATTAATTCTAGCCTTTAGATTAGTCTAGGAGAAATCAGAGCCATCAAACCAAAGAGATGTGTCATCCAGCCAACCATAGCACGACACATAAGCCCTAATATCTCAGAAATTAGTCATTGGCCAATCAGAGAAGGCCACATTAGCTCAGGGCTACAAAAATTCGTTACAGGAAGTGGATCTCAAAGGGGTCGACTCCCTACAGGGGTGTCGACACCTATGTCGACACCCCTATAGGGGGGTCGAGCCTACGTCGACACCCCTATAAATGGGTCGACGCCTATGTCAACTCCCCTTGGGGGGGTCGACACCCCTGAGCCGGAAATTTCCCGCTCAGCTGTTTTGGCCGATTTTTGAATTTTAAACTGTTTTCTAACTTTTAATTTAATTTCTGTTTTTACTTGAAATCTTATGAACTCTATAACTTCTTCATACAGAGTCTGATTCACGCAAACTCGGACTTTATCTCAAGCAGAATTCCGAGAAGAACGCAATGGTGTAACCAGTTTCCCTTAATTCTTCTTCTAAAAATTAAATGTTCTTAGATTTTTTAATTTTAATATTCACAGAAAATACGGGGTGTTACATTCTCCCCTCCTTAAAGGATTTTGTCCCCGAAATCTCTAAGTTAAGAAGAATGCATCCTAATATCCAACATCCATCTGCTCATCCATCAATCACAAGCATCCATTATCCTTAAAAAGATTTCTAATGCTTTCATGATCATATGCATAGTGTGTGTATATGTCCTTATCTAATGCAAAATCAGGTGGTCACTGATTTAGCTGACCTCCTTGATGCGAATCATGTCAGTGCCATGAGTCCATTATGTATGCAATTTTTTTCTAATCGTATTTTGTAGCTACTACATGAGTGCACAATCATTCATACAAATGCAACATCTACATGATAACACATCAAGGTTCAATCCATATATAAATATATATATGCATATGCAATATGAAAGTGACTGAGCCGATCTAGTACCTAGTGTGTGTGTTTATATGCATCCACGAGAAACCACTTGCAACCATCAACCATAACATGTTTCAAATACATGTTTACATCCATTGGTTTCTACCTAATGATCAAGAAATAGGACCGAGGAGATATACTTAAGAGATAGATACAAACATGCATAAACTTATGGAAAAACAGATCAAGGATGTACCCTCAAAAAGATAAGGGTAGGCTGCGCGTATCTTGTCCTCAGTTTCCCAAGTCGTGTCTTCCTCAGCATCACTCCATTGTACTTTAACTAGCTTGGCCTCATGATTGCATAGCTTTTCAACTTCTGTACCCAAGATACAAGTTGGAACTCTTCTCACCGTTGCTTCTTGTTCCACTTCTATTTCCTCTAGTATGCTTGGCACCACAACTTCCGCAGGCTCATGTAAGCATTTTCGTAGATGAGAGACATGAAAGACATTATGAACTCCAGCCAATATTTCGGGCAGCTCTACTTTATAATCCATCTTCCCAATCCTCTCTATGATAGGAAATGGCCCTATAAATCTTGGTGCCAATTTTCCTATGGATCCAAAGCGAACGACATTCCTCAAAGGAGATACTTTAAGAAAAACTCTGTCTCCAACCTCAAACTCAAGGTTGGTCCTTCTTTTATCGGCGTAGGGCTTCTGTCTATCTTGTGCATTCTTCATTCGTCTTTGTATCAAGTCCACCTTCTCTGAAGTTTCTCTGATCATGTCAGGCCCAAGTACGAGCTTGTCTGTGGACTCCCACCAACAAGTTGGTGATCGGCATGGTCTTCCATATAAAGCCTCAAAGGGTGCCATGCCTATGGTGGCTTGGTAGCTATTGTTGTAGGCGAACTCCACCAAAGGAAGATGATCCTCCCATGTTCCTCCAAATCAAGAATGCACAATCTCAAGAGATCTTCTAATACTCTGTTCACCCTTTCCGTCTGACCATCGGTTTGAGGGTGATAGGCGGTGCTTAAGCATAGCTGTGTGCCTACAGCCTCTTGCAAACTCTTCCAAAACTCGCTCGTAAAAATAGGATCTCGATCACTTACTATGCTGGAGGGTATTCCATGCAGTCGAACCACCTCTTTAAGATAAATGGTTGCGAACGATGAGGCAGTCCTCCTACTTTTAATAGGTAAAAGTTAGCGCTTTTAGTAAGCCTGCCCATTATTACCCAAATACTGGTATTGCCCCTTCTTGACCTAGGCAACCATCAATAAATCCATCGAAATGCTATCCCATTTCCACTGTGGGACCTCTATTGGATGAAGCAGACCACCAGGCTTCTTCTGCTCTGCCTTGACTTGCTGGCATATCAAGCATTTAGAGACAAACTCAGCTACATCCTTCTTCATGCCATTCAAGAAGAAAACCCTTTTTATGTCTTTATACATCTTGTCCCTACCTGGGTGTATGGTCAACTTGGAATGGTGTGCTTCTTCGAGAACGGTTTTCACCAAATCGCTTGCTTGTGAGACGCATAGTCTTCCATCCTGTCTCAACCAACCCTGTCATCGATGGAGTATCTATTGAGGTGACTAGAAGTCTCACCTCTAAAATACTTATCCATCACATCAACTAGCTGAGGGTCTTCACATTACGCAGTTCATATTGAGTCTAAAAGAGTAGACCGCACCTCTAGCGATGCTAACAAACCAGGTTCAAATTCAAAGGAGGGTCTAAAGTCGAAGTTTGCTATGTACTCCAAGCTTTGCCTTTCTACAAAGAGAGGACTTAAGGTCAGCTATTTCCTACTTAAGGCGTCTGCTACCCCATTGCCCTTGCCAGGGGTATAAGCAATCACAAAATCATACGAGGCAAGAAATTCCATCCATCTTTGTTGCCTTAAGTTTAGATCTTTCTATGAGAAAAGGTACTTTAACGATTTATGGTCAGTAAACAATTCAAACCTTTCTCCTAGTAGGTAATGACGCCATGACTTAAGAGCGAAAACAATGGCAGCTAGTTCTAGATCATGAGTTGGGTAGTTATTCTCATGTACCTTCAACTGCCTTCCCCCATAACAAACTACCTTGCCTTCTTGTATCAAGACAGCGCCTAGTCCAGTACCGCATGCGTCTATGTATACAGTAAACATCTTACTCCCATCAGGCAATCTCAGAACTGGGGCTGTTGTCAGAGCCCTTTTCAGTCATTGGAAAGCAATATCACAATCCAAATCCCAGGCAAAAGTTAGGTTCTTCTTCGTCAACCTAGTAATTGGGGCTAAGATCTTCGCAAAGTCCTTAATGAACTTTCTGTAAAAGCCCGCTAGCCCGAGAAAACTTCGTACTTCGGTTTCATTCTTTAGAATCTTCCAATCTTGCACCATAACAATTTTTGTGGGATCCACAGCTATTCCCTCGTTGGACACCACATGTCCAAGAAACCTTACTTCTTCTCTCCAAAAATGGCATTTGGAGAATTTTGCTTTCAGTTGATGTGCACGAAGAGTATCCATAACTTCCCTTAATTGCAAAGCATGTTCTTCCTCACTTTTTGAGAAAATCAAAATGTCGTCCACAAAGACCACTCAAATTTATTAAAGAATTCTCTGAACACCCTACTCATCGAGTCTACGATGTAGGTGGGTGCATTTGTCAAGCCGAAAGGCAAGACAAGCCATTCGAAGAAACCATCTGGGGTCCTGAACGCGGTCTTATATATGCAGTCCTCAGGCACTCTTAGCTGATGAAGTCCAGTGGCCAGATCTAGTTTGAAGAAAATTGAGGCACCTACGAGCTGGTCGAACAAGTCGTCTATTCTAGGAAATGGATGCCTATTCTTCTTGGTCAGCTTGTTTAGCTCCCTATAGTCCACGCACAGGCGAAGTGAACCATCCGCTTTGGTTGCAAACACCACTGGAGCACCCCATTTAGAAAT
Source organism: Allium sativum (assembly GCA_030737875.1). NCBI lineage: Eukaryota > Viridiplantae > Streptophyta > Magnoliopsida > Asparagales > Amaryllidaceae > Allium > Allium sativum. Next base: position 448,174,858 of record CM060916.1, read on the forward strand.
ACTCCGCCTTATGAACCCCTTTTCAAGCAACTCTTTAACTTGCTTGCTGAGCTCTTTCCTTTCCCTTGGAGCAATGTGTCTAACGGGTAAAGCAACAGGTTTTGCATTATCAACAAGGTATGTGCGGAAATCTATCTCTCTCTTCGGAGGTAAGCCCTTCATCTCTTCAAAGACATCCGAGTATTCACGGACCACTCTAACAAATTACAAGTTTTCAATAGATGCATCAAGAGATTCTAGATAGCTAAGCATAACAGAATTCATGGGATTACAAGAGATTTCGAGAGTGTTACCGAGGAGAGTCATAAGTCTAACAACTCTCTTTTCACAATCGAGGATGGCACCATTACTGGATAGTCAATCCATGCATAGAATCAACCCATAGCCCGGGAAACCCAAAACATAAGCATTACATCTAAACCCAATGCTTAGTATAGAAATTTCAAAACCAAACAAATCATTGATAAATAGGCCGAACCCCCAATTGGATTTGAAACAACCATGGGATCCTCTACTATACTAGTATCTAGGTGCAGAAATTCAACTAAAGCAATAGATATAAAAGAGTACGATGCGCCAGAATCAACAAGAGAACTGGATAATCAGAAAGATAAACTAAACTCTCAACAGATATATTTCTACCTCTTTTTTGCGGAGGTACAATGAGAGCATGAATCTGCCCTCCAGAAGTAAACCCAGTTCTCTGCCCTTGCCCTTGCCTTTTTGGGCAATCCTTAGCCATATGTCCTATCTCGCCGTATTGAAAGAAACCACCCATCTTCCTCTTCTTCTTCCTATAGTCTTTAATTAGATGTCCAGGTATGCCACAAAATTTACACTTCCTCTTGTCACGGGGTTTGTTATTCTTCCCGCCTTTCTTGGAATCCGTCTTCTTATTCTGTGATCTCTTCATTTTCTTGTCTAGAGGTTCTTCCACCTTTGCCTCTTTCTTGTCATCCTTGTCTTCCACCTGTAACAGTGCCATGTCCACCAGTCTCTCAACCATAGGTATATGGCATATAGCTAGGCTGTGTAGTGGCTCATTCAACCCTTTAATGAATCGGAGAGCCTTTTAATGTGGAGTGTTCACTAACTCTAGTCCGAATCTACCCAGATGGTTGAATTGGTTGACGTATTCCTTAACCGATAGGCTTCCCTGTTTGAGTGCTAAGAACTTCTACATCTGTAGACTTCGTTCAGCTGCAAGAGGAACTTCATTTCAAATCTCATCCTGAAATCCTCCCTTGTTTCAACTGGTCTCTCAGCATTGGTAACATCCCACCAGTAAGAGCTTTGTCCTTAAGAAACCACACCGCCAATTGTATTTTTTGCCAATCACCCACTTCGAAGATAACAAACAAATCTTCTGTTTCCTTGAGCTAGTTTCTTGCTTCCACAAATGACTCAGTCCCATTAAAGTTCTTTCCACCCATAGCTCGAAAGTCTCTACATATCTTCGAGAAAGCATTCACACGCGGAGGAGGAGGAGGAGGAGGAACAATTGTAACTGGGGGAGGAAGAATGTCTGCTGGGCCTATGCCATTAGCCCTAGCCTCCAGCTACCTTCTGAACCAGCCAGGTATCTGTACGCCCTTAGGAAGATTAAGATCCACAGAGATGTTGAAATGAAAAGAAAAGGTTCAAAACAAAGGATAGAAAGACAGTGCATGTGGCTTTTGGGATTATGCCTTTAAAACGAAACAAAACTTTTCTTGAAAATGCTTCTTTAAATTTCTTTTTGAAAAATAGTTTTGAAAAACTTTTATCTGATATGGTAAACCATTGCTCTGGTACTAAGTGAAACACCCCACCTTCGTTAACGTCACTCACAAAGGGAATGCATTAACTTTGGTGAAGCATTTTAGGTAAAAGGCACAGACAATTTACAAGACAGACATATAAACAGTGGAAAACAGAAATTATTTCATAAATAGCGTGGTTCAGTCAAAACATTAGAAGCATTGTCTCAAAAACCAACTTCTAAATTATTACAATAAAACATATGTCTTGATTTAAAACTCCAAGTACATAAAGAAGCATAAAACAGTAGTAAAGCAACAGAAATCCCCAATAAAAGTGTAACCATAGCCATAGCCCAAGAAAAGAGAATCCAAGCAATACATCTACTCTCTTTAAGCTGGAAAAGGTCTGCACTAGGCTGAAGTATTCCCTCCCTGCAGGCTTAGGACGGGGGGGGGGGGGGAACGGAAGAAAAGAAGGAAAAAGAAAACGGATCAAACATAAGTCTGGTAAGTCCACTGATTATTCATCATGTAAATAGGTAAAAGGATCATGACATGAATAAACTGGATATAGGACAATACCATAGAAATAAGATAACATACGATAAGGCAAGATAAACAGAATATACTATCACACTCATTTCCATTTCTCTGCACCTACTAACAAATGTTTCAACTACCATCATGTGTTCATAACAAAGTGATCCCTTTCCCGATCGACTTCTACTCACATGCATTTCTTACTTGTGTCATTCGGCCTTGCTTGATTATAGATACATGTGCTGGTTCCATTATAGGGTGTATCAATTCCTATGGTGGCAACTCGACACAAATTCTAGATGCACAGTGTATACTACTGATGCTCAGTGCCTGCTTTATCCACTCCGGAGTACGTGCACGCCCATACTCCGTCGGTACCTACATTGCTGCACCACTCGCCGCTATTTTGACCGCTTATAATCAGCCCAGTAATCGTGCTACACCCTGCCTAGTTCAAGGTACCGTGGTACATCTATGTGGGTTACTGCTGAAATGGGTCCCCGTTACAAGGGTTTCCTAATCAACATGTTATAACGGTTAAGTTTTCTCAAATTTACCTAATCCCACTTATCTGTTTAATTAACATGTTGTATTGGTTAAGTGTTGCCTTGATTAACTTAACCCTACCGTCCTTAGCATGTCTGTTCCTTAGCTTTAATTCATTCATTAAAGCACCAACCTCTCACATTAGATCTATATTGTTGCAGTCGCTGGATGTGCCGGGCGGTTCCGGGCAATCTTACACCGCAACTCAATCTAGCCTCGGGATTTCGGGCTTAATGCGCTAACTTCTCACATTAGATCTATATTGTTGTGGTCGCTGGATGTGCTGGGCGGTTCCGGGAAGTCTTACACTACAACTCAATCTAACCTCAGGTTAGTCATGTTTAGCCAATTTACATGTTTGTAATATGTGTCAATGTTTAGGTCTTTTTATGCCAATATTCCCCAAGTGAAGGCAGTACAAGTTTTATGCCACATTTACTTGCTATGCCAAAGTTTACTAAATTAAATTATACCCAATTTTCCCGCGTTATAATCGCACGTGCAACGAGATTCAATCTAAATTCCGAATGAACTTAGTATTCACAAAAGAAAATAAAAAGGGGAAAGATAGAGAAGGAGCATAAGAATCGACATAAGGATAAATAGGCATAAATGTTGTACATTAACAATAAGTGTGGACAAGCTAGGCAATTTACACCATAGGTATAAATATTAGATAGAATTGGACTTAAGAGAATCACTAGTTTTGATGTACAACATGATAATTCCCATTATATAAATCACAATAGTCTCATAGGCATAGGATGTACAACATGATAAGTTCCACCATATCAATCACAAAAATCTCATAGGCATGATAGATTCCATTATGTCAATCCAACAGTCTCATAGGCATTATAGGTTTCATTATGTCAGTCACAACAGTCTCATAGACATAGGCAATTCAGATTTGACAAACGAATAGGCATGAATCATAATTAGGCATTGTTCTAGATCTGATTATTTCAGTCTTGATTTCTGTTAGGTGTTTAAATCTAAATAATAACTGAACTTATAGAAAAAGGATGGATCTTGTATTCTGGGATCTGATTTATGAATTTCTTAAGTTGTCCTTTGATGTAGATGTTTGGTTCTCTAATTTGGATTTTTGTTTGGATTTTTCTAACTTGATTTCTAATTTGGAGAAGATGGAGGCTAGGCTAGCTTAGGGATGGGCAGCATGACGGCTTCATAGAATGAGGTTGTTAGGTTTAGGGTTAAGGTTTGGGGTGTTTATATAGAAGTCTAGGGTTAATTCTAGCCTTTAAATTAATCTAGGAGAAATCAGAGCCATCAAACCAAAGAGATGTGTCATCCAGCCAACCATAACACGACACATAAGCCCTAATACCTCAGAAATTTGTCGTTGTCCAATCAGAGATGGCCACATCAGCTCAGGGCTACAAAAATTCGTCACAGGAAGTGGATCTCAAAGGGGTCGACTCCCTACACGGGGGTCAACACCTATGTCGACACCCCTATAGGGGGGTCGACACCTATGTCGACTCTCCGTGAGGGGGGTCGACACCCCTGAGAGGGAAATTTCCCGCTTAGCTGTTTTGGCCAATTTTTGAATTTTAAACTGTTTTCTGACTTTTAATTTAATTTCTATTTTTACTTGAAATCTTCTTAACGCCAAATCTTCTTCATACGGAATCCGATTCACGCAAACTCGGACTCTATCCCAAGAAGAAGTCCGAGATGATTGCAATGGCATAACCCATTTTCCTTAATTCTTCTTCTAAAAATTAAGTGTTCTTAGAATTGTTAATTTTAATGTTCATAGAAAATAGGGGGTGTTACAGGTTTTTTGAGTTAAATGTCTAATTGAAATCCTATTAATAATATAGTAAGCTGTTGAACTGCCTCAGCCCAAAAGTTCCTTGGTAAATTACTATTGGATAACATTGTTTTCACACATTCTTGTATCGTCCTATTTTTACGTTCAACTACTCCGTTTTGTTGAGTGGTTCTTGGAATTGAAAAATTATGGGTTAATCCCTTTTTATTACAATATTTTTCAAAATTGTCATTTTCAAGTTCTCTGCCATGATCACTACGTATTGTTTTAATTTTAGGTGATAATAAATTTTGAATTCTTTTAGAAAAAGTTTTAAATTGATCAAAAGCATCACTTTTATTTTTAAGAAATAAAATCCATGTAAATCTAGAAAAATCGTCAACTATTACGTAAACATATCTATTGTGGTTTATCGATTGAACTTGAGATGGACCAAATAAATCCATGTGTATTAACTCTAATGGTTTTGATGTAGTGATTTCCTATTTTGATTTAAATGAGCTTTTCTTTAATTTTCCGAATTGACAAGCATCACATAAGTTATTGACTCTAAACTTCATTTTGGGTAATCCTCTAACTGAATCTAGTTTATAAATCTTAGAAATATGTTTATAATTTATTTGACCAAATCTCTTATGCCAAATCCAAGGGTCACTTGTTTGGCCATAAGACAAAGGTTATCACTGGAGATTTTCATACTTAATATATAGATATCTTTTTCTCTATCTCCTTCGAGTATAACTTTTGAATTCCTATCTTCTATGAAACATTTATTCTTTTCTAAGTTTATTTTATAACCCTTATCGCAAAGTTGACTTATACTTAGCAAGTTGTGTTGTAAATTCCTAACTAATAAAACATCACAAATAGTAGGAGTTTCAGAAATTACCAACATTGCCAATTCCAATAATGTATCCTTTAGAGTTATCTCCGAAGTTCACCATTCCACCATCTTCATATTTCAGATTATTGAGTAGTTCTGGATTTCCAGTCATACATTCTAAACAGCCACTATCCAATATCCAATTGTCCTTCTTCATTTCTATAAATTGCTTTCCAGAATTTGAATTCTCAACAGCCATGTAACACACCAGTTTGGAATTTGAATTTCCAACAGCCACCTTTTAAGAATTTGAATTGCTAATAGCCACTTTACTGATCTTTTCAACTTTTGAATTTTCAAAATTCATATAACTCATCCTTTTCTAGATTGAACAATATTTCAGTAGATCACATGCCTCTTTAACATTATTATATGCAGACTCTTTCGACATTAATACAATGCATGAATTGATATTAGTATTAACAGAGATTCCAAAATTTGCCATTTTAAAAATTTTCAAAATTCAAATTATGAACTTTTTGAAAGACCTTGCTCTGATACCAATTGTTAGGGATTGCGGAAAGGATCGTTAAGGCAAAACAAACACGAGAGGGGGGTGAATAGTGTTTTTGAGAATTTAACGAAAATCTAAAACTTATGTTATAAACTATATGAATCAAACACTACAGAAACAATAACAGACATAGAATCAAACATAGATGCAAAATAAACAAAAATAAAAATGGAGAAAAGGAAAGAATACACTTGATTTTATACTGGTTCGGATTGCTCCTACGTCCAGTCCCACGCCATGCTAGATTGCGCAAAGTTTTATTACTATATAAATATCCAATTACAACCCTCCTTGATTTCACGGCTACAAGGGTACCACTGATTCAACCCCATGATTTCACGGCCACAAGGGATACCACCGATTCAACCTCTATGATTTCACGGCTACATGGGATACCACTGATTCAACCTCCTCGATTTCACGGCTATAAGGGATACCACCGATTACCCGTCCTTGATTTCACGACTACAGGGGAAACCACCGATTACTTACACAACCCAAACATTTACAAACGTCCCTATAACTCTTCAATAGCACTTGATTCAGAGAGTAGAGGGTGTAGAGAGAAGAAGTTTGACCAAAATAGAATTGAATTCGGCATAGTATAAGCGAAGAAATCATAAAAATGATTAAGAATAATGGTATAATGGAAGAGAGTGAAGTAAGAGAAGAGGAGATGATAAAAAGTTTGAATTCAAGCGCTTTTTATAGTGTATGAAAGGATGTCACGCTTCAGAACCGTCACAATTAGTGAAAAGACATTTCCTTTCAAAATTAAAAAATGACAGTTTTATGTCGATATATAGTTCTTTATCTCAACATATCCATAGTAGAAATTTGATTTTTGAATATTTTTAAAGTGGTTTGATATAAATATAATTCTTGAACTAAAATATAGTGTTATAACCTAATATTATAAAGTAGGAAATCATATGAAAACATAAATATGAACTGTACATGTTATAAAATTATAAAGTTCAAAACTATATAAATATAAAATGTAAAATATAAATATATGTAATTTATAAAACTTTGAGATTGAAAACAAAAATTAAAATAAGAAAGGAAAATAAAAAGGATAGAAAATAAAAAAGAGAAAAAAATAGAGAGGTTTGAAGATAGAATTAGAAAACAGAACTTGAAATGAACTTGGAGTGGTATTTAGAGTCTTACATAATCTAGACTCTATAACTATATTAGTCTTCAAATCTTGAACTCTTGAAATCTTGAATACTCATGAGTCTTCAAATTTCACTGAACTCTGATTCTCTAATATCTTAAACTGTACAGTCTTCAGTAACATTTCCTGTATACAAATCCTGCATATATATATATATATATATATATATATATATATTCTGTACAAAAGTGTTAGTATATATTTTATAATCAATTAATATTGAAATAAGGTTATTGTCATCAAAACTTCATTCTCTAACAGATATTATTAATGGGCATTGAAGTGATAGACTCAAAATTTGTCATAAAATAAAGTTAGGAGAGTTTCCCTTTTGACACTGTCGAAAAACCCTATGGCGATAGCATCTGGTCGTTATAGTACTTTGTTCAAAATTAAACCTCTTTGTTACTATTGAGAGGAACTGGGGTTGTTTCCCTTTATCTTCTAAATTGAAGGTTTTGGAAATGAACTTCTTTGACACTGTCGATAGGCATGGAGGCAGTAGCCTCTTTGTTAAAATAAGGTTCGGAAATAGGATCCTTTCAACAATGCAAAAAGGAACCGAGGCGAAAAGCCTTCATCTTTTATAGAACAAAGTTAGGAAACCATCCCCCTTCGACTCTACCATCGGGGTATTAAGGCGAAAGCCTCAAAACTTTATACAACATAGAAACCTCTTTTCGATCATGTCAAAAGGGTTTGGAGGCGATAGCCTCAAACCTTCAAACCTTCAAACAACAGAGGCACCAGTCCCTATATTATATGTTTTCGATAATGGTCCTATCGACTCAGTACTATGGAGGAATCCTATGTATAGAGGTTATATGATCACAAGTGCATTGGGTTGCTTTTAAAACCTAAGCCAGTTGCCAAGACCAAGTCGAAAGGTTAGAGGTGGAAGCCTAAATCTTTATATACCATAGTTGTGGCAGTACATGTATCTAGAGCTTAGTTGAAGCGGAAGGTGCTTCCGACTTGGGCGATGGCATTGACTATAATTAAAAAATAAAATTGATTAATTTTCTTATAAAGTAATGATTTTTACCAACTCCACTATATTGGTTGGAATAAGATTGATTTATAAAAAAGAAAGGCTGAACAATATTCAGTCTTTCCAATATAATATTTACAAAACAATGGAAATAATATAATATTGTTATTTCCTATTTAGCATATTAATTACCCTAAGTCTAGCAAACATAGAAATTTATATCATTTAACCAAGTATAGGAAAAAATTAACAAAGTTTAGAATACATCCTCCTCTATTATTCATAGAAATTTTAAGTCTAAATTCATTAAGTAATCCCCTTAATTAATTAATCTTGAATTCTTCATTTAATTAAACTTGGGAAGTTCGTAGAATATTCGTATGATCATAGAAAAAAAATGAAATTAAAAACTCATCTCCTAAAACATGTTATGAACATCAAAGTTTTAAGTCAATCCAAGATGTTTATCTATAGGTTTCCCTTGAAATCTACTTAAATACTATACAGACAAGCATGAATAATCAACTAAAATATTGTTCTATCCAGACAATATTAAAACAACATATAAACATGAAAGTAGTCATGTAACCAAAGAAACCACTTAGGTATATCATTATAACAAAAAATAAAATGGGCAGAAATCATGTTTCACCTCAGTTTAGGATGAGTGTTGAGATTTGTTATTATATAATCTAAAGCTTTAATCTTCCTGGCTCTTTCTTTAGTGTTCTCTTATCCTTCTTTTTCTCTTACTCTTCAATGGTCGACCTCCTATAATTTTTTAGGGCATTTAGAAATGAAATGGTATGGGTAGAAGGGTAGTAAATATAGGAGGCAAGGTGCTTGCCTCTTTGCCCCTCTCATATTCCATTGTATACTGGTTTAAGCGATTTAATTCCTAAGGCCAACCGATTAATCATTAATATGTGCAAATCTCAACTCAACATCCTACTACATTATACTTATCTAATTTAATTTATTGAATAATATTTACCAAAAATTAGGGACATTACATCCACCCCTTAAAAGAATTTCGTCCTCAAAACTCCTTCGAGCCTAAAAAAACATAATAATCATGCAAACAATGCTATCTATACTAGTGTAACCCACTTGTTACTAAGTCTATAAAAAACTAGAATAGTCCACTAAGCAAATCAGGAAAAGTATCCCTAATTTTATCTTCAATCTCCCAAGTACATTCCTTTACATTACAACTTCATTTGGACTTTCCTCAATTTGACAAGATTATTCGTTATATTCCTTTCATTTCAAGCTACAAAGCGAAATCTGGTTGCAGCACCAAGTCTTCCAATACCTTTGAATCAATGGTAGCATTTGCATCATGCACATACTTCAGTCAATGTGAAACATGAAACACATGTGGACATCTGCCAAAATATCCAGTAACTCTATGTGGTACACGAGCTTCCTAATTCTTTCCAAAATAGAAAACTACCCAATAAATCTCAGTGCTAGTTTCTCCCACTTCCCGAAACGAACTACTCCCTTTATCGCTGATGCATTGATAAAAACTCAATCTCCAACAAAGAGCTCGATATCTTTATGCCTCTTATCAGCGTAACTCTTCAGCCTTTATTGAGCTTCTTTTATCAAACCTCAGATCAAATTAATCTTCTCTGCAACTTCCTTAACCAAATCTAGACCAAGAACCAATCCATGCCCGGTTTCTAACCAACAGGATAGTGACTTGCACGACCTTCCGTATAATGCCTTGAATGTTGTCATTCCTATACTAACCTGATAGTAGGTATTATAGCAAAACTGGACTAGCTACAAATGATCTTACCATGAGCAACCAAAATATAGAACATATGCCCTTCATAAATCCTTAAGTATCTTGTTTACTCCCTCCATCTACCCATTCATCCATAGTTGATAAGTGGTACTCATCTTAAAATTAGTTCACAATTAATTATGTAGACTCTTCTAGAACTTGCTAATAAACAGTGGATTTGTATCACTAAAATACTACTAGGAATTCCGTGAAGTCAAACTATATTCTTCATGAACAAATCATCCAACAAAGGTGTTGTTTTTGCTGACTTAACATGAATAAATGAACACTCATGGTCAATCTATCGTCCATGAACCATATTGTCTCGTTCCCTTTTCTTGATCTCACAACCCATCGATGAAACCCATAGATTTAGAATTCCATTTCCAAATAGGATTTACTAGCTGTTGAAGCAAACTCTTTGGATTTTGATGTTTGGCTTTCGTTTATTGTCAATTCGCACACTGGTTTACCCATAAGTCGACGTCTCTCTTCTTGGCTTCCTAAAAGAAACTTCTTTTCATATCTTGATACATCTTGGTACCTTTAGGATGAATTGTACCCTTAAATCGATGACACTTTATGAGAACTACCTTCCTTGGATTACCAATATTTAGGATGCATGAGCTTCCCTTTGTTCTCAATCATCTATTATGGTTAAGACTAAAATCTTTTATATCATCGATCTCTATTCCGATTCAAAGTCTTTTGATCCTTTCAGCTAACATAGGTTTTTCTTCATGCATAAAAGCAATTTTCTCAATTGAAATAGGCCGATCTTCTAAACATAGCATCATAGATGTGCCTTTAATCAAGCTTATTGCCGATCTAATCCTCACATCACAAGCAGTAAGTGCTCCAAAATCCTTATATTCCACCAACATAACTAGCACAACATCCTAATGTTTCCTGCTCAGGGCATCAACAAATTTATTCTGTTTCCTAAGGGTATACTCAAAGCCAAAAATGTAAGCTGCCAAAAGGTCTAGCCATCCTTGTTGCCTCATAGCAATTTCCTTTAAGGGAATAAATACCTCAAAGGCTTAAGATATGAGAACGGCTTGCATCTCTCCCCGAAGAGCTATTGTATGCAAATCTTCAAAGCAAATACAACAACAACTAAATCTATATAATGAGTTAGGTATCTAACCTCATGTGGTCTGAGCTGCATCGAAGAGTATGTGATAACTCTTCTTTTCTGCATATAAACAACTCTTAGTCTAGTTCTGCGAGTATAGTATAGACTACCAACTCTTGATTACCATCTAGTGCTACCGAAATAGGAGCATTGGTCAACATACTCTTTAAACTTGGAATGCTTCCTCATGTCTACTAAACCAAACAAAATTAACATCCTTCCTAGTCTATTTTGTAAGTGGTGTCACTATCTTTGAGAAATCCTTAATAAATCTTTGATAATATCCCACCAGTCTAAGAAAACTTTTAATCTCAGTAACATTTTCTGGCATCTTCTAACTATTGATAGCCTCAATCTTTGTTGGATCCACTGACTACCCTTCACCTAAAACCACATGACCAAGAAACTTTACCTTTTCTCCTAACAATTAGAAAACTTAGCCTTCAATTGGTGTTGCCTTGAGATCTCAAGCACAATCGAAAGGCGTTCATGATCTTTCTTATCTTGGGAATACATCGAAATTTCATCTATGAAGACTAATATGAATATATCCAAATGCTCTTGAAAACTTGGTTCGTCAAACCCATAAAGAAAGCAGGTGCATTAATTAAACTAAACATCAAGACTATTTATTCGTATGATCCATATCATGTTTGAAACACATTCAGCGGAATATTATATTCCGTTACTCGCAATTAATGTAAACCAGTAGACAAGTCAATATGAGAAAATACTCTAGCTTTCTCATTGAGCTTACGATAGTCAATGCACATCCTCAACGATCTATTAAGATTATTCATAGACTCTACATGTACTCCTCAAGATGAACTGCTTGGACGAATTAAACTCTTTACTTCCAAATCCACTAGCCGCACCTTCAGTTCCTTCATCTCTATAGCTATCATCCTGCTAGTTGACCTATTTACGGGTTAAGCTTAGGGTATGTGATCTATTCTGAACTTGATAACTCTCTTTGGTGGCAAACCCATAATAGGTTAAAAAAACCGCTATGAACTTTTGATAATAGAAACTCCACTTATTTCGTCTTCCAATTCCAATGCACCAATAAAGCAAGAACTTGCAGACTTATAGTTTCCAACGAATATATAATCTGACAACCACAGTTAGGGTGTTTTGATGATATTACTCTATCTTAGCAGTAAATCCTCTCATCATAATGGTCTAACCAATCCATACCCAAAATAATTCCAAAGCCCTTAAAATCAAACATATATGAATCATAGGCAAAAGAGTAAAACTGAAATTCTAAGTTATCACATCTCACCACTAGAGTTGTGTACCTCGTACATGATTAGCCAACCTAAAGGAAGTAACAATGTATGATGGTTCTAATGACAATTTATTTACCAAACATTTAGGAGATAAATGAGTGTGATGCAGCAGTATCAAACAGTACTGTAACAAGTATGTTATGAATCAAAAGCGTACTTCCCAACACAACATTTATTTTTCCACAACAGTGGGTCTGGATGTTGAAGGTTCCAAAATAAGAACTTCCTCCATTGCTATCTTTGGACACCTATTCTTGTAATGACCCAATTGGCTGCAATTGAAGTACCTTACATTCTTCTTCCCAATAGTAGTTCCGACCTTGCTTGATCAGCACTTGTTTGCATAGTGACCCATCTTATGACACTTACGATAGGTAATCTTAGTCTTGTTTTTTGGGCCTTCCGCCATTCTGAGCTTGTTTTCCCTTAAAGATATTTCCTTTCTTTCTTTGAAGCTCTGCTTTTCAAACATCTTCTCACTGTTGCAAAAATCAAGAAACTCTTCATTCCAAAAAGAAATTTCCACCAGGAAATGGCTAGGATCCCTAAAATGATGCAGTGTATGCTTAGAAATTTATGGCTTCTATCCTCGGATAAACTTATCGTTCCTTCTGATCATGGTATAACCTGTGTTATAGGAATACCTTGATAATTCATCATACCTATTGTCATACTTTATGACAGTCATATTTCCCTACACTAACCCGCCAAACTACTAAAATAACATTTCCTTAGATCCTTCGGATTAATATATATCTTCAAGTCGAGTCTTGGAATTAACCTAAGTTATTTCCTCCTTTAGTTCTCAAGATGTGGGACTATTCCAGCATTACAAAGCATTCCCCTGCAACTGCCTTAAAGCAAGTCTTCGCTTTTACGCATCATTAATCTTAAGTCAGAAAGGTCCATTTCATAACTCAAAAGCCAATTTCCCATTTCCAGCATCCTCGTTTCCAAAGAATGGATTTCCTCCAAGGTTCGCATAATTATTACCTAACCTGGCATAATTATTGTTTCCAACTTGTTCCCTAGGATTATCTCCTCCAATAGTAGCATTATTAGTTCTAGCAGAGCATGTAGCAACTTTAATTTCCATTAAACGGACAAAGAACTGATACATACTCCATATACCAACTGGTGGGGTTGCGCCACATTCAGTCTCATTCGTCCAATGACCTATGTTCCCTCAATCTTTAAGTTAGATGTTTCCATTAGTAATGGTGCTCCAGCCGCCAAGGTTCAATCATACACTCCTTCTCTCCATATCTTACTTTCTTATATGTATACAAACTTTTGTAAGATGCCGAAGGAGGCCTAAGATAGTGGGAGTGTATACATACTTATATAATATAAATATAGTTATGTTATAATTTCATAAGTCCATATCCTAGTTTTTTACTTTAATCTTTCAGTTTTAATTTGAAACTCTTTTTAAGAAAATGATATTTTAAGTCTGCACATACCTATGCTGTGATACCAAATCATAACACCTCATTCTCTAAGGCCCAAAGCGAAGTGCTACATATGTTGAAGTCATCTATAATAATAACTTTCGATCATAGAAAACAAATATGTTAATTAATAATAACATCATACAACACAAGATTACGAAAAATTTCCAAATGCATTCATTAATATCTTTTCATTACAAATTCTCATTCATAAAACTCCGTTCATATCAAATATAACTATTATAAAATATAATTTCAAGAGTAACATATGAAATGACCTCTAGTTGATCAAAGTTTTGATATAGGCAATAACAAACTTTACTTTTACATATATCCAAATGATTAAAAACACACCGTAGAAAACTCCTAAATTGCTAACAACCTTTTGCCCATCTTCTAAAACTTGTTCCTAGAAGAAGAACCTGAAAACCCCTACTCCTGACCTATTCAAATGTGTACCTAATAGTTTAAGGAAAAAACACAAATTTTGGGTCAATCAACAAACTCACATGAATAATAACTTATCTACCCGATCCAAATGGATATTCTGACCATGCAACTTGACAAAATGGGAATTCCCCTCATTGTACCTAGCTATAAAACATTGTCATTCCTATGCTTCTGAACACACAATTAATAATAAAATTACAATAATACGATGATGATAATTATACGCTCCATGCATCATATGGTGGATTCCCTATCTCCATTTTCTGACCAATTGTCTCAATGGTTTTATGATTTCTCATCCAATTATAAGTTATCTACTTATGTACAAGCTATCCACTTGTTAATCAAAGCTGGGATTAATCACCGCAATATGGATTTTCCATCCTTGCACTTCTGAATGGCTATCTTGATGGTTTTTTTATTATCCATCACATCCCAAGTTATCCACTTACCTATAAGTTAACCGCTTGTTAAATGAAGCTTGGATTAACCATCCCTTATCAACCTATGGATTCCCCATCCCATTTTTCTCTTGTTTACCAAGAAATTTCAAGCCACTGTTATCCCTAATTTATATATATGATGATTTTACCTTCCATGGTGTGCCTAAATTATGTAAATCATGTGTATTAACTATAACAACCTAAAACTTCAGGCTATAAATATTTAAATATCGAGGTTGTTTAAATATTTAAATCTTGGATTTAATGTTATAAAAATGGTTTTGTAACCTTGATTAAATCCCTTTATAAATAATAATTAATGAGGAGAAAACATGGTGTTGAATTTTTGTTTACAAAGATAAGTAGTTAGAAGAAATATCGATAATGTGACCAAAAACAGTTTTGTGGATAAACAACATTTTACTTGTTAAAAGTTGTTGGAACATCATGTGATTGTAGTAACAATAAAAGAACACATGTATATATGTATGTATATAGCATATAAATAAAATAAAGATGGTATATATATTTTAGAATATGAAAAATGTCTTTAAATGATAGGGACACGTGTCATCAAGTGAACGGTACACATGTCTTAAGATCAAATAAGATAGACACATAAACACATTAGGTATTCATGTTTAGAAACATCTAAAGACACTTAAGGAGGCATGTGTCTACACCCTAAAGATTGCATGAAGATAAGGTGGACAAGTGTCCAAAACCAAATTACCAAACTAGCCTTAAGAAATGCAATATAAAGGGTGGAAATGTTCACTTCTTTTCATGCATTCACAAAAAAAAAAAACAAGATAAAACAAAGAGGAGAAGTGTAGGAGAATCCAAGAGAATAAATACAAGCTCAATCTACAATTCTAAGGTAAGAAAAACTATCTGAGTATAAGTATTCATTTCATATTTTGAAGAAAAGCTGTGAAATTTAAGAATGAATGATTGATCTTGAACAACTGAAAATGACGTTCGGTATTTTTACCATAGCTTCCTCAATTCTTGATGAAATATCGATTTCTTTATCAATCTAGAAAGCTAATTAAAAGGCCTACTACTTTCATTCTGGCCACCTTTTCTAATTCGATCGCTTGTGTACCTAAAAACTGAGTGCAAAGTCAGGTAAATATCTACCTAAAATGGACATGTTAAAAATGTCTTGTATTGTTGAATTATATATATTAAATTATTAAATGATTTTGAGGTTTTCTTTTCATGATAATTAAGTAGAGTAAGAAAGCTTCTATAGAGAAATATAACCAAACATTTTGCTTGTAAGCTTTACAAGGTACACCTTATATACCTCTTTTCGGCAACCCCAACTAAGAGAATCATTCGAGGAACACAGAGATCGTAAGGGGACTCGAACAGGCTACCATGAGACAAAAGATCAGTATTTACAGAAAAAATATTCGGTTATTAGGGAACAGTCAATAGAAGTCAATGGAAGAATTACAAGGATATTTAGAAAAGGGTAGATCTTAGCAACAATATTTCCTATATCTGTTACTCTTTCAGGAGTATATTTATGCACTTGCTCATGATCCTGGTTTAATTGGTTTGATTTTTTATGAACCCGTAGAAATTTTTGGTTACGATAATAAATCTAGTTTATCACTTGTAAAATGTTAAATTACTCGAATCTATCAAAAGAAAAACTAATCAAAAATCTTAATTTCAAAACTTTTCGTAGCTTTCTGAAATGCTATCTTTTCTCTGAATTATTTATGAAGCACTGTACCAAGGCCAGAACTTTCACAACGTTTCTAAAACACTGTCTTTTCTCTGAATTATTTAAAAAGCATTTTAACGAGCCCAGAATTTTTCGTAGCGCCAGAAACACTGTAATATTTGTTTTGAGTCTTATAAACTACACAGAACTTTTCATAGCACACCTGAAACGCAATAATAGTTGTTTTGAGTCTAAAACTATTATCAACTACCCAGAACTTTTCACAGCGCAACAGAAACGCTGTAATAACTTTTTGAGTATAAAACAATGGTAAACTACTCCAAATCCTATCAAATTTGGACTCCATCTCCCTCATCATGTGATAAACAAATTGTCCAAAGTGGATATGTTAAATCAAAGTAAAAGAGAGTTAAAACGTGTCAAAACCGAGAATAAAGAAGGTTGATGTGAGTCTTACAAATTTCGATGATTCTAAAAAGACGTTTGATTGCTTTGGGGTGATGGTAAGTACTGTCTTATGTTCTACAAAACTTTTTCATGAAGATAGCAAGGAGTATTATGGGTATGCTCATCAGCTAAACATTTACTTATTTGTTAAGCTTGTGTTTTAATTTTATGTTGCGCATGGCTTCAACATACTATATTAACTACAATCTTTGCTTCGTTAAGCAAACGACATATATGATGGATGATTGAGGACCTTGATGACTTAGTATGACTTGCATAAAGTCTTGAAATCAAGAACATAAGGATGAGTATGATACCGGGACAGACATAGAATACCTACGGTTTGGTAGCCATAATTGCATTATCGAAATGCATTACTTTGATAAATGTTTTATGTAAAACAATATTTTCAAGTATTCCTATTCTGATGATTAGTTTATAGTTATAATCTATTTTCTTGGTATTTAATATAGAAAATGTTTATCTTTTGAAGCAAGTTCTACAAGAGATATATAGATATCTTTCCAAACGAGTATCTGTATAGTGTTTTATCCTTACTTGATATAAAGAACATTTTTGGAAGTAAATATCGATTTTGAATGTTTTGTGTAAAGATGAACTACGTTAGTTTGATATTGTATCTAATTGCTTAACCAATTAGATAAAGGTACGTAGGTAGTCAAAAGTGGTAGTGATGCAAATGCTTTATTAATATTTTTTTTTTGTTTACTACTTGTTATTACATTTTGTGTTAGTTCATCTTTCATGTTTATCACTTAAGCCATATTGACGTATTTATCGATTGTGCAGGAATAAATATCGATGTCCATCACATCAAAGTTGTATAGTGGTAGATTATGGTATTTGCATTTAATTTGCATTCAAGCTATGACGACCGCCCATAACCCCCGCACTATACAAGAGGAATAATGCACTTGAGGGTGTTCCAGGAAGTCATGGACGATCATCAAAGTAGGTAAACACAAGCGGAACCTATCGTAAACTCACAGCGCAAGGATAAAATATAATAGAACATATACAAAAGGTAGTAATAGTGAAGAAGAAACACAAGACTTTCATACAACCAGAAAGTAATATCCACAACTTGGAAATAGTGTTTGTACAAAGTTGCCTCACTACATCACTCAGAAAAGCAAACAACGGAAATCCAATTATTAGATAATAGTAAAACTGGTACGTGAACCTCCTGCACGCCATCGATCAGCATCGTCGTCCCCAATAAATCATTACCTATCACCTGTTACTTAGTCTTCCCATCCATAACCGGATGAACAGCTCAAGGTAATAAGAGGAAACATAAAACCTAGAGTCAGACAACAGTCTTAGTGAGCGATAAAAAAGCTAACAAACTTCAATAATAAAATGTATGAGAAGGGGTAGATAAACATACTAATCTACCCATGACATCAGAGAAGAACTCAACCTTGTCTTCCCCACATCGTACAGTGATAGCCTTTACTATAAACAATTCAACCATTCATCTATGGAAACCAGAACACCCATTCAATCATGGAAAACATTCATAACATCCAGATTATATAAGTCTTACACAGACAACTCTAATCGGGTTTAACGTTCCCCAAGTACTCTCCCAAGAGGTCTAAACCAATATCAGTTAAGCACTCAAAGAACATCTCCCCCGACTTTGGATAATCTATGTGAGATAGTACAAACAGAACAACCAATCATCCATGACTGACTCTGGCTCTCACAGCCAATCCTGCTTTGAAACAATCGTTAATCATATGACGGCCAACCTTGCCATATGTCAAGGGCTAATGGTAACCCCAGTTCTAGCATAAACTCCATATGTCCAACCTTGGCAACTAGGCCTTTCCCCAAGACCCAGGGTACTCGACCTACAACCGGTTTTTTAGGTGCTCCTATCATACCCCTGCTTTGAGCCTGCTAGAACTTACGACAACGATCATCTCTCAGCCTTCGCATCTCTAGCCACCCAACCTGGTGACTTTTCATGGCTCAAGCGACCTTCTCGAGCAACCATTATCCATCAACTCACGACCTTTGAGTTGTCACCTCATTTGTTGTTCTATACCGATCAGCGAGCACCTTCCAACACTTCGAACCTTCCTACTTGAACCACTTCGAAGTTACACCATCACCGAGCCATATTACACTATTGCGATGCGGCACGGGTTCGGACCCCCTTCCTGATCGCCATATTACAAAACCATACCCGAAAAATAAAATTTTCAGAAAATCAACACCGATCGGCCCCCTTCCTAGAGCACACTGATTGGTCCATCCCATATGGCACCACCAGTCGGTCCTCTGAAGCACCACCGACCAGTCCTCTGACACCTCCGGTCGGCCCCTTGAACACCCACTAATTGGTCTCCTGAAGTCCACCGATCGGTCCTCTGGAGCACACCATCGGTCGGTCTCGGAAGCACACCACTGGTCGCTCCTGGAAGCACACCACCGGTCGTTTCTGGAAGCATACCACCGGTCGGTCCTGACTTGTTCACCAAGAGATGATTTTTGACAGATCGGTCCATTGTATAACCTCAATCCAACTCCGACTACGACCAAAAATTCGTCAAACGATGAATTCAACTAAACCTACTCAACCAAAATCATCAAACACGATCATAAACATGTCACAGCATTTCTAACAACATGAATATTGCGATTATCACAAAAATGATGTAAATCTCACCAAAAACCACTAAAATAAAAATATGACCAAAATGAGAGATCTAACTTACATAAACATGTGAAATGACATGAAATTAATGGCTAAAACTTGTTGAATTAGATCATAGTGTGATGCATATGAAAATAGACACATAATGATGTAAATCTATGGTAAAACATTCCAATTTGATGAAAAACATGCACAAATACTGATATACTTCATTACATTCATTTAAGAGATGTAAATCACTCACAGATTCTCCAAAACAAGCTAAAACGATAGAATTATGAATCCGAACAGTGAGCAATTCAACCCAAACTCCTCGATCCGATGAATCCACCCTTGAAATGATGTAGATCTAGTCTCTATTGGTGTAGATCTTCGATTTCCCGCCTTGGATTTGAATTTCTAATTGTGGAAATGTGTTTAGAGGAAGAAGGAACACAAAGCCTTCAAATGAGAGTATGGCAGAAGTAAAATATTCTCCATACCGCTCACCCACTATTTATAGGCTCCACCATCCCACTAATGGGCCTTCTCCAAATCAGCCCATTAGCCTTCCAAAACCTGGACAGCCAACTAAAAAACGTTAAAACAACAATTTCTCCCCAACTGTTGAACCAAATCCATAATGTAAGCACTCTAGGGAAAGGCAATCATCAATTCCTTTCCAAAGGCATAGGTCTCGCTCTTTGATTCGTCCTGTATCAAAAGTTATGCCCTAGACAACGCTGACAGAGGCAAAATGGTCACAAACAAAATCAACAAAAATTACGGACATGTCTCACATCCCCATAAGCAACATATTAAAAGATGAGAATGATCCAGCCCTCAGGGAATAAAATAAAAATATTTTACGATCTTCTGATATGTAAAATGCGGGCTGTTACACAAGCATGGCTAGTGAATTAGATGAAAAACTCTAATAAGTGGTATTTATTAAAATTCTATCCTATGCATTTAGTGGTGGTGTTTATCTATTCAGATAAAGTGCAGCTGTCATTGTTTGTTAGGATGGAAGGATTTTTGATAATTTTGACTGGTCTGAAGTTTTCGGTGTGTTACATTAACATAACATGGTTTCCTATCACTTTCCAGGCAAGCATCTAGCTTTCAACAAGATGAATACGATGATGCAATTGGTTCTCTATCAAAAGCATCAAGTAAAACAATGGATGTGATATCGCATGCTGACCTTATACCTCCGTCGACTCCCTTCGTAGGCGTTAAATTCAACATGGTTTATCCCTATGGGGAACAAAATGCTAAAAATAATAATCATTGCAAGAAAACAAGGCCAATAATTCATATAGCAATCAACTTGTTTAATAAGTTAAATCTCATGTTGGTAACTACCCCTTTCGGCTTTGTCGAAGGGTATTGAGGTGACAACCTCTTATTCTTTAAAATCATAGTTTGGAGCCAAACCCCTTTAAATTCCATTGAAAGGAATTGAGGTCATAAACCTTATATAAAATAAGGTTAAGCAAGACAAGACCCTTTGATACTATTGATAGGCATTGGAGCGGTAGCCTCAAAAGTTGTCATAAACTAAAGTTAGGAGAACTGCCCATTTGACACTATTGAATGGCCCTAGGGAGATAACATCTAGTCATTATAAAATTTAGCTTTAAAACTAAACCTCTTTGACTTTGTCGTAAGACACTAGGCTAATAACCCTTTATCTTTTATAAATTAAACTTTTGGAAATAAGCCCTTCAACACTATCGAGAGGTGTGGAGCAATGGCCTCTTCGTTAAAATTAGGTTTCAAATGGGATCTATTTTATTATACCTAAAGGAACTAAGGCGACAAGCCTTTATAATTTATAAAACAAATTTTAGGAATACATTCCCCTTCTACTTTGCTAAAGGAGTATTAAGGCGGAAGCCTCAAAGCTTTCATAAAACATAGAAAGTTCTTTCGACTATGTCAAAAGGGCCAGGAGACGATAATCTCGAACCTTTAAAATAATAGAGGTAACAACCCCTATATTATATGCTTTCGAAATCCTATCGACTCGTTACAATGGAAAAAGAACATGTACAAAGGCGATAGGCTCAAGTGGAGTGGGTAGTTTTTAAAACATATGCCATTGACCAAGACCAAGTCAAAAAGGTGGAGGCTTGAGCCTAAATGCTAAGTAGACCATACTAGTGGTATTATGTACATTCGGACCTTGGTGGAAGAGGAATGTGCTTTCGACCGTATTGTAAGGATGCTTCCGACTTAGGGCGGTGCAACTATCAGTAATTTAAAAATAAAATCGGTTAATTTCTTATAAAGTAATGCTTTTTTTACCGGATTCGCTACATTTATTGAAATATTATTAGCTTATAAAAAAGTAGGAATGAACAAAATCTAGTCTTTTCAGAAATTATATGTCCAAAACAATGAAATTTAAATAATGTTAATTTTTCAAATTAACACGTTAATTACCCTAAGTCTAGCCAACTTAGGAACTTATATAAGTTAATATATCCATGGAAAAAATTCCAACAAATCAAAAAATTTAGAATATATTCTCCTCTATCATTTATATAAATTTCAAGTCTAAATTCATTAACTAATCCTCAATAACAACCCAAGGAAATTTGACACTCGAATTTTGATAATAGCACGTAATACCATATTACTTTCCAAAAGTCAAGTATCGAAAACACCAGATAATTAATAGAAAGAAATTAGAGGTTGATATAAGAAAGAAATGTTAGAATAGAAGAAGAAGAAGAAGAAGAAGAAGAAGGAACAAACTAACAACACAACACAGAGTCTCACATTGCAGCAGAATAAAATATAATATAGGAATAAATCTTTATTGAGAGCATGAAATAAATACTTACAATTGTCAGAGTACAACTTGCAGTCAACATATCTGGACAGTTATAATAATCTATCCTCATATACAACATACAGTGGAACAAATACTAATACGACCGAACTCCTCCTGCATGTCTTCTGAAGTCCGTAGCATCCTAACCAGAACCAGTAAAACTTGGTCAGACCTGAGCATTTGCAAATGCTAGGATCACTCTGGTGAACCAAAGTGACAAAACTCACTAAATTTATAGGTATCATCCAACTTAGTTTTAAAGTCAAAAACATTTCTTTTCAAAAGAAAAGGATAATCGTACGACCATTCCACACATAAACACAGATGGTTTTTATCTTAGGATAACACAAAACATTTCGAAATCATATTTACTCTGATATTGTAAGAGTGTCTAAATAAAATAAATTACCATCTAGTAGAATGCTTGCATGTAACACCCCACATCCGTTAAGGTCACTCGCAAAGGGAATGCCTTAAGTTCAATGGAGCATTATGGGTACTGGAACAGAAATATTACAAGACAGACATTTATAAAACAGCGGAAAGTAAAGTAGGAGTACTTCAAATCATTTATTAAATATAATTGTTTGCAATAAAAGCCCATCAACTTCCAATACTCAATTACATAGCTAAAATATCTGTCTTGCTCAAAAACAAAGAAGCATAAAAATAAACTATAGTACTCCCCAATAAAGCAAAGCAAGTCATAGCCAAGAGAAATCCAAGCCATACATAAAAGAGCCTTGGGGCTTGGTAAGATCCGAACTAAGCTGTATTTCCACCCTGCGAACCTTAGGGGGTGGAATGGAAGAAAAAGAGGCAAAACAAACTGGGTCAGTCATAAAGACTGAGTAAGTCCTAGTGACTTTCAGCATAAAAACAGATGAAGATAATATGGCATAAATAAACTGAAAGTAAACATAAGCATGCTGACGAGGTAAGCTACAGGCACGATGAATCAAGTATAACATCCCATACTTCCTATCAAGGGTAGCATCACAAGGTTCCTACCAAGTATCACATTGCAAGGTTTCTAAGCTTCACCATTACACTATTTTCCTTGATTTTCTATATTCTCTGCACCACCTAACCAGTGTTCCAATTAGTTTACTTAGTTATAATTACAAGATAAGTGATCCCCCATAACCCACATGATAGTTTTATACGTACATATCCCACGATGAGGGTCCCACCTCATATTGATAGTTTCGTGTCCCCACCGTACCTATTTGATCGACTCTTACTTACAATGTTTCACATGTGTTATATACTAAGGTTGTCCCAACCCCGTAGTTGCGGTAGCCTTCAGGACTACATCTAATATGAGGGTTTCACCTCAACCAGCCCAATTGCCGTGAATGTGTTAAATGTATCCTTACTACCCTAATCGATCGGCTCCTACTCGACCTAGTTCTTGTTTATGTCACGCGGCCCCCTGCTTGTAGATACCTGTGCTGGTCCCACCCTAGGGTGTATCAATCCCAAGGATGGCAACCCGACACAATTCTTGATGCATAGCTTTATATCTACTGATGCCCAGAGGCTAAATTTTCCACTCCGGAATACATGCACGCCCATAATCCGTCGGAACCTGCACTGCTGCATCACCCACCGCCGTTTTGAATGCTTACAATCATCCCGGTAATCGTGCCCCACTCTGCCTAGCTCAGGGTACCGTTGATACCTAATGTGGGTTACTGCTGAAACGGGTCCTGCTACTAGGGTTTTCCTAGGGTCTATTCGTATACCCCACAGGTTGGTTAAGTGTTATTCATTCAAGTTAACTTAACCCCACCCCCATCATGTTACCTTGGTTAAGTGTTCTTTCTTGTGTTACTTAACCCTACCGCATGTCTTGTTACATTGGTTAAGCGTTCTCCCATGTGTTAATTTAACCCTTACCACACCTCACGTTAGATTGGTTAAGTGTATGTTAACTCAACCCCATCCACTAGCCATATTATAATGGTTAAGTGTTACCCTTTTGTATTTACTAAACCCTACCACACATCAGGTTATATCGGTTGGATGTTATCAACCCATTCAAGTTAACCTAACCCACTTGCTTGTCATGTTATGTTGGTTAAGTTTTATTACTTAACCGCAACCACTTGTCTAATTAACCCGTTGTATTAGTTAGGTGTTCTCACTTTACTTAACCCTATCCACTTGTCTAATTAACATGTTATACTGGTAAAGTGTTTTCTAGCGATTCATGACTTAACCCTACCAAGTGTCGTTTATCGGTTCACGTTGACTTAACCCACCCATATGTCATGTCAAACTGGTTAAGTCCATACTTATAAGTTTTACATGCTCTTAATTCATACCGGTTAGGTCCCTATTTACATGTCAAATTTCCATGTCATCCCACCTAACCCTCTAACCATACCCATGTCTTATTATGGTTAGTATTCCTTAATTCATTCATTATGACGAATGAAACATGACCTCTCACATTAGACCGTGCACTTTGTGGCCACTGGATTTGCCAGGCGGTTCCAGGCAGATTTACACCGCAAACTGAGTCCAACTTCGTGTCATAAATTGTAACACCCCACATCCGTTAGTGTCACTCACAAAGGGAATGCACTAAGTTCTGTGGAGCATTATGGGTAAAAGATGCAGATAAATTACAAGACAGACAAACATTAAACAGCGGAAAATAAAACTTTGCTTTATTGACAAAATAATTTGTACAAGGTTCCTTTACAATATCAGAGTATCAGCTGTCTTTACAAAATAAAGAAGCATAAAATACATTTATATTCCCCAATGTAACAAAAGCCAGCCATAGCAATCCAAAGACGATGCATCCAAGATTCTTCAAGCTTGGAAAGAGAAATCATCCCAAAACAAATCTGAGCTATCCTATTTCCTCCTTAACAACCTGGGGGGGGGGGGGGAGGGGGGAACGGAAGAAAGAAGACGAAAGAAAAACAGAGTCAGACATAAAGCCTGAGTAAGTTCAGTAACTTCTAGCATGTGAACATGGAAAACAAAACGACATGAATTAACTGAATACAAGATTACACCATGACGATAGGGTCAACAAGATGAGACAAGGTAGTCACAAGATATGCTAAGATAAACTGGATACGCTCTAATACTTTCGCTGCTTCGCTATTTACTTGTTATACTGGTTTCTATATCTCTGCACCGCCTAACTAGTGTTTCAACTAGTAACGATAACGTGATCCCAATCCCTGTATTTTCCATCGCCTTCAGGCATCCATTTATTAGTTGTTACCTTGATCTAATCTAGGGTTTTCTATCCACTGCTTTCTAGATTTAACTATAGTTTTACGCTATCTGCTGAACGCTTTTCGAGTTCAGGGTTTATGCCACCTAGTCCAACTAGGGATTACGCTACCTGTCGAACAATGCCCCCAAGTCTAGGACACACTACCTAGAGCGGTATATGTTCCTAGGCTTCCCCACGCATGTATCGCGAATCGTTATCGCTTGTCTAGATGCACATGTCCTGCAATGTGCGATCCGAGTCCTGTGACAGGGCAAATCAAGGAATACAGAACTCGGTCGGGAGCTTTCAGATATCTACCGATGCAGATGCTAAGGTCTGTTTTTATTCCAGTGGCTATGGTCCCACTTGACCCCTCCCTCAGCTAATGAAAGGCACCCTTTGTAAAATGAGAACTATACGCCGGCCCCCGGTGCCCCACTATCCTATGGCCATCCTCACCCATAACTAGATAGCAATTATGGTCTTTTGGAGTTCTCCGCCTTTCCGCTTCACGTATCTCGACCGACTCAAGATGGATGGTAGACGACGAGTTGCTATCACAGGGCTACCGTCTTCTCGCCGAATCACGTTGGTCCATCCTAGTCTTTAGGTTGCCACATATATATTGCAACCAAGGCATACCCTCGGTTCTTCTAACGCAGACCTTAACCTCTGTGAGCCCAGGATGATCATCTGCAGCCTCACAGAGGGATACCAAGAGTACCCTCACGTCCCCTCGAAGCCTCGGGCTTCGTAACCCAATTCGTTGGAGCCTTCTTAAAACCAGATGGATGTCTGCTCCTTCGTGTTATACTAAGAATTACTACTTAGTTCTACTAACTAAGGTTTACCACTTAGTTTCCAAATTCCTTGTTTTCTTAACTAAGTTTTACTACTTAGTCCCTTTTTCAACTGAGGTCTACTACTTAGTTTTCTTTCTCGCCAGGTTGGGTTGGTTAAGTGTCTTTAGTCGATTTAAGCTATCTTAACCCTCTTCCCTTATCCTATTACACTGGTTAAGTGTTATCCCTTCATGCTTTTTACTTAACCCTATTCATTTATCATATTCTGATGGTTAAGCGTTCAAGTTTACTTAACTCTATGGTCTAGTCCAGTTAACATATTAATTTGGCTAAGTGTATTACTTAACCCCAACCTCTAGTCTAATTAACATGTTAAATTGGCTAAGTGTATTAACTTTACTTAACCCCACCTTCTAGTCTAGTCAACATGTTAATTTGGCTAAGTATTCCCATGGACTTAACCCTCCCATTCTAGCTTTAACTGTGCTAAGTTGGTTAAGTGTTCCTTAACCTTCCCATTCTAGCTTAACCGTGTTAGGTTGGTTAAGTGTTCCTATGGACTTAACTCTCCCATTCTTGTTCTAGCTTTAATTAATAAATTAAAGCCGCAACCTCTCACATTAGACAGATATTGCTGCGGTTACTGGATGTGCCGGTCGGTTCCGGGCAGGTTTACACCGCAACTCAGTCTAACCTCGGGTTAGGCATATTCATGTTTTCGAAGTTCAAAGGGTTTTTGATTAATTTCCAAATCTGGTTTTGAAAACAACCATCCCGTCCTTCGGATCAGTTAGGGATAGCCAGGGAGGGCAGGAAACTTGTATTTTCCAAACCCAAGCCTAGACACTATCCTCTCTGTCACCTTAGAACCTTCTGGTCTATGTGTTATAAAAAGGGATGTTATCAAAATACTTTTCTTTTGTTTATAAATTGTTAACAATTTATTTCAAAAGCCCATTTCCCCTTTTTAGACAAATTTGGCCTATATTTATTTGTCAAGCCTACTAGTATACTTATATTCTAGGCCCAAGTCCTAACCCAACATGCAGTTTAGGCCATTTCCTATTTCATTGCCGAAACTAGATTAAATATCCTAGTTTATAATTTATGGCCAAAACTTAACCAAGTTACATATTTTGTGGTAAATGAACAATTTAACATTTATGACGAATTCTATAAGTAAATTACTCCTAATTTACTTATTTCATTACTACTCTTTTAATGTACATTGTCACATTTATTATTATGGCCCATTCTCTCTTATTTATCATATTTATACTTTTTGGTATGTAAATTATACCAAATTTAGTGTCGCTAACCATAATTTAATCTAAACATGACAATTGCTCACAATTATGAATAAATTCAAAATTGTGCTAATATACTTATTCCAAATCAACCTTAATTAACCCAATCTTGGTTTAACATCCTAATTCACAATTTATGGCAAAACTAGAATTATTTTTCTAGTTTACATTTTATGCCTAAAATTTAGCTTACTTACTAACGCTAAATTTAATATGTCAAAATCACATATTCCCTAATCCATGTCAAATTTCCCCGTTTTCATTTTAATATGCATGTCATAATACATATTCCAAATTAGGCCAATTTCCAAGTTTACAATTACGTTCATATTCATTTCCATGTTTTCCCCAAATCGCATTCCCACCGTTCGAATAATTGTGATTCAACCTAGATTATAAATAAATCTAGATTCGTAGATAAAAAGGGAATGAATCAAAATGACAAGAAGGAATATTTGGCATAAAAAGGTTTGGATAACAATGTAGGTTCAAGAATATGGGTAGACCTAACTAAATAGGTAAATTCCCACTGTCTTAAAACCAAAGAATGGGCAAAATAGGTTCAAGAACGTGGGTAGACCTAACTTAATAGGTAAATTCCCACTGTCTTAAAACCAAAGAAAAAACCAAGGAACAGGTAGAATAAATAATTGGGTTTAGACCCAATTTCACAATCACCAAACTAAAGCAATATTTTCCTAATCATGAATCATGGGTGTCAAAATCACAATTGTCCTCATTATGTCATAAGCAATAGTTTATATCCAATTCAAAGGCTTATGTTCTTAGTCATAAGTAATGTCCATGGTCATAGGCAATATAGGCGATGTTCATAGTCCAAAAGGGAAAATAATTCCCATAGTCCTAAGTCATTGTCATAGGCAATGTTTATATGTCCCAAAATCAAAGGCTTATGTCATAGTCCAAAGGCATATGCTTTCAAAGGCCACAGTTCTATAGTCATAGTCACGGTTACAGTCTTATTTGTCCTCGAATCATAACAGTTCTTAATTCAGTCCAAGAGTATAAACACAGATTCGAAGAGAGAGAGAGAGATTTGGCATATTCCTTTATTCCTTTAATTTCATGTCACAAATAAAACAAAATATTCAGATCTAGAAATAACCAACTTACAGAAAATAGATCTAGAAAAGAAGGAAAGCGTGGCTATGATTCGTGCGTCGTTGCTTGAAACTTGTTTGAGCTAGCCTTTGAATTCTTCACTTGAAACTTTGATTTGAATCCCTCCTTAAAAGTCTTTTAGCAGCATCTCCTCGTCTTGAATCATATTTTATTTTATTTATTTAAGAAAATTTAGAAGAGGGGAAGAAGCCATGAATCTTAGCAGCATAAGGATAGAAGAGAATTGGTGCAAAGAGAATGAAGACTAGGGCTGTTTATATAGCTGCTCAAGACCTTATCGTACACGCAGCGCTGAGTCAGCATTGAACCTAGTTAAGAAAATAGTCCAGGTACGTAGATGAATCTAGCCAAACCTTATCATACACGCAGTGCTGAGTCAGCATTGGGTCCCACAAGCTATTTTGGCGTAAAAGTTTGATTTTCAAACTTTTGAATTTCTGGAATTTATTTAACTGTTTTATTCACATGAAATATTCTTATATGTATACAATTCCTCTAACGACCATTTTATGCGTATATATATATACGCACAACTTTCATTTTATTTTCAAAATTCATATGATGTTGCCATATTTCATTGACTGTAGCCTTATCTTGAATTTTATCTTTCGTATACATATATTTTTGCATATATATATATATATATATATTTATATCCTCATATGTATATATATATTCTTTATTTCCTTATATGTACGTTCTTATCCTTTCAAATTTTGAATTTGTATACGTACATATATTTGCATGTTCATTTGGCCCTCTCTAAAACAAAGATAAAAAATTATGCCGCCGCCGGGGTTCGAACCCCCGACCTCCATGCTACAAATCCAATGCCTTAACCAACTGAGCTACAGAGGCTTTTGTTAATAAGTCTTAGAACAATAATAATTATTGTTCTCTCCTTACTTCTCTTTTTCATGTTAGTTACAATACTTAAATTAAACAACTGCATGGATCCTTTTCTTTTAATTTTTCTTTTAAAAATTAATTATACTTTAATTTGAGAATCTTAATGTCGCAGAATTACAGGGTGTTACATAAATCATTATGCCTAGAATTCGACCTTCGACCTCTCACATTATACTGACACTTTGTGGATACTGGATTTGTCGGGCGGTTCTGGGAAGGTTTACACCACAAACTGAGTCTAACCTCGTGTCAAAGGTTCATTAATGGTCCTATTCCACCCAAAACCCCAATATTAGTTCATGTGTTTAACATATAAAAATGTTCATGTTCGTGTTCAAGTCAATTATCCAATACACAGTCATTTTCATGTTTCAAATTCCCAACTTTACATACTAATAAACATATGCCCAAGTTCCAAAATTACATGCCAATTTATATATATATACCCAATTCTAGTCAGTTAACATGTGTCCAATTCTTTCCTATTTACATGTAGACCAAGTTTATGCCATTTTACCCATATCAAGTTCTAGCCAAGATTACATGTATCAAGTTTCATGTCCAAATAAACCCAAATCAAGATTCATGATGTAGTTATCCCAGACTATAATCTTTTTATTACAATACATGCCAATTACCCAAGTTCATAATACATATTTATGCCAATTATCAACTTTACAATCGCTTTTATGTTCAAATTCCCAATTCTACTTATGCCCAATCATAAGCCTAATCTTTTGATTTAATTTACATAGGCCCGAACTCATGATTTAATTTACATGCCAATTCATGTATGTCCACTTCATGCCAAATTAATTATACCAATGGCCAAACTTGTAATTTCAATTATGTTGACAATACCCAAATTTCCAATTTCATGTTATGCCATCAATTCCACCAAACACGTATATCCAAATAGGTAATATCCCAAATATTTCCCCGTATTCAATCGTAAGCAAATCGCGGTTTAGGCCTAGGTCCGAAATTGACCAAGGTTCATCAAAAGAAAATAAATAGGGGAAGATAGAATTTTGTATAAAAATAAGATCAGAGAGAAAAACATCATCACAGGCATGAAGATTACAACTTGATAATGATATCAACATGAATCAAGAAAACTGATTTACAATAGGATGAATAGATCATGAACTTAACATGAGAATAAAGATAGACAAGTCTCAAAAACTCAAGATTCAAGAAGCAACAGAAATAGGTCTGAATCAATAAACATACTTAAAATCCAATTCCACTTTATTCCATGGCCATATTATAATTAAATGTTTAAATCTAAAAACAACTAGAACTAACAGATTGTGGCTAATGAATTAAGAACTGAATTTGTTGTAGAATGCTGATTTATTGTTTGGACTGTTGTTGAAGCTTCGTTCTTTGAATTGATTTGAGTTTGAATGCTTGTACTTTGACTTAGAGACGGCGGTCGTTGTTCAAGAGATATTTTAGCAGCATAATGGAGTAAGAATGATATGTTATGAATTTGGTTAGGTCTTAGGGTATATTTATGGGTGTAGGAACTATTTATGGCCTTTAGATCAACCCTAGAATCAATCTGAACCATCAAAAACGTCACAGACCCGCAAACAGACCCACCCAGCCAACCAGTCGCACCCAGGCCGACCAGGGAGGTCGACCCCCAGGTCGACCCCCTAGTCGACCTGGGCTCTGGGCGGGGATTTTCCCGCCCAGCCCGCTTCTGGGTCTGGAATTCGAATTTGAATTCGAATTTCTGAGCTGTTTTTGATTCTGAAAATTCGTGAAACTTCTAGAGGTCATAACTCGGTCATACGGACTCCGATTTTCGAAGACTCGGACTCGATTTCATGTAGAATTCCGAGACAAACGCAATGGCGCTGCCCATTTCCCATGATTCTCATTTTAAACGTTAATTATACCCTGATTTCTAGTTTCAATATGTTATTAAAATTCGGGTTGTTACATTCTCCCCTCCTTAAAGGATTTCGTCCCCGAAATCTTCAGGTTAAGAAGAATGTGTCCTACCATCCAATCATCCATCTACTCAATCATCAACCATAGGCATCCATTGTCCTTAAGAGATTTCTAATGCTTTATGAACATTTGCAGAGAGTGTGTGTATATGTCCCTTATCTAATGCAAATGATCATGCCTGATTGATCTCTTTAATGCAAAATATGTTTAGTGCCATGAGTCCAATATGTATGCGAATAGTCCTAGCCACATAAACACTATATGTGTGCACAAACATTCATCCATATGCAACATCCACATGATAACACATTTAATTCCATCCATAAAAACACTCATGCATATGCAATATGAAAGGTAACGGAGCCGATCAAGTGTCTAATGTGCGTGTATATGCATCCACGAGCAGCCATTAGCAATCACTTGCAACCATCAATCATAACATGTCTCAAACACATATTTGCACCCCAATTGTTCCTACCTAAAGATATAGTCGAATGATAGAAGCAAGTAAAAACTTTGTGTCCATTAGGCACTGTCAAAACTGGAAATCTACATCACATATATACTGATCAGGAGAAGAACTCCCTAAGCACCAGCCCCGAAGACCGAAATCATCATCAGACTGACACCTAAAGAATTACTCAACCTAACTAATATTTATGATCCTAGGAAACTAAGCATGATGGACTCCTTTTAGGTCACAAGAAATCCCTTCCTAAAACCAACCCGTATCCTATAGAACCTAAAAAATTTAGTCAACCCAACGGACACCCTCAAGCCCCAACATGTATTACCAATAGATGAGTCATACCCCCTATGGGGTTTGCAACAGAAATAGGATTGAGAATAGGACCGAGAGGATATACTTAAAAGATAGCATGCAAGTAAGCTCTACAGGAAAAGAGGGATCAAGGATATACTCCTAAAAAGAGATATGATGCGCGTATCTAGTCTTCAGTCTTCTAAGTCGCATTTCCTTGAGCTTAACTCCATTGTGCTTTGACCGTCTTTAACTCCACAATTTCGTAGCTTCTTAATTCCTATTTCCAAAATATGAGTTGGAACTCATTTCACTGTCGCCTCTCGTTCCACTTTCACTTATTCTTTTTCTAGTATACTCGGCTTAAACATAACTACGTACTCATGGTTTCATGCAAGCTCTCCAAAATTCACTAGTGAATCCTGGATCTCGTTTACTTATTATAAGGTATTCCATGCAGAAGAACTATCTCTTGAAAACAAACAAATGCCAACCACGTTGCCAAATGTAAAACTCATGCATAAGCGAAATGAACCATCCGCCTTAGTGGTGAACACTACTCAAGCGGATTGATAAATGTATCAGGAGATTCTAGGTAACTAAGCATGGCAGAACCCTAGACTTAGAGGGCCTTACCGAGGCAAGTCAAGAGCCTAACTACCCTTTTTTCTTACTCGAAAATGGTACCATTACTGGGTAACTCTCCATCCTTAGAATCAACCCATAGCCCAAAAACATAAGCTTTACTTCTAAACTCATCACTTAGCATAGACTTTCTCAAATCCAAATGAGTCATGAATAAATGAGCCGATTCCCCAATAGGATTTGAGACAAAAATGGGATCCTCTACTATGCTAGTACTAAGGTGCAGAGACTCTACTATCGAAGCAGAATAAAAAGTACGCGATGTTCAAAAACAGAGTTCCCACGGTATGATAGAAAAGAAAAGCTAAACTTTTAACAGATACGTTACCACCTCTCTTAGGTATGCTAGTAGTGAGAGCATACAATTGCCCTCTCGACGATCTTGTCCTTTGCCCTTGTCCTTGTCCTATAATACTTAACTACATGTCCCTTTTTACCACACCAACGATGCTCTTTCTTGCCATGGGTTTTATTATTCTTTCACTTTGACCTCTTTCCTTTCACCTTTTTCCTCCTTCGTGGATTAAGCCATATTAGCAAGTTTTTTCATCCTTAGGCTTGTGTTCTTTATCCCTGTCCTTACTATCCTTGTATAGTTTGTTGACAAGTTTCTCGAAAGCTACCTCTATCGCATGACAACTCTACAAAGCTTGAAATAAGATTAGACGTAGATGGAATTACTGCAGCTACAGATGGAAGTTGGGCACTTTTTTGCCCTCCTACATGTGTCGTACACCTACAAAACTATGGTGAAAAAGAAAGAGAGAAGAGACTCAAGGTGATAATCAAAAGATAGTGCATATGGCTTTGGGGAATATGCCTTTCGTAAAACAAAACTTTCCTTAGATAAATGCTTCTTTGTAAACATTTTGAAAAGAATTTCAGAAGGTTTTTAAAAGCTGTTGCCCAGTCTGGTAACCTTCTGCTCTGATACCAAATGTAACTCCCCACATCCGTTAAGGTCACTCATAAAGGGAATGTCTTAACTTCAATAGAGCATTATGGGTACTGGAACAGAAATATTACAAGACAGACATTTATAAAACAACGGAAAGTAAAGCAGGAGTACTTCAAATCATTTATTAAATATAATTGTTTACAATAAAAGCCCATCAACTTCCAATACTCAATTACATAGCTAAAATATCTGTCTTTCTCAAAAACAAAGAAGCGTAAAAATAAACTGTAGTATTCCCCAATAAAGCAAAGCAAGCCATAGCCAAGGGAAACCCAAGCCGTACATGAAAGAGCCTTAGGGCTTGGTAAGATCCGAACTAAGCTGTATTTCCACACTGCGAACCTTGGGGAGGGGGAAACAGAAGAAAAAGAGGCGAAACAAACCGGGTCAGTCATAAAGACTGAGTAAGTCCTAGTGACTTTCAGCATAAAAACAGGTGAAGATAATATGGCATGAATAAACTGAAAGTAAACATAAGCATGCTGATGAGGTAAGCTACAGGCACGATGAATCAAGTATAACATCCCATACGTCCTATCAAGGGTAGCATCACAAGGTTCCTATCAACTATCACATCGCAAGGTTTCTAAGCTTCACCATTACACTATTTTGCTTGATTTTCTATATTCTCTGCTCCACCTAACTAGCATTCCAATTAGTTTATTTAGTTATAATTACAAGATAAGTGATCCCCTATAACCCACATGATAGTTTTATAGGTACATATCCCACGATGAGGGTCCCACCTCATATTGACAATTTTGTGTCCCCACCGTACCTATTTGATCGGCTCTTACTTACAATGTTTCACATGTGTTATATACTAAGGTTGTTCCAACCCGTAGTTGTGGTAGCCTTCAGGACTACATCTAATATGAGGGTTTCACCTCAACCAGCCCAATTACCATGAATGCGTTAGATGTATCCTTACAACCCTAATCGATCGGCTCCTACTCGACCTAGTTCTTGTTTATGTCACGCGGCCCCCTACTTGTAGATACCTGTGCTGGTCCCACCCTAGGGTGTATCAATCCCAAGGATGGCAACCCCGACACAATTCTTGATGCACAACTTTATATCTATTGATGCCCAGTGGCTAAATTTTCCACTTCGGAATACGTGCACGCTCGTAATCCGTCGGAACCTGCACTGCTGCATCACCCGCCGCCGTTTTGACTACTTACAATCAGCCCAGTAATCGTGCCCCACCCTTCCTAGCTCAGGGTACCGTTGATACCTAATGTGGGTTACTTCTGAAACGGGTCCCGCTACTAGGGTTTTCTTGGGGTCTATTCGTATACCCCACAGGTTGGTTAAGTGTTATCCATTCAAGTTAACATAACCCCACCCCCCATCATGTTACCTTGATTAAGTGTTCTTTCTTGTGTTACTTAACCCTACCGCATGTCTTGTTACACTGGTAAGCGTTCTCACCTGTGTTAACTTAACCCTTACCACACCTCACGTTATATTGGTTAAGCATATGTTAACTCAACCCCATCCACTAGCCATATTATAATGGTTAAGTGTTACCCTCGTGTATTTACTTAACCCTACCACACATCAGGTTATATCGGTTGGGTATTATCAACCCATTCAAGTAAACCTAACCCACTTGCTTGTCATGTTACGTTGGTTAAGTTTTATTACTTAACTGCAACCACTTGTCTAATTAACCCGTTGTATTAGTTAGGTGTTCTCACTTTACTTAACCCTATCCACTTGTCTAATTAACATGCTATAATGGTTAAGTGTTTTCTAGCGATTCATGACTTAACCCTACCAAGTGTCGTTTATCGGTTCACGTTGACTTAACCTACCCATATGTCATGTCAAATTGGTTAAGACCACACTTATAAGTTTTACGTGCTCTTAACTCATACCGGTTAGGTCCCTATTTACATGTCAAATTTCCAAGTCATCCCACCTAACCCTCTAACCATACCCATGTCTTATTATGGTTAGTATTCCTTAATTCATTCATTATGATGAACGAAACATGACCTCTCACATTAGACCGTGCGCTTTGTGGCCACTGGATTTGTCGGGCGGTTCCGGGCAGATTTACACCATGAACTGAGTCTAACCTCATGTCATAAATCGTTATGCCTACAATTCGACCTTCGACCTCTCACATTAGACTGACACTTTGTGGCTACTGGATTTGCTGGGCGGTTCCGGGCAGGTTTACACCACAAACTGAGTCTAACCTCGTGCCAAAGGTTCATTAATGGTCGTATTCCACCCAAAACCCTAATATCAGTTCATGTGTTTAGCATATAAAAATGCTCATGTTCGTGTTCAAGTCAATTATCCAATACACAGTCATTTTCATGTTTCAAATTCCCAACTTTACACATTAATAAACATTTGCCCAAGTTCCAAAACTACATGCCAATTTATATATATATACCTAATTCTAGTCAGTTTACATATGTCCAATTCTTGACTATTTACATGTATACCAAGTTTATGCCATTTTACCCATATCAAGTTCTAGCCAAAATTACATGTATCAAGTTTCATGTCCAAATAAACCCAAATCATGATTCATGATGTAGTTATGCCATACTATAATCTTTTTATTACAATACATGCCAATTACCCAAGTTCATAATACATATTTATGCCAATTATCAAGTTTACAATCGCTTTTATGTTCAAATTCCCAATTCTACTTATTCCCCATCATAAGCCTAATCTTTTGATTTAATTTACATAGGCTCGAACTCGTGATTTAATTTACAAGCCAATTCATGTATGCCCACTTCTTGCCAAATTAATTATGCCAATGGCCAAGCTTGTAATTTCAATTATGTTGACAATGCCCAAATTTCCAATTTCATGTTATGCCATCAATTCCACCAAACATGTATATCCAAATAGGTAATATCCCAAATATTTCCCCGTATTCAATCGTAAGCAAATCACGGTTTAGGCTTAGGTCCGAAATTGAACAAGGTTCATCAAAAGAAAATAAATAGGGGAAGATAGAATTTTGCATAAAAATAAGATCAAAGAGAAAAACATCATCACAGGCATGAAGATTACAACTTGATAATAATATCAACATGAATCTAGAAAACTGATTTACAACAGGCTGAATAGATCATGAACTTGACATGAGAATAAAGATAGACAAATCTCAAGAACTCTAGATTCAAGAAGCAACAGAAATAGGTCTGAATCGATAAACATACTTAAAATCCAATTCCACTTTATTCCATGGCCATATTATAATTAAATGTTTAAATCTAAAAACAACTAGAATTTACTGATTGTGGCTAATGAATTAAGCACTGAATTTGTTGTGGAATGTTGATTTATTGTTTGGAACGTTGTTGAAGCTTCGTTCTTTGAATTGATTTGAGTTTGAATGCTTGTACTTTGACTTAGAGACGGCAGCCATGGTTCAAGAGATATTTTAGTAGCATAATGGTGTAAGAATGATTTGTTATGAATTAGGTTAGGTTTTAGGGTATATTTATAGGTGTAGGAACTATTTAGGGCCTTTTGATCAACCCTAGAATCAATCTGAACCATCAAAAACATCATAGGCCCGCAAACAGACCCACCCAGCCAACCAATCGCACCCAGGCCGACCAGGGAGATCGACCCCCAGGTCGACCCTATGGTCGATCTGGTCTGGCCAGGTTGACCCCCAGGTCGACCCCCTGGTCGACCTGGGCTCTGGGCGGGAATTTTTCGCCCAGCCTGCTTCTGGGTCTGGAAATAAAATTCGATTTCGAATTTCTGAGCTATTTTTTATTCTGAAAATTCATGTAACTTCTAGAGGTCATAACTCGGTCATACAGACTCCAATTTTCGAAACTGGGACTCAATTTCATGTAGAATTTCGAGACGAACGCAATGGCGCAGCCCTTTTCCCATGATTCTCATTTTAAAAGTTAGTTATACCCTGATTACTAGTTTCAATATGTTATTAAAATTCGGGTTGTTACATTGCATCTCAGGCTCAACATACATAGCATAAAATACAAAATTGTAGGGCTCTTATCGGAGATTGGATTCTGATTATGACAAGATATGGAACTACCTTTCGGTAGTGTATCTCTAGAGAGGAATACACTAGATTCAACAAGAACATTTTGCAGCCCGGCCACGCATGACTGACCACTCATTTCGCTTGAGTGTATCGAATGTATATCACTAGCGGTTGGGATCAACAACTGTTTCTGGAAAGGGGCAACATCGAAAGAATAAAGAATAAAAATAATTCTTTTCTAGATAGGTGATAATACACCCTAATGAGAGCGACCCACATAGCCATGCCGCCTTCCTGATTTTAGTCATTTCCCGGTTGATGAGGCTTGAGGTTACTATTACCTTTTAGAACACATCATGTCTTCATTCACTCTGAATGTCACATCATCAGATCCTCCAAAAATCACTAATTGATTTACATTAAAATACTCTGGTTGTTAAGCTAAGAGAAGTGCCCTTCTCCGCCACCAACTTGGTACGTTTGAAGAAATCAACATAGGTGACCCTTTTGGAAACACTCTGTCAGACATCCATCCATACAAGTTGTCCTAGGACTGAACAAACCGAAGGCACCCTCCTACTACGTCCTAGGAATCACCCTATTGATCAGTAGCGAATAGCCCTTGCAAATCCGTAGATTTCAGCCATAATCGAATTACCATCAAAAACCTCTAGTTGCAAATTAGAGAAATTTATCATGTAGCCCTTCCGCTTATGAAGATCCATGGTCTTCAATTTCTCCATCTTCAATCTGCATCTTCCACGATTTCATATTCATTGGTTCAGAATGGTTTTCGAATATAAATTTGATCTCGGTCTTTTTGTACCAACAATCATATAGGTCAGATTTGATAGTCGGTTATTTAACTACCAAATAAACAACTACGAAAATAAAATGAGTTCACTGATTCAATACTCAACATTACTTGGCCTCTTTAAGTAAACTAATTTATGAGTGGTTAATTCAACTTCTAAATCTTCCAATATTTCTAAGCACGGTATTTACTTCTTATTTTAATATAAAAGTATTTTCAAAAATATTTAAATACTTCAGAATTAAATCATATATATATATATATTCCTGACTTTGGTTTTCTATAGATTTCACGTAAAACATCATTACGAAATTTCCTTTGGTTCCACAACTTGAGAACAATAACTAGCACTTATCCCCTCGGAATAAACATATTCAAACTTATCTCATTAATTTCTTTGCTCACGAAAATATTGTTATATTTTTACAAAATCCCCTTTTATTTCTGTTACTTTAGAAACATCATTTTATATACTTGAATCCTTTTTATAGTTAGAAACTTTCCTATTTCTTATTCATGCATTTCTATACTTCTACATTCATTAGTCCTCGACCGTAAATTGGTAAGAGAATAACGCCCTATGGATTAATCGCGAAGACCGAAATCAACATCAGATTAATACTTAGAAAATCAGTCAACTCAATCAATCTCCAGTTAGGTTCCAATTCTTTAATTTATTATCTTAACTCCTTATATACTTATGTTATCCCACTTCTAAACCATTCAATCCATTTTCCACTTTGAAAAT
The DNA here is from genome assembly GCA_030737875.1 of Allium sativum. Taxonomy (NCBI): domain Eukaryota; kingdom Viridiplantae; phylum Streptophyta; class Magnoliopsida; order Asparagales; family Amaryllidaceae; genus Allium; species Allium sativum. Next base: position 448,214,588 of record CM060916.1, read on the forward strand.
CATCCATTTATTTCACTTAATTCATTATTAAGTAACGCTAATTTAAAATCAACGTTTTAACTTCACACTCCTTTTATAAACCATATTTGTTTATAAAACAAAAGTTTAATATAAAACCCCATTTTATCTTGACTTCTTTTTAATTAATTCAAATATTAAGTAAACATTTGTTTTAAGCTATCGTATTCGCTTAAAATCTCTTTTATAACTTTGTTATAAAAACTCAGGTTTAATATAAATCACATTCATAAATTCCTATCAAAATTACTAAATTTCATTTCAACTTCGATTATTTACTTAAATGAATTTCATTTAAGAAAAGTATTCACTTAAATTATTATTAACTAAATTAATAATTTACTTCCTCATTAACTGAAAATAAATATTAAAATTCTTTTTAAATTCTTATTAAAATTAAAAAATAATATTCATTAAACTATTCAATTAGGTTAGTTGATTACAAACTAATTTAATAATCAATTCCAGTTAGAACGATCGACTAAGTCAACTCAAAACACGGTTATTTCGTTAACCAATTTCAGTTAGTTCTTCCTTTAAATTAATTAATAATATAATTAATTTAAATAACTCCGTTTAATTGTTTCTTAGAAATAATTAATCCAACTGTTAACTGTTACGTTAATTTCTAATCATTTTCTTATAAACCTTATTAACGTAAACATTTTCTTTATAAAATCATTTGATAATTACTTATAAAGTTAAATAATAATTAATAAATTTTTATTTCCTTTTAATAAACTTTTATTCAAAATAATAGATTTCAAAATCTATCTTCAGTTATAAAATAAATTTTATAACTTCATTTATGTCAATTTACTTTACAGTAAATCAACATTTGATTTATTCTTCGGCCATTTACTACCATTTACTTAACCAATACTTTCCATTGGTTAAAAAACGTTGAATTATGATTCAACAATCAACAATCGAATCAATCATATTGGTTAAAAAGTTATATAATTATAATATGAAAATAAACCATAAATTTGAGCAATCTAGTTAGATTCCTCCAACCTGTTTTTCCCTGCATCCAAATATGTTACCCCAAATACAACCATTCAATTCAATATTTAGATATAATTTCAATAATCATTCAATAGTAGCAATTCAAGCATTCAATTATTATTTTTATACGTTTATATTATTATGAACGTGACTAACAAGATAAGTTGCCTCAATTGATTACAATCGTTAAAAATAACGATTGAATTAAATTAAATTAAAAGAACATTTAATTTTATTAGTTCATTTAATATAAATAAATATATACAGTAATTATCCAACAATAAACAAGTATAGCACACAAATATTAAACCCGACTTATATAAAATATAAGTGGAATAAAACTGAGTGAGTTATACTCACCTTGATTACATTTTTCGTTAAAATGGTTAGTTTCAGTTAATTAAACAAGCGTTTAATTTAATTGAAATTTTCAGATGATTCCAAACGTGTCCAAACCAGCTCCATAATTTTGTGCTCGTTGATAAGGTTCCAACGTGAATGGTTTTGTCGAATTATTTCATATTTTCTATGCTACGTCACCTTCTATTTCTCTCTACCCTCACTATTTTTATACTTTCTCCTGCCAATTTTTTCTTCATTAATTCACATCCCTTTTCTACAATATTTTCTTCCCAATGCCTGCTCGTTTCTGCCCAACTATTTTCCTGTCTACCCATTCTCCGTTACTTCGAACGGACTTTACCACGTCCACGTTACTTTGTTCCAAAAGAATTCCAACCCGCTGCTTCATCTTCATATTCGAACCCACACCATGCCTTCTATTCAAGAACATCTGACATCCTTCCAAACAAAATAGCCCGACCTTTCTCCTGTTCACACTAAAGCCCACGCACACATGAAGACAACACCTGCCTCGCCAAACACAAATTTTCGGAGCACCATCCAAGACAACAAGAACGTGTGCCATCGCCTCCTTGTACTTCGACCCTATCCTCGATGCTCCATGCTTCACATACCTTTTGTAAAACTTCTCGAACCACTGCCACTTCCTTTATTGTTTCTGACCATGTCAGTCCCCAAAAACCCATCGCGTCTGTTTAGCTTGCAGCCCTTGCCGAGCTTAACAATAAATCAATTGGGGTTTCTACGATTTAGTATATAGATTCCATGATGTGGAGTAGGAAAGGACTGAGTGATTTTGGTCATTCATACGTATATGGTTGTAATGACCCAGATTTTTGGTCGATTTATTTTAAATATTTAATATGGGTTAAATATCGAATTAATAATATAAATGGATATTTATATTGAGTTATCAATTGAATAATCGAAATACGATTTATTATCGAAATACAAAATTTAATTTATTAGAATTCAAATCAAAACTGAATCAAAACAATTCAGATGATCAATACATACATACATATATATATATATTCTATTTGAATATAGACGACGGTGATAATAATTTATGTTCGAAGAATTTATTTGTTTTGAATTTAAATTATATTATATCAATTTAATATGGTTATTTTATATATACGTTCAAATTAAATTTTATAGTCTATTCTGTTGAGTGCAGAATAGTGTAATTACGTTGAAACGGCAGTGGTTACGTTAAAATAGCGGTTCTCGGTTTAAGAAATAGATCCCGATATTATTTTAGTGGATAAGCACGAGATCAAATCAATATCTGTTTAAATTAAAGTGAAAATCTCTTTAAATAAAATTGATATCGTTTTAAAAAGGAAAAAAAATCTGTTTAAGTCAAATCAAATTAAATTAAATTATATTTAAAATCGAAATTGAAATCTTTTTAAATCCTTTAAAAGATATTTCTCTGTATGTATGTTTCTCCTCCTTCACCTATATAAACCATCGCACCCCTCTGAACTTCATTCACAAACTTCAGTAATCGAAAATGGCTGTTCCTTTTGGGATTCCCTCTCCTTTGCTTTCTCTCTTCAAATCGCTACTCCATCTCCCTTCAGTTCTGAAGAATCGAACATCAACTTTAGTGTTCAAAATAAAAATGGCGTTCCTTGAATAACTTCTAATCAAAACCGAACCCTCCTTTTAATTCTCTCCATTTCCGTTTACATCAAACACAAGCCGCCTCCTTCAAAATCAAATCCAAAATCGAGTTCGCTCCTTAAAACTTTGGAGATCGAATTAAAGAATGTAACTTGCGATCAATTACTGGGAGGATCGATTTTGGGATGGCAAACTAAGAGCTCGAGCTGACAAATGATAAAGGCGACGTGAAGAGGATGATTTTGGAGGCCGACACTGGTGCCAACGCAATTGAGTGGGGTTCGAACTAGGGTCGATCTGGGATGTCAATGGTGCGATGTGGAGGTTGGAACTGGGGAATGGAGTTCGATCTCTTTGTGAGGATTAAATGGTAGTGCAATGGCTGATATTGAGCAATGGACCAGGATTTAGGGGGTTGCGACAGTAGCAAATTTCGATGGGGTAAATTGTGCGATGGTACATAGTAGTTGCAGGTTGCGATGGAGTAGATGAAGGAGTTTTAAGGGTTGGTTGTGGAGTTGGATATTGGAGACGGTGAACATTGGGGTAATTTAGAGGAGTTCGATACTATATTTTAAGGAAGACAGTAACGTGAAAATAAGGAGCCAATGTTGGTACTGGGGTTGGTGTACGCAGTAGGGACATGATGTTTGGGTTAGTTACTGAAACAAGCAGCAAAGGTTGAGGTGTTAAAGAGAATTTGTAGATTGTTGGCAAGGCGTTCGATGGAATGCCAAAGTGGACTGATAGCAAGTTTGGGGCTGATTTCAACTTTGGAGCTGCTAAAGATTTGTTCGTTGTTGATCGATTAGATTTCAAGGCAATCAAGTTATATGTTTTAATCAAATAAAAAAATACATAGATTAATTAGTTAATTTGTTTAGTTAAATATAAATTAGTAATCGTTAAATTAAATTTGATAAATAATAGGTGAATAAATCCATTCAAGTTGATTCATGGCTATGACATTACGGAATCAAACGGGATATTCAGTAAAGTAAAATCAAGGTGAGTAAATCTCACTCACTCTTTATTTAAAATTATTTTTATTCATTAAAAATAATTATGTGTTGCTTGTTTGAATGCTTTCTGGTTGATTTAAAAATATTAGTTATTTAGGGTTGACTATTATATATATTGGTTTGGTGATTGGATTGTTCCCGCAGTATCATTAGCGGATGCCCGCAGTATCATTAGCGGATGACCCTACGCCCACACATATAAGTGGATCCCCTTTTATACCGCGATATCCTGCCACGAAGCTGGATGGGTATTACTTTGTTGACTAACGTCTGTGGATGCAGGAAAACAGGTTGGAGGAATCCAACTGGATTCCTCAAAAATATATTATCTGTTTGTTTGTTTGCTTGATTTCATATATTCATATATGACGTGTTAAAAATAAAATGATTGAAAATTGGGTGACTTGATTGTTTTAAATATCACTTGGCTAAGTGTTAATTTATTTAAAATATTGTGGAAAGGATATTTGAGATTTAAAAGGGAAAATTCTATTTTTAAATAGAATTTGAAATTTGAATGGAATAAAAATATAAACTTGGTTTGAAAAAATAAAACAAGTAGTTCCTTTATAATCGAAGTTTATAAATAGTTCTTTTATAACGAAGTTTATAAATGTAGTGGAAAGAATTATCATTGGATAATTTCAGAAATAAAAATACAAATGTGAAATTGAAAAGGGAAATCTATTTTCAAAAAAAATAGAAATATCGATTTCAAAAGGAATTGAAATCGAGACTTGTTTAAAGAAATTGCATATAAGTATTTAAATGGAAATTGAATATTAAGAAAATATAAAGGAATTCAAATATAGAATTCAAACAGATTGAAACAAGAATTTGAATATAAAATTCAAATAGAAACAAACTTTGAGTATAGAATTTAATAGAGTTAAAATAAAATTTAAAAATGAAATTCAAATAGAATTTATACATAGAAAATTTAAATAGAATTTGAATATATTGAATTTGAATATACAGAAATTCGATTTCAAAAGAATTCAAATAGAATTTTAATTCAAATGGATTTGAATAAAGAAAATTCAAATGGAGTTAACTATAGAGTTTTGAAAATAAAATTCAAATGGAGTTAACTATAGAGATTTGAAAATAAAATTCAAATGGGATTTAACTATAGAATTTGAAATTAGAAGTGGAATGGAATTAAAAATATGGAACTTGAATATAGAATTCAAATAGAAAATTCAAAGGGGATTTGAATATAGGAATTCAAATGGAGTTTGAATATATGAAATTCAAAGGAAAATCAAATATAGAATTTGAACATAGAAATTCAAATGGGATTTGAATAAAGGAAATTCAAATATAGAAATTCAAATAGAATTCGAAAAAAAATTAGAAATGAATTGTAATTTGAATATAGAATTTCAAATAGAAGTGAAATAGGTCGGAAATATTATGTTGAATTGGAAAATGGATTTGATATATAGTAAAATATATCAGAATAGAGTTGAATTTATATAAACAAAGTTTAAAAGTTTATATATATATATATATATATATATATATATATAATTAAAACGAACTCGCCGCAGTGCTGCAGTTCATAAATTGGCGATTCGAACTTCAATTGAATGTACATAACTCAATTGAAGTTGGAATTCTTTGAAACGAGAAACGTCGGGACCGATTAGATAATAGATTTCTAATGGAAGAGAAAAATCTGGATTTCGTCGAATAGATTTTGAGTTATATCAAAATCAAATTTTTAGAAAAGCAGCGCCATAACCATTTAAAACCATAACGGTTTATCTAATTTTATAAAAGGATTTTAAGCGAATAAAATCCGAATTTTTATTTAGAAAAATCCAGATTTGAGTTATAAAATATATCGGAACTCAAATGGAGTAATGAGTTGATTTTTGAAACAAAAATCAGATTTTTGATTATTGAATAGAATTAACTAATTCAGATAGTAATTAGTTAATGAAATTTTGAATTGATATTGGGCTTTGAATAAGTGAATTCCATTTGAAAATTTATATTTGAAATCGAAAAGGAAACTAGAATTGAAATTGAAATTCAATATGGTTATGAACAAGTTAAATATTTTGTTTGAACATGTTATGTTCAAACGAAGAAGTGAAATAGGCAAAATAGCTAATTAAAGAATAAATGGGTGAAACTGAATTCAACGATTGGATTGAGTTGAATTAAATTGGAAACAGGTGAGCATTGGTTAGACAGGTATGGGATGAAGTATATGAAGATTTTAATTTATGTGCCCAACAAAAAGATACATGTTTAAATTCATATATGAGATTTTATGCATCGTATCGGCAAGCCGCTTGGCTTTTTCTTTTTCTTTTGGATTGATGAGGGCCATGGGAGGCTATTTGAAATATCCCGAAGCTCCCGGTACGAGGTATGTTATGGCGAATTTTTCTGGGAATTTAAGGAGTTAGAATATTTTTAAGATAATTTGATAGTTAGAAATCAATGTATCGATATATATATATATAATTCGATAAGGACACGAAATATAAAAATAGAATATTGTAAACAAAAAAAGGGATACCTATGAACCAGAAATAGAAAGCGAACCATACACATGTTTTAAAAATGAATAATTGGGTTTTATAGTGTGTTTATTCGAGGTAAGTGGTTTTGCCATTTTGAAGTTGAGGATGTTTTCAGTCAAGGTCTGAGAGGTAATTTTACCCCAACTTGATTGATTTCATTTTTAATCGATAAATAGTAAGATCCTGTCTCGAAGAGAAGTGTTGAATAAGACTTATTTGAATAAAATATTTTGGGTTGTGGTAACGATGTTTTGCACAGCATTCGTTTTAACCCAAATGATGGAAATTTGGAAATATAAAAGTAAATATTTCTTGAGTATATTTAAAGTAGTCGGGAAAGAGATAAGTGATTGAAAATGTTTTCAATTGTGAATAGAATATATTTTCTAAATATACAAAATAAAAGAAAGTGATATAGGGAAATGTTTTTCCAACTAGCGTAAGAGATCAATGAGATTTCTGGAAATATTTGGTTAACGAATATTGATAGGGAAATGAGGAAGTGAACTAATTAATGAAATATTAATTAACAGGCCCAGTGATTGATGGATGTTATGGATGAATGTTTGTTTGTTTTTCTTCGATAGTTAAATAACCGACTATCGAAGTATTTGCCAATATCGTTGTCAATGTGGAGAGACCGGTTGGATTATTATCTGTGAACCACTCTATGTTGGCAGTAGCGTTGCGAATCAGATTATATGAAGATAATTGAAGACGGAGTGAAGTGCAAGGGCTTTTTCTATTTATAGAAATTGTGCCCTCAGTTTCGTTCAATCCCAAAACGAACGTATATGGATGAATGTCTGACAAAGTATTACCAATGATCGAATATGTTGGTGTGTATAAATATATATGGTTGCAACGGATTTATTCCCTTAGCATAACATCCAGAATATTTGTGCAAATCAATTAATGATTAACAGATATGACAATGTGGCATTCAAAGTGATTGTGCTATAAATGAATGGCAAGTAATCGTAGCCTCAGGCCTCAACAACCAGAAATGACAAAAAATCGGGCAGACATCATGGCTATGTGGGTCGCTCCCATTAGGGTGTATTATCACCTATCTAGAGATTTGTTTAATTCCTTATTCTATTTGATGCTGTCCCATTCGGGAAATGGTTGCTGATCCCAACCATTGATGATATACATTCGATACACTCAAGCGAAATGAGTGGTCGGTCATGTGTGGGCCGGGTTGCAAGATTTTCTTGTTGAACCCAGTGTATTCCTCTCTAGAGATACACTATCGGAAGGTGGTTCCATACCTTGTCATGTTGGAAATCCAATCTCCAATAAGCACCCTACGGTTTTTGATTTTATACTATATATGTAGAGCGTGAGATGCAAATGTTCTACTATTTGGATAGTTATTTGATGTAGACATTATTATATTATCACTGGATTTTCGTATTAAAGTGTTTTGGGTTATAGTAAGGTAAAAACCGTCCATGTTTATGTGTGGGCAGGTCTTACTATTATCTTTTCTTTTGAAAGGATTTTGAAAGTTAAACAAATGGTTGGAGTTTACTCACACCAATCCCATGACTGACCCAGAGTTTATTTTGTTTGCTTTCCCTAAACTCTTGGGTGCCAAAATTTGTACGGGCAGTCAAGTAGTCGGGGTTTTACAGATTCACTTGGAAGAGCTGGAAGCATGAGGCTTCACCAGTTAGCTATAGACTATCATTTTTCCGCTGTGTACTAACAGATGTTTATAACTGTTCCAAGAATAACTGTTGTGCTCTGATAATTGTATTTATATCCAGTTACTGATTTGTATTTCAAAAGTTATGTTATATAATATATTTTATTCGTTCCGCTGTGAGATTTGTCTTCTTTATTTTCTTCTATTCTAATATTCCTTTCTTTCTATTTCTCATCCTCTAACTTCTTTCTAATAATGATTCGTATTTCTGTGCAATTTGGGTTGGACGTGTGGTGTTATTAGTCGACTCAGATAGCACGGATTTGCAGGGCATTACAATGGTGGTGGCTTCATCAACTTGATTTAATAATGAAAGGAAGTTTATTTTTCGTTAATTCATTTTGGAGAGAAAGAAAAACACTGGGAAACAAATACGTGTGTTTGTGTGTTTGTGCAGGTAGGAGAATTCCGTGATAGGAAAAATGTCTTTCGAACAGTACAACGTAGGATAGGGGGTTTAAATAATAGGGTATGGCCTGCATTAATGGCGATAGATGTTTTCCTTTTAAATACAGTGTAGAGACTGGTGTAGGCTTGAGGATGCAGAAGCTAGGCATGCAAAGAATTGTGCATGAGTTATCTACGGAGTGTATATTTAAGGTAGATGTGCAAATTTTAACATGGGTAGCTGCACATTTTTAACTTAGGGTAGGCATGCTTTTAGTTAGGAGTACTTCGTTTACTTAAACATTAAGGTTATACGTTTATTTTATTATATTTTTATTTTTATATGGTATTTAATTCTACCGCTTATTACCGTTGTTTATCACTAACCGTTTAATATACATACCACCACACATAAACTTCAAGCACAATATAAATGGACACATCGCTACGTCTTAATGTTACGGTCCCATTGAAATTCATTTAGTCGAAATCCGACTCCGTTTGTAAAACGGCATTATTTTAATATCTAAATATTTATCGGTTCACCTTTAAATTGTAAACTCAAATAAATCAACTCCAATTGGCTTCAAACTGGGAATCTAGCAATAATTTAGCTATACATAATCTAACAAAAGTAGTTTCATCGAAAACGGAGGTTGTCTGAAAAATAACTATTTCTAAGACCTGTACAATATCAATAAAGTATAATTAATTCCAAAACAATTTAGTTTAATTAATTATTATTGTCGTGTATCTCTAAATGAAATCTTATACAACTTCAAAATAAACAAATATAGTTTCTAAATTCAACATTTAAAATTTTGGGTTAAACAATATTCAAATTATATAAAAATTCCTTTAAATTTATTTAATAAACCGTTATAGTTTATAAACAATTCCATATCGACTAATTGAAATTTTGATTTGGATATAACTCTTAACCTATAATATGAAATCTCCAATTTCTCTTTCAGTAGAAAAATATAATCAAATAGATTCAGATGATTCTTGTTTCAAAGAACTCCGACTTAAAATGGATATTGTGTATTCAATTGAAGTTCAAAACATAATATTACGAACTACTACAATGTTACGAGATTGGTTTCTATAAAATATAAATTTAACATTCGAACTTCATTATATTAACGAATTCTATATTATAAATCCACTTATAATTCCAAATCAGTATTTAAAATAATAAATTAAATTAAATATCTGATTACCAAAAATATAGGATGCTGCATTTCCTCCCCCTTAAAAGAATTTTGTCACCGATAATACTAAGGTAGGTAAATGTGACAAACCCAAAAATCCAGTTTATTTTAAATCGAAACTAATTCATTCAACTCTTTATTTGTAACGACCCAGATTTTGCCCGACCCCAATCGATTGCAAGATCGATCAAGACCGTTCAAATTCCGCATACGTTAACTTTGGGCATACAATACATCAGAACAACAACACAGACTTTTATAACATCAATAATAAATGTTACATCAGAGTACAGAATATCAGAGTACATCGATAAACAATACAGTGGAAGATACATTTACAATAGATTAATACATTGCAGCGGAACTAATCTCAGCGGAAGGCCATCAATATTCTGGACCTAGCTTCAGGCTTCAATCCAGGATCCTACTTAACTATATCTACAAAAAGCTACTCGACTGCCCGTGTGGAAAGAGGGCACCCGAGTTTGCAAAGTGAAACAAACTACAGGTCAGTCGTGGGATTGGTGTGAGAATTCTTAACCAAATTTATATAATAATAAGGCTAATCACAGGACCACACTGCTAACGCAGAACAGGTTTACTCCATTGGATTGCCAGTGCATAAATAAAGTAAATCGTCAAATAATGCAATGCTTTTTAGAAAAATGAAACCATTATATGACCTAGGTCAAATCACACAATGCAACGCAAACCGGAGGATAGGGTTTTACCTTATAATGGTCAAAAGATGCTTGATACGTAAAAACGATAATATTATTAGTGTGTGTATATATAAAAAACATTTCAAATATAATATCAATCCTAGACAGCATAGCTATCATCTACTATGTCGCTATACTAGTTATACAATCAAAACCGCAAGGGCGTATTGGAAATTGGGTTTCCATCATGAGTCAAGGCTAGGGAGGAGCTCCTGACCGATTTGAGACACTCTAGCAATGTCTCAGGATTCAGACTCTGGCGAACCCTTGGATACAGCAGGGCTTGTCCACAAATACTTTAGTGGATTAGTTATGCCTGAACACACGCTCCCCGATCCTATTGGACCTACAAATCGGCCGAGGGCGACCGATAAGAATAAACCGAGGCCTCGCAAAAATTCCATCAACCACATAAGCAAATGTCGGGCCGTGTTAAAGCCCAACACCACTTCTAGCTAGAAAGAAACGTGTGCACTCCCTGCATTCCCTTCTCCCGTTTTAGACTCAACCGGTGTGTGAGGCTCGCGAAGTCACGATATACACAAAACTACGCCTAAATAGACTGTGCTTTGATCATCAACCACAAGGCCTGCTTTTCAACAAAGCCTTGTTCATTTGCATCTTAGCATGTCACATTGTCAGACCCTACCATATTATTGATCATCTACCAATATATATATATATATATATATATATAACTTCTAAGCTCATACGTCTTAGAGAAGGGTGATAAGTAAAGAATAAATTCTTCACCACCAAACAGAAATATATAATCAGTAGCGTTCAACAAATACAGTAGAAATGAATACAATGTCAGACACGCAATCCATTTACAAGTCCGCTCTGGGTCTGAGCGAAACGACGTGTTCGTCGATCTCCAAATGCGTTTGGACGATCATTACCAAATACCTCACCTTGGAAGGCCAATCCCAATTCAAGATACCAGTCATCATCATCCCAACGATGTGAAAACCTTCGGTCTTCAATCACCATCTTCATCTTCGACTCTTGATCGTCGTGATGATTATTCAGAATGGGTTAAACCCGGTCTTTCTGAATAACTCGCATATTTTGTGATTAAAAAGCAAATATTGGAAGATCACACATTATGCCACATTCCAACTCAGAATATTCTTTTAATAAGATATTCATATTAGAAGATTCTCATTAATTTTGTCAAAGATAAACTCTGAAAATAAAATCTTAAATCTTCCTTTAAAGATTTATTAAAACTCCAGTTTTGATTTGATATCAAAAATATTTATTACAAGATCATTTATTTTAAGAAATAAATCTTGTCTTAAACAGGTTAAAGAACTTGTATCCTTTAAACACAGTTCACAATAAATCTACAATCTATTTCCAAAATATGGAATTCCACAGAAATCAAATCAATACATAATCGATATAAAATTCTGTATCGAACTAATAATATAAATGGAATAGCAGTAAAGCCTATTAAATTCCATAAATAATATCGGTCTTCTTTTACAGAAGCCCATTTCGATTATTACCAATCGAATTTCTACTTAATTCCAATTTAATATATTAAATTGGAAAACTTGATTTTAGAAAATGCCCTTTTTAAATCTATAAAATAGATTTATAAATTCCAAATAATAATTTCAATGCAAATTGGATTAAAGGACAATGTCGTTTAAAAACACCATCCACGATAAATCCACTTCACATTTCCATTTATTTCATATCACAAAATATCATTGCGAATCCAAATAATCTTAAAAAAACATATTTTAAGATAATCATTAAAAATATTCTTTATATAAAAGATTCTAAATGGGAAGTTTTCTTTATATTACAAATTTTTATCTTTTACAAATATTCTTTGTTTTAACATATACTTGATAAAAAATATATTTTATGAAAATATATATATTTTATATAAAAAGGATTTCTAATGTAAAAAAAATCTCATTTAAAAGAACACCTGAATCGAAATGTGACTCAAACATTTACCATATAATTTGGATTATATGGATTTCACACACATCGTATACATGACAATAACAGTATAACCATCAAATCATCCATCTACATCCAAAGTGTAATTTCCACTGTGTAAGCGTTAAAATTAAATAATAACGTTCATCGCAGCCTGTCGATCTGATGATCAACATACAACTGAATATTTGGATTAGTGTATGTAAATTTTCATCCCAACACCCATGTGGGGTTTTCAGCCAATAACAGTTCATAAAAATAAATGATTGGTTAAAGAATTCAACCAATTTAATTCGACTAACATGTTGATGATAATGAGCTAACACGTTATAATATTTCTAATACCGAATAAAAATGTATTTTTATTCGTATAATTCCCCTATACATTTCTAAGGTCAAATAAACTATAATTTATTTATGTGGCATTGCTGTGGATGACAAATAAAAGATAATTTTCTATTTTCTTTTATTTGTTTGTACATATTCTTAACATTTACACATAAGTGAAATAGCCTTATTGGCAAATGTTTTCCAGGTATATCCTAGCACATAAAATGTTTAATTTAGATTGCACACAAATTCTAGTGTATGCAAAGAATGTTACTTTAACTCACCTACACATCCTAATGTATGTCTTGACTAATAATATGATTTTTATATTTAAATATAGTTGCTAATGTAAATTTGTAAATAAAAGAAATGATTTTTATATTTGCTTATAATTTCTTCGACATGTTATGCAAATAAAAACAATTATTAAATTTGCATATAAATTATAAAAATGCTATTTGTGCTTAATTCTTTTATTTAACAAAAATGTCCTTTTTTTCAACCATCTAAAGTTGACAAGATGTACATTTTATTCTCAACTAATATAATTGACAAAAATGTTATTTTCATCTCAACTAATCATAAATTGACAAAAATGCATATTTTGTTTCCACTAGTATAAATTGATAAAAGTGATTATTTTATTACAATTAGTATAAATTGACAAAAGTAATTATTTTATTTTAGCTAATCAAGTTTGACAAAAATGTTTATTTCATTTTAACTAAATCAAGTTTGACAAAGATGTTTATTTCATTTTTATGTTTGCAAATAAAAATGTAACCTTTATTTTTGATGTTATATTGCATTGTGGAATGCAAATAAAAGAACAAACTTGATTTTCAAAGTATATTTACATTTGTGAATGTAAAAAAAAACAAATTTTATTTTCAATATATATTTATATTTGTGAATGCAAATAAAAGAAATAATTTTATTTCCAATGTATATTTACATTGAAGAATGCAAATAAAAGAACAAATTTTATTTTCAGAATATATTTGCATTTGTGAATGCAAATAAAGGGCAAACTCTATTTTCAAAATATATTTGCATTAGGGAATGCAAATAAAAGAACAATTTATATTTTAATGTATATTTGCATTAGAGAATGCAAATAAAAGGATAAACTTTAATTTCAATGTATATTTACATTTGTGAATGTAAATAAAAGAATAATCTTTAATTTCAATGTATTCGCATTGAAGAACACAAATAAAAAGTTAACTTATTTTTCCACGTTATATTTGCATTAGTAAATGTAAATAGAAGAACAAACTTTATTTTCAAAATATATTTGCATTAGTGAATGTAAATAGAAGAACAAACTTTATTTTCAAAATATATGTTTTATTTTCTAGTTTTATTTGTGTTGTCAAACACAAATAAAAATGTACCTTTTATTTTCAACTTATATTTGCATTGTGAGATGCAAATAAGAAAAATGAATTTTATTTCATGCAATATTTTCATTGAAAAGTGCAAATGAAAAGCAAACTTTTAATTTCTATGTTTATTTGCGTTGTAGAATGCAAGTAAAGAGTGTACTTTTATTTCCAACATTTTATTTGCACGGTGGAATGCAAATAAAAAGTAAAACTTATATTTCTATGTATATATTTGCGTTGAAAAACACGAATAAAATATCTATTCAATTTCTATGTAATACTTATTGTTGAAATGATGAGCTAAATCCATTCAACTGAAAAGTGACAAACTATAAGTCGATGTTGTATTGATAAACTAAATCAATACAATAGAATGACAAATTTTAAAGTTACCATCCATGTTTCTATAACGAATTGATAAATTAGATCAATTCAAATAAAGGTGACAATTCAATATAATCCAGCAGAACAACCAGCACAGTACATCACAATGCATATCTGATTAAATAACATACAGGTAAATATTTAACAGAATAAAATAATTAATTAAATTAATTAGATTGTAAAAATCATAGATTCTCACATTGATATGGCTGAAAATTCGACTGTCTCGGTTTCAGCTCTGGTCTGTGCCATTGCGAAGATCTCTGAATGATGTTAAATAAACAAAATAATATAAAATATAAACCCTTCCTTCTTCCTTACATCATCTCGGCCGAACCCAATTTCATCCTCCAACTCCTCCTGCGCACGCACCCTCGTCCACCCTGGCACCGATCGAACACCGCCACTCCGAAGCCCGAACCACGAGCCACCACCGCCCAGAGACCCACCATGAAACGACCCGAACTTCCCCCGTAAGGAAAGCCCGCATAGAGGTTAGAACAAGCCACAAAAGAATGCAGACGGAAGAACATTTCATTGTTAATTACAACGATATCATCAGAATACAAGAATATACAGAGTATAAATGAATATTATACATTACAAAATATCAGAGATTACAATAAATTACATAGCAGCGGAAAATAATACAAAACACAACTGAAGGAGATATACGGATACAAAGCTTTCCGGATATCGTTCCAGCTGTAAACCAGGTTCCTATGAATATAAATCTGCAAAAAAAAATTACTAGCTGCCCGTTTCAAAATAGGGGCACCCAGAGTTTAGGTTAAAACAATAAACTCCAAGTCAGTCATGGGACTGGTGTGAGAACAAAAACAATTATTAATCTTTATTTTTAAAGTTAGGTACGTAAATCAGGGGACCACGCCGTATAACACGGAACGGGTTTCCTCCCAAGAATACCAATGCATAAAATAACATCGGAATGCTAAATAAAGAAAAATGAAGCTATTATAAGACCCAGGTCCCATCACACAATGCAACACAAGCCGGAGGATAGGGTTTTTACCATATAATAGCCAAGAATGCTTGATACGTTTAAAACAAATCATTTGATACTATTATAAGTGCATAGTGTATAAAACAACTTCAAATCATAAGTATCAATCATAGACGGCATAAATGCCCCATATCACTATGTCGCCATACTAGGCTCTACAATCAAAACTGCAAAGTCAGGAATTCGGAAATTGGATTTCCAACTATGAACCGAGGCAAAAGATAGTCCTCTACCGAATTCGAGACTCTCTAGCCAGAGGCTCAGGCTATAGCCGCAACTGCACCTAGGAGCCACAGGACCGATCCACCGATGTGGATTAAAATGCCTGAACACTGCGTTTCCCCGCCCTTTGGGGCGTAAATGTGTCCAATGACCCCATCGGTCCCGGATCGACCGATATATCTGAGGCGCCTCGCAACAGCAACAACCACATAAGTCAAACTCGTCAGGGCGTGTAAAACCACTGATGCCACTTCTAGCTAGAAAGAAACGCATGCCCTCCCTAGATCCTTCTCCCGTTTCTGGTTCACAACCGGGGTGTGAGGCTCGCGAATTCACGTTACACAAAGTTATGCCACACAGGCGGTGCTTTGATCATCAACCACAAGACTTTGCTTTTCAACAGAAGCCTTGATCAATTGCCCCTTAGGCATGTCACACAGGCAATTCACTCCATGCGTTTGATATCCATCAATATATAACCTCTGAGCTCGTACGTCTCAGAGAAGGGCACTAAGCAAGAGAATAAATTCTGCGCCGCCAAACAGATAAATATTTAATAGAAATCAACCACACAGAATAAAATCCAATGTCAGACACACAGTCCATTTACAAGTTCGTTCCGGGTCTGAACGAAACCGGAGGCACCTAGTAACCCGCATATCCATCGATCTCCAAGTACGTCTGGACGATCACTAACTGATTCCCTCCTTTTGGGTGTATGGACCAATCAAGATCATCAGTAATCGCCCAAACGATGTGAAGACCTCCGGTCTTCAACCACCGTCTTCACCTTCGACTTATCTTCGTATCAGTTATTCAGAATGGGATAAACCCGGTCTTTCCGAATAACTCGCGTATATAATAAACAAGTGTTACACAAACACAACATACGCCTCATTCCAATTCAGAATATTCTTTTATTCAAATATTCTTATACTTTGGGAAAGGTTCCCATTAATTTTATCAATGATAAATTCTTTAAATTTATTCTTTAATCTTCTTTGAATATCAATTCAAACTAGACGGGATTAGCGAACCACACTGAAGTAATCATTTATTTCCCAATCCCAACCTATTCATCCCACGAATTAAAAATGATAATACTTCATATCTAACACCACGGTGTTATCGGTAAATTCAATTACCATTTCACGTTCAAATCTAATTAAAGATTTAACTATCGCCTGGAGTAGAACTGGTGATACTCCATTCTCGATCTTTTCAATATAATTAAAGATTAATTAAAACTCCACTTAGTTTTAATCTTTAACTGGGTTAAAGAATCAGTGTCATTTAAAACACGGTTCACAATAAACCCACATCACATTCCATTGATTATCGGGTTAAAGAACAAGTGTTATTTAAAACACTGTTCACGATAAACCCAAAAATCAATACCAGTTCAATTCCAATTAAATGTTATTTAATTGGTACACTTCATTAAATCTAAATAAAAAGATTTAATCTTTTTCTCAACTGGGCTTAAGAACAGTGTTAATGAAGACACCATTCACGACAAACCCAAATCACATTTGATATTCAATACAAGGCTCTGAATAGAAAATATACCGGCTTATATTCAATATCAAATTCTACGACCAACAAATATCGTATTGGAAATAACGATATTAATATATCTTTCAAATTCCCATAACAATATTTGTATCATCACGAAATCCAACATCGAAATATTCCGAAGACAATTTCGATTCAAATCCATTCCCATATAATTATTGGAAATTCTGGTTATCTTTAAAACCCTTTTCAAATTCAATTTATTTATTTAAAAAAAATAGAATTATAATTCTAGTTCAAAACTAGTTCATTCTGATAAAAATCTATTTTTATCTTTTCAAATATGGAGGTTTTCATCCCAATTCTTCACAAATCATTTCTTATGATTTTACACAAATTATTACTATTTTTAATGATTTTATCAAGGCCCGTACAGTCGATTTCCATCAACGGCCATCGAACTGCACTTACAGCGACCTTTTCCAAATTTGATTTGGACATAATTCAAAATCCAACCATTCGATTTCAAATTTCTAATATTCTTTAGAAATCTCTTTTCGATACGAACCCAACGGTTCCGGTTTTAGGAGAATCTGACGGTTGGATCTCTCGCAATATCCATTCGAAGTCAATGGTCGAAATTCACGAACTGCCGCAGCGCGGTGCGTTCTATTCAGGCCATTATATATATAATATATATAGATTATATATATTTCGTCGATTTCCTTTTAAAACGTATTTTATAAATCGTTTTAAATTCATTTTCGAAATGATTTCAACTTCATTTTCAAATTCAAATCAAAATTGAATTTTCCATTACAAATTCGTTTTAAATTCATTTCGAATTGATTTCAATTCAAATTGATCTCTAATTCAATTTCAATTCGTTTTCAATTCAATTCAATTTCAATTTGAATTCATTTCTACTCAATTTCAATTCGAATTCATTTCTATTCAATTTCAATTCGAATTTCAATTCTATTCAATTTTAATTCGAATTTCAATTCTTTATATTCGATTTTGAAATCACTTTTCAATATTCATTATAAAAACGAATATAATCGATATAAATATCGTTCACGTCAAAATGGCGTCAATCTAATCAACATGGCTTCATATATCCTATTTTCAAATATTCTATTTCAAATATATCTTTTTCAAATATTTCTATTCAAATATTTCTTTTTCAAAACTGGAATGAGGCCCAATCAATTACCATATAATGTTAATTATATGGATTTTCTACAACACATGTATAAAATAACAACGATAAATAATCAACCATCATCCAGACTGCATTCTACACTATATAAGCATCAAATATAAATATTTAACGGTTTTGACAGTCTGTCAATCCATCGATCGACGTACAACTAATTATTGGGATTAGTGTATGTCGTATATCTTTCCAATACCCGTGTGAGGTTTCAAACAATCAAACACAGATTTTATTTGTGCAGTTGGGCGATGTGTAAAATTTATCGTCCCAATCAATATCAGTCAAATGTGTGTATATAAACAAATCCTTCGATTTGTTTATATTAATTTATTTCAAACACACGTTAGAAAATTCCCTTTTCAACTATAAAATATTTTTAACTATATAAATATTTTATTTCATTTCACATCACATCACACAATCAACTACACATCAAAATCAAACAAACAAGCATACAAGCCGTCCATGGTTTTTGGACGACGGGTGTCGGGTGCTACTAAACACCGTCTGCATCCTAGTATATATTTTAACCAGAAATAAATTAAAAGTGAGAAGTTCTCACCGACTAGCTAATCCAAACGACACGACACTTCTTATGAAGGAAATCTTTGCAGTGCTCGTCTTTTGCCACTTTCACTGCCCATAACTACTACATATGTAAAAATCACATTTTTATATTGTTGCTATGCATATAAAAATTACATTTTTATGTTGCTATTATATAGATAAAAATTCTATTTATACCACGATGTTCATATAATAAAGATTATATTTTTATCACGCTATTCTCTATATAAAGATTTCTCTTTTTCAAATATAAAGATTTCGCCTTTTCAAATATAAAGATTTTGCCTTTTCAAATATAATAAAAATCATATTTTCTTTCTCTTTCTATAATATAAAAATTATATTTTTATAATCATTAAAATCAAACTTCTTCATCGTTTCAACTATATAAAGATTCAAACTTTTCTAATAAAAATTCGAACTTTCCTAATCAAAATTCCAACCTTTTATGTTATAAAAATCTTTTCTTTCATATATGATAAAAATCATATTTTTAATTCGCTATATATATAAAGATCATATTTTTAATGCTTCTATAATATAAAAATTATATTTTTAGCCAATTAAAAATCGAATCTCTATCCTATAAATACAAGCAAATCTAAACAAAACTGATATTTTTTTTTTCTATGATGCTTTAAAAACTGATTTATATATATTTATTTTTAAAGCTAATCTCCTTAAATAAAAATAAAAATAAAGTATACGCTTACTGTTTTTCAGCGAAGGGAGGTGTCGGCTTCATGGTTTGGCGGATTTGGGGCGATAGGGCAGCGGTTTCAAGAAGAGGGGGGGGGGTATCTTGGCATCGGGCTGATTTTAGTTGGAAGAAGAGAGAGGAGCGGGAGGGGGGAGGCTGGAGGAGGAGTTCGACACGGGTTTCAGAGGGGCGGCGGTGGTTAGGGTTGGGGGGGGGGGTGTCGTGGGTCCTTGTGTTGCGGAGGGGAGGGCGGAAGCTTAAGAGGAGGAGGAAGAAGATGGGGGAAGGCGGCGCGGTGGCCCCGCCTTGGGCGGCGGCGGCGATTTGAGGGGGGGGGCGATGCTGATCGTCGGCGAGGGTTTTTTTTTGATCTGGAAATGAAATGATCGGGGAAAGAGGAGAAAGAAAAAGGGGGGGGTTAAGTAAAAATTATATTATTTAATTTATTTTAATTTCAAAAAGTAACTTTTTCATTCGAACTCGAAACGAGGCCCACCGCCTATCGTCCATAGCTAATTACCCCATCCCGAACACAATGGGATATGTATCGTAGGCTGATTCGATCGTTCCGAACAATTTTCGTTAAAATCAGCATATAACTCTATATATTGAATTTGAACGCGCATTTCAATTTACAGGGGTCACATACTAACTCGAAAAGTTCCAGAAAAATATTTTCTAGCTTCGTATTAACGATACGGTCCTAACAAAACTAGTTTCATCGAATTCCAAGACCGTTTGAAAAATGACCAATTTCCAGTCGATTAAAATCAACTAAAACTGGTCAGACGCGTTTTACTTCGCCGCGCTAACATATTGATTCGAAAAATTATGAAAAACGGAATCTAGCAATCTCTTGATATCACGGATCCAACAAAAGTGATCTCATCGACGTCCGAGGTCGTTTGCAAAATTGCTATTTTTAAGGGCCGAAATTCCATAGCGACTATTCTGAAATTTCAACTGGGCATAACTTTTTATCCACGCTATGAAATTTTGATTTTTCGGATTCGTTGGAAAGATATTCTCAATTAGATTCTAATATTTTTTGTTTCGCTAAAATTCGGTTTATTTTGCACCCGGTACATTCAATTGAAGTTTGAAATCGAATTATCGAACTACCGCTCCATTTTCAATTCCTTTTATAATTTTATATATAATTATTTATATTCTAACGATGACGTATATAAATAGATACCTTCGAATTCTATTCAAAATAAATTTCTCGTCGTTATTATTTAAAATAATTCATTTTAAATAATCAAAATTCGCTAAAATTGCCAAAATAAAAATTTTAAATTGGCTCAGATTTTCGGGTTATTACAATCTCCCCCATTTAAAACATTTCGTCCCCGAAAAGGAACGAAGCCGAAAGTTGTTTTAAAAACCAACTCAACTTTCATTATTTTCGCTACGGCTTAAGTTCTTCAACTTTTCAATTTCTATGAACTTTCAAATTTTTCAAAAATTTGGCAAACACCCTAAACTTCTGAATTTTTTTGCCATAACCTCCCCTGCACCAGGAGCACCGGGAAAATCCTGAAATTGCCATACAGGCCCTCTGATCTCAAAAAGAAAAAGAAAAAGCCAAGCGGCTAGCCAATTGGCTCATAAAATCATCATCACCCAAATAAAACAGTAAATTATGGTAAACATGTACCTATTTGTCGGGCAAACAATTTTATTCTTCTACTCTAGCCTCCTTGCTATGACCTGTTCAATGTAAGTACATGTATGTGCAAGCAAATGCGACTAATTTTCAATACAATTCACTTTTTGGTCAATTTGGCTAAATGGTTAAAATTTTAATTAATCAAGCCATAATCAAAAAACACAACCATCAATCAATTAGTTGGTTAACATTTCAAATTCATAATTTTGATATATAGTCAAAAATCACATTTTTGATGCCAAATCACAACAATAAGCCATATCTAATTTTGGTTCACACACCCGTCAATAGGAAATATATAGATATCACACCTTCGAAACTCGAATACCAATTCTGATGATGTTCGAACTATCGACAGAATCATCTCCGGGCGACTAGAGTGTGATTCTATATCTATCCAATATATTAAAACTTCGAATATATGTTTGCAAGGCATATATGCAAAATTTATATATATTGGATTGTTCAAATTCAATATAAAATAAATAATCAAATACGAATAATTGATTTAAATTTCAAAACAAAGTCTGTTTTCACTTCTAAAATATACTCTTCACACTCGTTCTAGGATACAATTGATCCTATCTCTAACGAGTCATTCTCACTGGATATTACTAATCCAATATCTTATGAATTCTTTCGTATGGTTCTAATGTGTCTTGTTCTCTGAGCTTTGTAAACCAAAGCTCTAATACCAGCTGAAACGACCCGAACTTCCCCGGTAAGGAAAGCCCGGATAGAGTTGAGAACAAGCCACAAAAGAACGCAGATGGAAGAACATTTCATTGTTAATTGCAATGATATCATCAGAATACAAGAATATACAGAGTATAAATGAATATTATACATTACAAAATATCAGAGATTACAATAAATTACGTAGCAGCGGAAAATAATACAAAACACAACTGAAGGAGATATCTGGATACAAAGCTTTCTGGATATCGTTCCAGCTGTAAACCAGGTTCCTGTGAATATAAATCTGCAAAACCAAAATTACTAACTGCCCGTGTCAAAATAGGGGCACCCAGAGTTTAGGTTAAAACAATAAACTCCAGGTCAGTAATGGGACTGGTGTGAGAGAAAAAAAATTGTTATTAATCTTTATTTTTAAAGTTAGGTAAATCAAGGGACCACGCCGTATAACACGGAACGGGTTTCCCCCAAGAATACCAGTGCATAAAATAACAGCGCAATGCTAAATAAAGAAAAATGAAGCTATTATAAGACCCAAGTCCCATCAAACAATGCAACACAAGCCGGAGGATAGGGTTTTTAACTTATAATAGCCAAGAATGCTTGATACGTTTAAAACAAATCACTTGATACTATTATAAGTGCTTAGTGTGTAAAACAACTTCAAATCATAAGTATCAATCATAGATGGTATAAGTGCCCCATACCACTATGTCGCCATACTAGGCTCTACAATCAAAACCGCAAAGTCAGGTATTTGGAAATTGGATTTCCAACTATGAACCGAGGCAAAAGATAGTCCTCTACCGAATTCGAGACTCTCTAGCCCAAGCCTCAGGCTACAGCCGCAACTGCACCTAGGAGCCACAGGGCCGGTCCACCAATGTGGATTAAAATGCCTGAACACTGCATTTCCCCGCCCTTTGGGGCGTAAATGAGTCCAATGATCCCATCGGTCCCGGATCGACCGATATATCTGAGGCGCCTCGCAACAGCAACAACCACATAAGTCAAACTCGTCAGGGCGTGTAAAACCACTGACGCCACTTCTAGGTAAAAAGAAACGCATGCCCTCCTTGGATCATCCTCCCGTTTCTGGTTCACAACCGGGGTGTGAGGCTCGCGAATTCACGTTACACAAAGTTATGCCACACAAGCGGTGCTTTGATCATCAACCACAAGACTTTGCTTTTCAACAGAAGCCTTGATAAATTGCCACTTAGGCATGCCACTTAGGCATGCCACACAGGCAAGTCACTCCATGTGTTTGTTATCCATCAATATATAACCTCTGAGCTCGTACGTCTCAGAGAAGGGCGTTAAGCAAGAGAATAAATTCTCCGCCGCCAAACAGATATATATTTAATAGAAATCAACCACACAGAATAAAATCCAATGTCAGACACACAGTCCATTTACAAGTTCGTTCTGGGTCTGAACGAAACCGGAGGCACCTAGTACCCCGCATATCCATCGATCTCCAAGTACGTCTAAACGATCACTAACTGATTCCCTCCTCTTGGGTGTACGGCCCAATCAAGATCATCAGTAATCACCCAAACGACGTGAAGACCTCCGGTCTTCAACCACCATCTTCACCTTCGACTTATCGTCGTATCAGTTATTCAAAATGGGATAAACCCGATCTTTCCGATTAACTCGCGTATATAATAAACAAGTGTTACACAAACACAACATACGCCTCATTCCAATTCAGAATATTCTTTTATTCAAATATTCTTATACTTTGGGAAAGGTTCCCATTAATTTTATCAAAGATAAATTCTTTAAATTTATTCTTTAATCTTCTTTGAATAACAATTCAAACTAGACAGGATTAGCGAACCACACCGAAGTAATCATTTATTTCCCAATCCCAACCTATTCATCCCATGAAGTAAAACTGGTAATACTTCATATCTAACACCACGGTGTTATCGGTAAATTCAATTACCATTTCACGTTCAAATCTAATTAAAGATTTAACTATCGCCTGGAGTAGAACTGGTGATACTCCATTCTCGATCTTTTCAATCTAATTAAAGATTCATTAAAACTCCACTTAGTTTTAATCTTTAACTGGGTTAAAGAATCAGTGTCATTTAAAACACGGTTCACGATAAACCCACATCACATTCCATTGGTTATCGGATTAAAGAACAAGTGTTATTTAAAACACTGTTCACGATAAACCCAAAAATCAATACCAATTCAATTCCAATTAAATGTTATTTAATTGGTACACTTCATTAAATCTAAATAAAAAGATTTAATCTTTTTCTCAACTGGGCTTAAGAACAGTGTTAATGAAGACACCATTCACGACAAACCCAAATCACATTTGATATTCAATACAAGGCTCTGAATAGAAAATATACCGGCTTATATTCAATATCAAATTCTACGACCAACAAATATCCTATTGGAAATAACGATATTAATATATCTTTCAAATACCCATAACAATATCTGTATCATCACGAAATCCAACATCGAAATATTCCGAAGACAATTTCGATTCAATCCATTCCCATATAATTATTGGAAATTCTGGTTATCTTTAAAACCCTTTTCAAATTCAATTCATTTATTTAAAAATAAATAGAATTATAATTCTAGTTCAAAACTTGTAACACCCCACACCCGCTACGGTCACTCACTAAGGGAATGCCATAACATCGGTGGAGTATTTTAAGTGAATATAGAACAGCAAAATTACAACAAGACAGATATAAGTAATACTTGAGAATTTAAAACATCATTTCATTCCAGCGGAAAGTAAAACATGTTTGGTTACACCAAAACCATAAATAAGAGTCAAGTACATAATATCCATCCTGATAAAAACAAAAGTACATAATCCCACTACATAACCTAATAGCCATAATAGAAAAGATAAACTGAGCTTTACATCCATGGTCCAAGCTCCAAAAGATAGATAAAGCAGTCTGATGAAAGCCCACTAGTGCTAGGCCCACTCTGAAAACCTAAGGGTTGGGAAAAAGATAAAGAAACAACGGGGTTAGACATAAGTCTGAGTGAGTCCTATAACCCTAACAATACAATCATTAAAGTAATTAGGGTATGATATAAACAAGGTACGGTACCTCTGGGGATAATGACTACACTAAGTAGCCAACTAAACACAGGATGTACTAAGATAACCGAAAAGACGCATTTATCCACCCAAGGATAATTACTAGATTCCGCCACCCCAGATCTACCCACCCAAGGGTAATTCCTACACTGCACCACACCAGTTCTACCCACCCAAGGGTAATTCCTACTTAAAGGTTGATCCCACTAAGTGTACTTAGTAATTTTACCTAGTAGTTTCTTGTACCCCTAGCTGACTACATAGGTGCCGTCTGCCCCTATCTCCACTAGGTGTACCCACTACTCCCAAGCGATCGGCTCCCTACCGTAGATACCCGTGCTGGCCCCACAGTGGGGTGTATCACTCCCCAAAGTGGCAACCCGATAATCAATGGTGCACGGCTTATACCTACACGATGCAATAACGTCTTACCCACCAGCCCGGGTCCACACACGCATATGAAACCCGTTGGACTCGCATTGCCACCGCTACCCCGTTTTGGCCTCTTATAGTCAAGCCCAATATGCGTGTCCCATCCTCGACTTGGGTCGAGCCCACAAAGATACGTTTGGGATATTGGTTGAAATGGGCCCCCACAAGCTACTACTTAAGCTTGTCATTTTATCTAGTGCATCCCACTTAACCCCTTTTATAATCATACCCACTTACATGTTAAGGTTTGGTTAAGTCATCTAATCATATTTCAATTGCCACTTAAGGCCCCCACAAGCTACTACTTAAGCTTGTCATTTAATTATATTTCAATTGCCACTTAAGGCCCCCACAAGCTACTACTTAAGCTTGTCATTTAATTATATTTCAATTGCCCCTTAAGGCCCCCACAAGCTACTACTTAATCTTGTTATTTAATTATATTTCAATTTCCCCTTAAGGCCCCCGCAAGCTACTACTTAAGCTTGTCATTAATTATATTTCAATTGCCCCTTAAGGCACCCATTAGATTTCCGCATGCCACCCAAGGCACTTACTTGATTCCCTCATGCCACCCAAGGCACTTACTTAATTCCCACATGCCACCCAAGGCACTTACTTAACCCTTTAATCATGTTTAATTACATGCTCCACTTTGGTTAAGTATTCTAATCGTATTTTCTATTGCCACCCAAGGCAACCCACTAGTTTTCTCATGCCACCCAAGGCACCCCCACTAGTTACTACATGCCACCCAAGGCACCCACTTAACCCCTCATGCCCCTCTACATGCTAATTTGGTTAAGTGTTTCTTAATTAATTAAGATCGTAACCTTTGTAAAGACCTCTCACATTAGACTGTCTTTTATGGCAGCTGGATATGCCGGTTGGTTCCGGGCAGCCTTACACCATAACAGAGTCTAACCTCGTGTCTTTACACTTGTCACGTATTTAGTTTATGACTAAGACCTCTCACATTGGGCCAATCATTTGTAGCTGCTGGATTTGCCGGTCGGTTCCGGGCAGTCTTATGCTACAAAAGGGTCCAACCTCGTGTCTTAGTAGATTAATTACACCTAATTAATCACCCCCATAATTTGTATTAATTATCCCTAATTAATTACAAATATTTAAGAATATGGGTAGACCTAACTCAATAGGTAAATTCCCAATTCCATAATATGGGTAGACCTAACTTAATAGGTAAATTCCCAATTCCATAATATGGGTAGACCTAACTTAATAGGTAAATTCCCAATTATGTCCATACACTTTACGGTATGTTTAATCATACCCACTTCACACAATTTTATGTGTTCATTAATTTTTACCCCATCGTCCCCACGTAAATACGTTAACATGACATACTTCAAAAGAGAAGATTCATCATACACACAATAGGTTCAACTTAGCATATCATTAGCATTATCATGGGTTTAAGAAGGTGTCAACTTGTATATATGACCATAAACCCCACTTGCATAAATAACCAACCCAAACTTGCATGAATCACATATGTCATAAAGATGGTAACTTACTCAAATGTTCATGTCATAGACCTATCATAAAGGTGTCAACTTGCATACATGTCATAGGTCTAAAAAGGGATGAACTTGCACATGTACTTATGTCATACATAGAGGCAAACTTGCATATGAACTTGCATCATAACTTGCATATGAACTTGCATCATAGCTTGCATATGAACTTGCATCATAGCTTGCATATGAACTTGCATCATAGCTTGCATATGAACTTGCATCATAACTTGCATATGAACTTGCATCATAACTTGCATATGAACTTGCATCATAACTTGCATAAAACCAAATACTTAGCATGCATAAAACCAAATACTTAGCATGCACAAAACCAAATACTTAGCATGCATAAAACCAAATACTTAGCATGCATAAAGCCAAAAACATAACTTGCATATCATGTTACATATAAACTTGCATATAATCTCACCTATAGCTTGCATAACATGTTACATATGCATCAATGTTCAACATAGTGTTTTGCATAGTGAGCATCATAAAACATAGCATTAAACTTGCATATAGCATAAAACTTGCAAAACACACAACATACACTATACTAAACTTGCATAAGCACATTTATCCACAAACATAGCCATATCTTATCATATCCTATCATAATCAATTTAACAATTGATTATTAAGGCTATAGAAACTCACCACTAAACTCCCATAAGCAAACCCTTGCCAAAAATCACCCAAAAACTCTAGCCTTGAACATAAAGCTTGCAACTTGATGATGAATGCAAGCTAATGATCACTCATACAACTCAAAGATGCTTGTATGAACATGAAAGCCTTCATAGAAATAGTTTAGAAATAGGATGGAGGCTAGGGTTTTTGAGTGGAGGCCATGATCATAGAAAATTTTGGCATAGTTTAGTTAGGAGATAGGATTTTGATCATTTAGGGCTAGCTTAGGGTCTTATTTATAGGATTAGGCAAGTGTTTTAGGCCATTAGATTAACCCTAAATTAGATTAGGGCCATCAGATCTCGGAAGCTTCCAGAAACCAGCCCCAAAGCACAGCCCAAACACTAAAATGGTGCACCAGGCCAGAATCAGCCGACAGGGCAAGTCGACAGCCCTGTCGACTTGCCTGTCAACATGCCTGTCGACATGGCAGTCGACAGCCAAGTCGCTGGGCGAGATTTTTCCCGCCTGGCCCCCATTTCTGCATGTTTCGAAATTCAAATTTCCCGAAAACTTCTTTGGGCCATAACCGGGTCATACGGACTCCGATTTACAAAATTTCAGACTCTATTTCGCGTATTTTTCCGAGACGAACACAATGACGTAACCCGTTTCCCCTGATTCTCACATCTGAGATTACTAATTCTGTAATTAGTGAATATCAGTGTTAACTGAAATTCGGGGTGTTACATTCTCCCCTCCTTTAAGGATTTCGTCCCCGAAATCTCTAAGCTAAGGAGAATGCATATCCTACCATCCAAACAACCATCTACTCAATCTATCAAACACGGGCATCCATTGTCCTTAAAACAATTTCTAATGATGTATGAGCATATGCAAAAAGTGTGTGTATATGTTCCCTATCTAATGTATGAACATATGCAAACCATGATAGTGCCATGCATCCAATATGTATGCGAAAGATCCCTATCAACACATACTACTTCTACATGAGTGCACAATCATTCACCAAAATGCATCATCCATGTGATAACACAACCATTATACATCCATTAATATAGCTACCTACACACAATTTTATGCAATATGCAATATGAAGTGATTGAGCTGATCTAGTGCCTAGAATGTGTATATATGCATCCACGAGCAACCACTTGCATCCACATGCATCCATCAAACATAACATGTCTCAAACACATGTTTCAACCATAGGTTTACCCTATCTAAAGGTCAAAGGTACTAATGAGAGGACATACTAAAGATAAGATAAGAACTAGACAAATGATAAAGGAGACATTTAAAGGACATACCCTCAAAAAGGAATGGGTATAACGAACGCATCTTCGCTTCTGTCTCCCAAGTAGCATTGCTCTCACCTTCTCCCCTTTTCACTTTGACTAGTCGAACCTCTCTGTTTCTCAACTTCCTAATCTCTAACCCAAGGATGCGGGTAGGAGCTCGTCGAATAATCACATCACGCTCTACCTTTACTTCTTTAAGCAAGCTCGGCTCTACCGCCTCTGCGGTCTCTTGTAGGCACTTCCACAAATGTGATACATGGAATACGTCATGTTCCCTATGCAACCGAACTATCTCTCGAATATAAACTGAAGCTAGACATGGAACAGTCCTCTTGCTCTTCACGGGTATGAAATGGGCACCCTTAGTAAGTCTATCTACCACAACCCAAATTCCCGTATTACCCTTCCTCGATCTTGGTAACCCATCAATAAAATCCATCGAGACGCTATCCCACTTCCATTGCGGAACTTCCAATGAGTGAAGCAACCCACCCGGTTTCTTTTGCTTCTCTTCCACCTGTTGGCCCACCAAGCATCTAGCGACATACTCGGCCACATCTTTCTTCATACCAGCCCAAAAGAAAACTCGCTTCATGTCTTGGTACATCTTGTCCCTACCGGGATGAATGGTCATCTTCGAACGATGTGCATCATCAAGTATAGCCTTCCTCAAACCCTCGTCTTGCGGTACACAAAGTCTACCGTCTCTACGCAACCACCCCTTACCATCTAGGGTGTACCTACTCAAATGGCTAGACGACTCCCCCTCCTCATGAGCTTCTCTACTAACTCAACCAACTGTGGGTCGTCCCGCTGTGCTCCGCCAATCCATCCCAAAAGAGTAGGCCTAACCTCCAAGGAGGCTAGCAAACCGGGTACAAAGTCAACGGAAGGTCTAAAGTCAAACATATAAATAGACTCTAAGCTCCGTCGTTCAACGAACAACGATCTCAAGGACAACCTTTTTTCTACTTAAGGCGTCCGCTACCACGTTACCCTTGCCAGGGGTATACGCTATCTCAAACTCATAGGATGCTAAGAATCCTATCCACTTTTGCTGTCCTAAGACTATGCGCTCGAAGAGTCTCCAATACTTCCCTAAGATGTAGGGCATGCTTTTCTCCACTTCTAGAGAAAACCGGGATATTACCCCATCCAAAATCATCACAACTGTCCATCTCCCACGCAGACCATCCTAGTCGAACTTGACATCCCCCAAGTGCAAGCCCCAAAGGCCTAAACCAATATCAGACAAACACCCAAGGGATACCTCCTTCGAATTCAGACGACCTACGTGAGATGATACTAGTAAAAACGGCTAAATAATTAAGCCCTTGTCCAACTCTGGATGTCCTCGCCAGTCTCGCTCCAAAACCACCGTTTATCCCATAACTGGCTTTGCTCAACCTATTGAGCACATACGAAAACTTATTTCGCTCCTAGAAAAGACCAAGATGTCATTTACAAAGACCATCACGAACTTATTTAGGTACTCCCTGAACACCCTTCTCATCAAATCAATATGCGGGGGCGTTCATCAAACCAAATGGCATCACCAGCCACTCATAAAAACCATCCGGAGTCCTAAAGGCAGTCTTCTCTATACTATCCTCAGCCACTCTCAACTGACGAAACCCCGTGGCTAAGTCCAACTGCGAAAATACTGAGGCGCCAACTAACTGATCAAAAAGATCATCAATCCTCGACAATGGGTGTCTATTCTTCTTTGTGAGTTTATTTAGTTCTCTTTAGCCTATACAAAGTCTGAGGGACCCATCCGCCTTAGTGGCAAAAACTACTGGAGCACCCCACTCCGATATACTTCGTCTTATGAACCCCTTCTCAAGCAAATCGCCTACTTGCTTATGGAGTTCCCTCCTCTCACGTGGAGCCATGTGGCACACTGGCCAAGATACTGGTTTGGCATTGTCTACCAGATATATTCGGAAGTCAATCTCCCGCTCCGGAGGTAAGCCATTCACCTCCTTAAACACATCCGAGTATTCCCGGACCACTCTAACAGATCGCAACCTCCCGACCAACGTGTCAAGCGATTCTAGATAACTTAGCATAACAGATTCCATGGGATTACAAGAGATCTCGAGAGTGTTACCCAAGCGGGTCATAAACCTAACAACTCTCCCTTCAAAATCAAGAACGGCACCCCTACTGGATAACCAGTCCATGCCCAAAACTAACCCATAGCCCGTGAAGCCCAAAAAGCATCACAACTAAACTCAATGCTAAGTATAGCAACTTTCAAACCCAAACACATCATGGAGCCCCCAATTGGGTTTGAAACAACTAAGGATCATCTACTAAACTGGTGCCTAAGTGCAGTGACACAACTAAAAATGATGAGATAATCGAACTCGATGCGTCAGAATCAAATAAAGTTCGAACAGGATGATCGAGAGAACCAAATTTCAACCTAGACGGTCCTACCCCCATCAGGTATACCAGCCGTGAGGGAATACAACTACCCTCCAGAAGATCCTGTACTTGCCCTTACCTCTTTGGACAATCCTAATAAGGTGTCCAATTCCTCTAAAAAGGATAACTACTCGCCTTCTTCTTCCCATTCTCCACTCGTAACCTCCCATCAAAATGAGGTTTCGTCCTTCATTAAACAACAACTATTCGAGCCTTCCTCCCATCGTCTATCCAATAGGTACCTACAAGTCCTCCTCCTTCTTGAACCAACTTCTAATCCGACTAACGTCTAAGTCCCTTGAAGTGGTTTTTCATTCTTATCTATCTTAGAAAGATCATCTATATACGGAGGGGAAGCTCAAAACGAGAGAGGAAGAGATTCAAAACGGAGAATTCGAAAGATAAAGATATGGCTATCGGGGATTATGCTTTTCTTTCAAAAACTTTTCTCCTAAAAGACATGTTTTTGAAAATACTCCTTTCAAAAATATTCTTAGAAAATAGTTTTTCTAAAAAAAAATTATCTGTTCTGGTAACCTTAAGCTCTGATACCACGTGTAACACCCCACACCCGCTACGGTCACTCACTAAGGGAATGCCATAACATCGGTGGAGTATTTTAAGTGAATATAGAACAGCAAAATTACAACAAGACAGATATAAGTAATACTTGAGAATTTAAAACATCATTTCATTCCAACGGAAAGTAAAACATGTTTGGTTACACCAAAACCATAAATAAGAGTCAAGTACATAATATCCATCCTGATAAAAACAAAAGTACATAATCCCACTACATAACCTAATAGCCATAATAGAAAAGATAAACTGAGCTTTACATCCATGGTCCAAGCTCCAAAAGATAGATAAAGCAGTCTGATGAAAGCCCACTAGTGCTAGGCCCACTCTGAAAACCTGAGGGTTGGGAAAAAGATAAAGAAACAACGGGGTCAGACATAAGTCTGAGTGAGTCCTATAACCCAAACAATACAATCATTAAAGTAATTAGGGTATGATATAAACAAGGTACGGTACCTCTGGGGATAATGACTACACTAAGTAGCCAACTAAACACAGGATGTACTAAGATAACCGAAAAGACGCATTTATCCACCCAAGGATAATTACTAGATTGCGCCACCCCAGATCTACCCACCCAAGGGTAATTCCTACACTGCACCACACTAGTTCTACCCACCCAAGGGTAATTCCTACTTAAAGGTTGATCCCACTAAGTGTACTTAGTAATTTTACCCAGTAGTTTCTTGTACCCCTAGCTGACTACATAGGTGCCGTCTGCCCCTATCTCCACTAGGTGTACCCACTACTCCCAAGCGATCGGCTCCCTACCGTAGATACCCGTGCTGGTCCCACAGTGGGGTGTATCACTCCCCAAAGTGGCAACCCGATAATCAATGGTGCACGGCTTATACCTACACGATGCAACAACGTCTTACCCACCAGCCCGGGTCCACACACGCATATGAAACCCGTTGGACTCGCGTTGCCACCGCTACCCCGTTTTGGCCTCTTATAGTCAAGCCCAATATGCGTGTCCCGTCCTCGACTTGGGTCGAGCCCACAAAGATACGTTTGGGATATTGGTTGAAATGGGCCCCCACAAGCTACTACTTAAGCTTGTCATTTTATCTAGTGCATCCCACTTAACCCCTTTTATAATCATACCCACTTACATGTTAAGGTTTGGTTAAGTCATCTAATCATATTTCAATTGCCACTTAAGGCCCCCACAAGCTACTACTTACGCTTGTCATTTAATTATATTTCAATTGCCACTTAAGGCCCCCACAAGCTACTACTTAAGCTTGTCATTTAATTATATTTCAATTGCCCATTAAGGCCCCCGCAAGCTACTACTTAAGCTTGTTATTTAATTATATTTCAATTGCCCCTTAAGGCCCCCGCAAGCTACTACTTAAGCTTGTCATTAATTATATTTCAATTGCCCCTTAAGGCACCCATTAGATTTCCGCATGCCACCCAAGGCACTTACTTGATTCCCTCATGCCACCCAAGGCACTTACTTAATTCCCACATGCCACCCAAGGCACTTACTTAACCCTTTAATCATGTTTAATTACATGCTCCACTTTGGTTAAGTATTCTAATCGTATTTTCTATTGCCACCCAAGGCAACCCACTAGTTTTCTCATGCCACCCAAGGCACCCCCACTAGTTACTACTTGCCACCCAAGGCACCCACTTAACCCCTCATGCCCCTCTACATGCTAATTTGGTTAAGTGTTTCTTAATTAATTAAGATCGTAACCTTTGTAAAGACCTCTCACATTAGACTGTCTTTTATGGCAGCTGGATATGCCGGTTGGTTCCGGGCAGCCTTACACCATAACAGAGTCTAACCTCGTGTCTTTACACTTGTCACGTATTTAGTTTATGACTAAGACCTCTCACATTGGGCCAATCATTTGTAGCTGCTGGATTTGCCGGTCGGTTCCGGGCAGTCTTATGCTACAAAAGGGTCCAACCTCGTGTCTTAGTAGATTAATTACACCTAATTAATCACCCCCATAATTTGTATTAATTATCCCTAATTAATTACAAATATTTAAGAATATGGGTAGACCTAACTCAATAGGTAAATTCCCAATTCCATAATACGGGTAGACCTAACTTAATAGGTAAATTCCCAATTCCATAATATGGGTAGACCTAACTTAATAGGTAAATTCCCAATTATGTCCATACACTTTACGGTATGTTTAATCATACCCACTTCACACAATTTTATGTGTTCATTAATTTTTACCCCATCGTCCCCACGTAAATACGTTAACATGACATACTTCAAAAGAGAAGATTCATCATACACACAATAGGTTCAACTTAGCATATCATTAGCATTATCATGGGTTTAAGAAGGTGTCAACTTGTATATATGACCATAAACCCCACTTGCATAAATAACCAACCCAAACTTGCATGAATCACATATGTCATAAAGATGGTAACTTACTCAAATGTTCATGTCATAGACCTATCATAAAGGTGTCAACTTGCATACATGTCATAGGTCTAAAAAGGGATGAACTTGCACATGTACTTATGTCATACATAGAGGCAAACTTGCATATGAACTTGCATCATAACTTGCATATGAACTTGCATCATAGCTTGCATATGAACTTGCATCATAGCTTGCATATGAACTTGCATCATAGCTTGCATATGAACTTGCATCATAACTTGCATATGAACTTGCATCATAACTTGCATATGAACTTGCATCATAACTTGCATAAAACCAAATACTTAGCATGCATAAAACCAAATACTTAGCATGCACAAAACCAAATACTTAGCATGCATAAAACCAAATACTTAGCATGCATAAAGCCAAAAACATAACTTGCATATCATGTTACATATAAACTTGCATATAATCTCACCTATAGCTTGCATAACATGTTACATATGCATCAATGTTCAACATAGTGTTTTGCATAGTGAGCATCATAAAACATAGCATTAAACTTGCATATAGCATAAAACTTGCAAAACACACAACATACACTATACTAAACTTGCATAAGCACATTTATCCACAAACATAGCCATATCTTATCATATCCTATCATAATCAATTTAACAATTGATTATTAAGGCTATAGAAACTCACCACTAAACTCCCATAAGCAAACCCTTGCCAAAAATCACCCAAAAACTCTAGCCTTGAACATAAAGCTTGCAACTTGATGATGAATGCAAGCTAATGATCACTCATACAACTCAAAGATGCTTGTATGAACATGAAAGCCTTCATAGAAATAGTTTAGAAATAGGATGGAGGATAGGGTTTTTGAGTGGAGGCCACGATCATAGAAAATTTTGGCATAGTTTAGTTAGGAGATAGGATTTTGATCATTTAGGGCTAGCTTAGGGTCTTATTTATAGGATTAGGCAAGTGTTTTAGGCCATTAGATTAACCCTAAATTAGATTAGGGCCATCAGATCTCGGAAGCTTCCAGAAACCAGCCCCAAAGCACAGCCCAAACACTAAAATGGTGCACCAGGCCAGAATCAGCCGACAGGGCAAGTTGACAGCCCTGTCGACTTGCCTGTCGACATGCCTGTCGACATGGCAGTCGACAGCCCTGTCGACAGCCAAGTCGACTTGGCTGGGAGGGATTTTTCCCGCCTGGCCCCCATTTCTGCATGTTTCGAAATTCAAATTTCCCGAAAACTTCTTTGGGCCATAACCGGGTCATACGGACTCCGATTTACAAAATTTCGGACTCTATTTCGCGTATTTTTCCGAGACGAACACAATGACGTAACCCGTTTCCCCTGATTCTCACATCTGAGATTATTAATTCTATAATTAGTGAATATCAGTGTTAACTGAAATTCGGGGTGTTACAAAACTAGTTCATTCTGATAAAAATCTATTTTATCTTTTCAAATATGGAGCTTTTCATCCCAATTCTTCACAAATCATTTCTTATAATTTTTCACAAATTATTACTACTTTTAATAATTTTATCAAGGCCCGTACAGTCGATTTCCATCAACGGCCATCGAACTGCACTTACAGCGTCCTTTTCCAAATTTATTTGGACATAATTCCAAATCCAACTGTTCGATTTCAAATTTCTAATATTCGTTAGATAGGTCTTTTCGATACGAACCCAACGGTTCCGGTTTTAGGAGAATCCGATGGTCGGATCTCCCGCAATATCCATTCGAAGTCAATGGTCGAAATTCACGAACTACCGCGGCGCGGCGCATTCTATTCAGGCCATTATATATAGATTATATATATTTCGTCGATTTCCTTTTAAAACGTATTTTATAAATCATTATAAATTCGTTTTCGAAACGATTTCAATTTCATTTTCAAGTTCAAATCAAAATTGAATTTTCCATTACAAATTCGTTTTAAATTCATTTCGAATTGATTTCAATTCAAATTGATCTCTAATTCAATTTCAATTCGTTTTCAATTCAATTCAATTTCTATTCGAATTCATTTCTATTCAATTTCAATTCGAATTCATTTCTATTCAATTTCAATTCGAATTTCAATTCTACTCAATTTCAATTCGAATTTCAATTCTTTATATTCGATTTTGAAATCACTTTTCTATATTCATTATAAAAACGAATATAATCGATATAAATATCGTTCACGTCAAAATGGCGTCAATCTAATCAACACAGCTTCATATATCCTATTTTCAAATATTCTATTTCAAATATTTCTTTTTCAAATATTTCTATTCAAATATTTCTTTTTCAAAACTGGAATGAGGCCCAATCAATTACCATATAATGTTAATTATATGGATTTTCTACAACACATGAATAAAATAACAACGATAAATAATCAGCCATCATCCAGAGTGCATTCTACACTGTATAAGTATCAAATATAAATATTTAACGCTTATGACAATCTGTCAACCCATCGATCGACATACAACTAATTATTGGGATTAGTGTATGTCATATATCATTCCAATACCCGTGTGGGGTTTCAAACAATCAAATACATATTTTATTTGGGCAGTTGGGCGATGTGTAAAATTTATCGTCCCAATCAATATCAGTCAAATGTGTGTATATAAACAAATCCTTCGATTTGTTTATATTAATTTATTTCAAACACACGTTAGAAAATTCTCTTTTCAACTATAAAATATTTTTAACTATCTAAATATTTTATTTCATTTCACATCACATCACACAATCAGCTACACATCAAAATCAAACAAACAAGCATACAAGCCGTCCATGGTCTGTGAACGACGGGTGTCGAGTGCTATTAAACACCTTCTGCATCCTAGTATATATTTTAACTAGAAATAAATTAAAAGTGTGAAGTTCTCACCAACTAGCTAATCCAAACGTCACGACTCTTCTTATGTAGGAAATCTTTGCAGTGCTCGTCTTTTGCCACTTTCACTGCCCGTACCTACTACATATGTAAAAATCACATTTTTATATTATTGCTATGCATATAAAAATTACATTTTTATGTTGCTATTATATAGATAAAAAATTCTATTTTTACCACGATGTTCATATAATAAAGATTATATTTTTATCACGCTATTCTCTATATAAAGATTTTGCTTTTTCAAATATAAAGATTTTGCCTTTTCAAATATAAAGATTTTGCCTTTTCAAATATAATTAAAAATCATATTTTCTTTCTCTTTCTATAATATAAAAATTATATTTTTATAATCATTAAAAATCAAACTTCTTCATCGTTTCAACTATATAAAGATTCATACTTTCTAAATAAAAATTCGAACTTTCCTAATCAAAATTCCAACCTTTTATGTTATAAAAATCTTTTCTTTCATATATGATAAAAATCATATTTTTAATTCGCTATATATATAAAGATCATATTTTTAATGCTTCTATAATATAAAAATTATATTTTTAGCCAATTAAAAATCGAATCTCTATCCTATAAATACAAGCAAATCTAAACAAAACTGATATATATTTTTTCTATGATATTTTAAAAACTGATATATATATATATATTTAAAGCTAATCTCCTTAAACAAAAATAAAAATAAAGTAAACGCTTACTGTTTTTCAGCGAAGGGAGGTGTCGGCTTCGTGGTTTGGCGGATTTGGGGCGATAGGGCAGCGGTTTCAAGAAGAGGGGGGGAATCTTGGCGTCGGGCTGCTTTCAGTTGGAAGAAGAGAGAGGAGCGGGAGGAGGGAGGATGGAGGAGGAGTTCGGCGCGGGTTTAAGAAGGGCGGTGGTGGTTAGGGTTGGGGAGGAGGTGTCGTGGGTCCTCGTGTTGCAGAGGGGAGGGTGGAAGCTTAAGAGGAGGAGGAAGAAGATGGGGGAAGGTGGCGCGGTGGCCCCGCCTTGGTCAGCGGCGGCGATTTGAGGGAGGGCAATGCTGATCGTCGGCGAGGGTTTTTTCTTTTTTTTTAATCTGGAAATGAAATGATCGGGGAAAGAGAAGAAAGAAAAGGGGGGGGGGGTTAAGTGAAAATTATATTATTTAATTTATTTTAATTTTAAAAAGTAACTTTTTCATTCGAACTCGAAACGAGGCCCACCGCTTGTCGTCCATAGCTAATTACCCCCATCCCGAACACAATGGGATATGTATCGTAGGCTGATTCGATCGTTTCGAACAATTTTCGTCAAAATCAACATATAACTGTATATACTGAATTTGAACGCGCATTTCAATTTACTAGGGTCACATACTAACTCGAAAAATTCCAGAAAAATATTTTCTAGCTTCGTATTAACGATACGGTCCTAACAAAACTAGTTTCATCGAATTCCGAGACCGGTTGAAAAATGGCCAATTTCCAGTCGATTAAAATCAGCTGAAACTAGTCAGACGCATTTTACTTCGCCGCGCTCACATATTGATTCAAAAGATTATGAAAAATGGAATCTAGCAATCTCTTGATATCACGGATCCAACAAAAGTGGTCTCGTCGAAATCCGAGGTCGTTTGCAAAATTGCTATTTTTAAGGGCCGAAATTCCGTAGCGACTATTTTGAATTTTCAACTGGGCGTAACTTTTTATCTTCGCTATGAAATTTTGATTTTTCGGATTCGTTGGAAAGATATTCTCAATTATATTCAAATATTTTTTGTTTCGCTAAAATCCGGTTTATTTTGCACCCAGTACATTCAATTGAAGTTCGAAATCGAATTATCGAACTACCGCGCCATTTTCAATTCCTTTTATAATTATATATATAATTATTTATATCCCAGCGATGATGTATATAAATATATACCTTCGAATTCTATTCAAAAAAAATTTCTCGTCGTTATTATTTAAAATAATTCATTTTAAATAATCAAAATTCGCTAAAATTGCCAAAATAAAAATTTTAAATTGGCTCAGATTTCCGGGTTATTACACACCAAGCTCGGCCCCCTCCTTGCCTCGAAACCCGAACGCGCTGCCTTCCTGCTAAAAATTCGCGAAATCCGTGCACCAAAACCCGATCTTAACTGTATATATTCGAAGCTCTCTGAATTCTCTTCGATTTGATATATAATTTGTCAATTTTCATTGAACGGATTGGAAGAAATTAGCATTTGAAATTCGGAGCTTTTTGGCCATTGTTTTGAATAGGCGGCAGCTGAGAGAATTAGGGTTTTCTTTATTTTTTTTATTATTAAATTCATTGAAAAACGTGTTATAAAGGCGGATTTCTGGACTTTCTCAGAATTGGGCTTTCTTACTGTCGATCTTAACGTTTTGAGGCCTTCTGAACGCAATGGGATAGGTCTCGGGGTCCAGTTCCGAAATCTATAGAATGTTTATTTAAAATCCCATTAAAAATTAATTAATTAACTATTGACCGTACATTTAAATATGCCGGGGCCACATATGACCTCAGAAAATTTATTTTTAGCTTTCTTATGATGATACGGTTCTAACACGACTAATTTCGTCGAATTCTGAGACTGTTTGAAAAATGGCTATTTTCAAGTCGTTTAAATTTAACTGAAATAGTAAAAACACATTTTCTTTTGCCACGCTCACATATTAAATCGAAAAATTCTGAAAATTGAAACCTAGCTATAATTTGACATTCTGGTTCCAACAAAAGTGGTTTCGTCGAAAACGGAGGTTGTTTGAAAAATGACTATTTTCAAGGCGTATATATTTAATCTTAAAAATACATTTTTAAACAAATAATTTTTGAAACTCAAAAAATATAAGTGTTTATACTTTTTAAAAGCAGAAACATCATTCCAGACTCAATGGAAGTGGTTTCGAGTCGAAATTCCTTCAGATGTGAAAAGTAGCCCTTCGGGCCATATATTTATATATATAAATTCTACAGCGACCTTTCTAAAAATTGAATTGGCCATAACTTTTGATTTCCGCTATGAAATTTCAAATTTTCAGATTCTTAGAAAGATATGATTAAACAGATTTAAATATTTCTAGTTTCACTCAATTTTGATTTATTTTGAATCCTGTACATTCAGTTAAATTTAAAATTAAAATTTTAAAACTACCGTGCCATTTCTAGCTCCATTTATATTTAAATTAATTTTATCCGTTCTAACTTCGATTAAAATAAATTCTAGCCATTGTTATTTAAAATAAATCACTTTATATTCCCAAAATTCATTAAAATTTTCTAAAATAAATTTTTTAAATTGGTTCAGAATTTGCGGGTTGTTACAATCTCCCCCACTTAAAATCTTTTCGTCCTCGAAAAGGAAATGAGGCTAAAATTGTTTATTTAACTAATATAATTCTCATTCTTTAATTGTTTAATAATTTTATTAGTTGAACTCATAATCACACAACACAATCATCAATCAATTAGTTGATTAAATTTTCAAAAAAATGTATAACTTTTATATATTCAAAATCATATTTTCTAAAATTGTACTATATATATAATAACAATTACGTTAATTATAAATTTTCCACTCTGACTCATTCTAGGGCATTGCTAACCCCATCTCTAGTGAGTATTCTCATTCTAGGATACTGCTGATCCTATCTCTAATGAGTATTCTTATTGGATATTACTAATCCAACCTCTGATGAGTCTTCTGTTTAGTTCTAATGAGTTGTACCCAAAGATTTGAGCTAACCTGGCTCTGGTACCAGCTGTAACGACCCGGATTTTGCCCAACCCCAATCGATCGCAAGATCGATCAAGACCGTTCAAATTCCGCGTACGTTAACTTCGGGCATACAATATATCAGAACAACAACACAGACTTTTATAACATCAATAATAAATATTACATCAGAGTACAAAATATCAGAGTACATCGATAAACAATATAGAGGAAGATACATTTACAATAGATTAATACATTGCAGCGGAACTAATCTCAACGGAAGGCCAACAATATTCTGGACCCAGCTTCAGGCTTCAATCCAGGATCCTGCTTAACTATATCTGTAAAAAGCTACTCGACTGCCCATGTGGAAAGAGGGCACCCAAGTTTGCAAAGTGAAACAAACTATAGGTCAGTCGCGGGACTGGTGTGAAAATTCTTAACCAAATTTATCTAATAATAAGGCTAATCACAGGACCATGCGGCTAACGCGGAACGGGTTTACTCCATTGGATTGCCAGTGCATAAATAAAGTAAATCATCAAATAACGCAATGCTTTTTAGAAAAATGAAACCATTATAAGACCCAGGTCCCATCACACAATGCAACGCAAACCGCATGATAGGGTTTTACCTTATAATGGTCAAAAGATGCTTGATACGTAAAAAAGATATTATTATTAGTGTGTAGATAAATATAAAATATTTCAAATATAATATCAATCCTAGACGGCATAGCTACCATCTACTATGTCACCATACTAGTTATACAATCAAAACCGCAAGGGCGTATTGGAAATTGGGTTTCCATCATGAGTCAAGGCTAGAGAGGAGCTCCTGACCGATTCGAGACACTCTAGCAATGTCTCAGGATTCGGACGCTGGCGAATCCTTGGATACAGCAGGGCCGGTCCACAAATACTTTAGTGGATTAGTTATGCCTGAACACACGCTCCCCGATCCTATTGGACCTACAAATCGGCCAACGGAGACTGATAAGAATAAACCTAGGCCTCGCAAAAATTCCATCAACCACATAAGCAAATGTCGGGCCGTGTTAAAGCCCAACACCACTTCTAGCTAGAAAGAAACGTGTGCACTCCCTGCGTTCCCTTCTCCCGTTTTAGACTCAACCGGTGTGTGAGGCTCGCGAAGTCACAAAATACACAAAGCTATGCCTAAATAGACTGTGCTTTGATCATCAACCAAAATGCATGCTTTTCAACAAAGCCTTGTTCATTTGCATCTTAGCATGTCACATTATCAGACCTTACCATATTATTGATCATCTACCAATATATATATAACCTCTAAGCTCATACGTCTTAGAGAAGGGTGATAAGTAAAGAATAAATTCTTCACCACCAAACAGAAATATATAATCAGTAGCGTTCAACAAATACAGTAGAAATGAATACAATGTCAGACACGCAATCCATTTACAAGTCCGCTCTAGGTCTGAGCGAAACAACATGTCAGTCGATCTCCAAATGCGTTTGGACGATCATTACCAAATAACTCGCCTTGGAAGGCCAATCCCAATTCAAGATACCAGTCATCATCATCCCAACGATGTGAAAACCTTCGGTCTTCAATCACCGTCTTCATCTTCGACTCTTGATCGTCGTGATGATTATTCAGAATGGGTTAAACCCGGTCTTTCT
The DNA here is from genome assembly GCA_030737875.1 of Allium sativum. Taxonomy (NCBI): domain Eukaryota; kingdom Viridiplantae; phylum Streptophyta; class Magnoliopsida; order Asparagales; family Amaryllidaceae; genus Allium; species Allium sativum. Next base: position 448,257,590 of record CM060916.1, read on the forward strand.
GAATAACTCGCGTATTTTGTGATTAAAAAGCAAATATTGGAAGATCACACATTACACCACATTCCAACTCAGAATATTCTTTTAATAAGATATTTATATTAGAAGATTCTCATTAATTTTATCAAAGATAAACTCTTAAAATAAAATCTTAAATCTTCCTTCAAAGATTTATTAAAACTCCAGTTTTGATTTGATATCAAAAATCATTATTACAAGATCATTTATTTTAAGAAATAAATTTTTTCTTAAATAGGTTAAAGAACTAGTGTCCTTTAAACACAGTTCACAATAAATCTACAATCTATTTCCAAAATATGGAATTCCACAGAAATCAAATCAATAATTAATCGATATAAAATTCTGTATTGGACTAATAATATAAATGGAATAGCGGCAAAGCCTCTTAAATTCCATATATAATATCGGTCTTCTTTTATAGAAGCCCATTTCGATTATTACCAGTTGAGTTTCTACTTAATTCCAATTTAATATATTAAATTGGAAAACTTGATTTTTACAAAATGCCCTTTTTAAATCTATAAAGTAGATTTATAAATTCCAAATACTAATTTCAATGCAAATTGGATTAAAGGACAATGTCGTTTAAAAACACCGTCCACGATAAATCCACTTCACATCTCCATTTATTTCATATCACAAAATATCATTGCAAATCCTAATAATCTTAAAAAAAACATATTTTAAGATAATCATTAAAAATATTCTTTATATAAAAGATTCTAAATGGGAAGTTTTCTTTATATTACAAATTTTTATCTTTTACAAATATTCTTTGTTTTAACATATACTTAATTAAAAATATATTTTATGAAAATATATATACTTTATATAAAAAGGATTTCTAATGTAAAATATATATTCTCATTTAAAAGAACACCTGAATCGAAATGCGACTCAAACATTTACCATATAATTTGGATTATATGGATTTCACACACATCATATACATGACAATAACAGTATAACCATCAAATCATGCATTTTTATCCAAAGTGTAATTTCCACTGTGTAAGCGTTAAAATTAAATAATAACGCTCATCGCAGCCTGTCGATCTAACGATCAACATACAACTAAATATTGGGATTAGTTATGTAAATTTTTATCCCAACACTCGTGTGGGGTTTTCAGCCAATAACAGTTCATAAAAATAAATGATTGGTTAAAGAATTCAACCAATTTAATTCTACTAACATGTTGATGATTATGAACTAACATGTTATAATATTTCTAATACCGAATAAAAATTTATTTTTATTCGTATAATTACCCTATACATTTCTAAGGTCAAATAAACTATAATTTATTTATGTGGCATTACTGTGGATGACAAATAAAAGATAGTTTTCTATTTTCTTTTATTTATTTGTACATATTCTTAACATTTACACATAAGTGAAATAGCCTTATTGGCAAATGTTTTCCAGGTATATCCTAGCACATAAAATGTTTAATTTAGATTGCACACAAATTCTAGTGTATGCAAAGGATGTTACTTTAACTCACCTACACATCCTAATGTATGTGTTGACCAATAATATGATTTTTATATTTAAATATAGTTGCTAATGTAAATTTGTAAATAAAAGAAATGATTTTTATATTTGCTTATAATTTCTTCTACATGTTATGCAAATAAAAATAATTATTAAATTTGCATATAAATTATAAAAATGCTATTTGTGCTTAATTCTTTTATTTAACAAAAATGTCCTTTTTGTTTTCAACCATCTAAAGTTGACAAGATGTACATTTTTTTCTCAACTAATATAATTGACAAAAATGTTATTTTCATCTCAACTAATCATCTATTGACAAAAATGCATATTTTGTTTCCACTAGTATAAATTGGTAAAAGTGATTATTTTATTACAACTTGTATAAATTGACAAAAGTAATTATTTTATTTTAACTAATCAAGTTTGACAAAAATGTTTATTTCATTTTAACTAAATCAAGTTTGACAAAGATGTTTATTTCATTTTTATGTTTGCAAATAAAAATGTAACCTTTATTTTTGATGTTATATTGCATTGTGGAATGCAAATAAAAGAACAAACTTGATTTTCAAAGTATATTTACATTTGTGAATGTAAAAAAAAAAGCAAATTTAATTTTCAATATATATTTGCATTTCTGAATGCAAATAAAAGAAATAATTTTATTTCCAATGTATATTTGCATTGAAGAATGCAAATAAAAGAACAAATTTTATTTTCAGAATGTATTTGCATTTATGAATGCAAATAAAAGGGCAAACTCTATTTTCAAAATATATTTGCATTAAGGAATGCAAATAAAAGAACAATTTATATTTTAATGTGTATTTGCATTAGATAATGCAAATAAAAGGATAAACTTTAATTTCAATGTATATTTACATTTGTGAATGTAAATAAAAGAATAATCTTTAATTTCAATATATATTCGCATTGAAGAACACAAATAAAAAGTTAACTTATTTTTCCATGTTATATTTGCATTAGTAAATGTAAATAGAAGAACAAACTTTATTTTCAAAATATATTTGCATTAGTGAATGTAAATAGAAGAACAAACTTTATTTTCAAAATATATGTTTTATTTTCTATTTTTATTTGTGTTGTCAAACACAAATAAAAATGTACTTTTTATTTTCAAGTTATATTTGCGTTGTGAGATGCAAATAAGAAAAATGAATTTTATTTCATGCTATATTTGCATTGAAAAGTGCAAATGAAAAGCAAACTTTTAATTTCTATGTTTATTTGTGTTGTAGAATGCAAATAAAGAGTGTACTTTTATTTCCAACATTTTATTTGCGTGGTGGAATGAAAATAAAAAGTAAAATTAATATTTCTATGTATATATTTGCGTTGAAAAACACGAATAAAATATCTATTCAATTTCTATGTAATACTTGTTGTTGAAATGATGAGCTAAATCCATTCAACTGAAAAGTGACAAACCATAAGTCGATGTTGTATTGATAAACTAAATCAATACAATAGAATATCAAAATTTTAAAGTGAGCATTCATGTTTCTATAACGAATTGATAAATTAGATCAATTCAAATAAAGGTGACAATTCAGTAAAATCCAGCAGAACAACCAGCACAATACATCACAATGCATATCTGATTAAATAACATACAGGTAAATATTTAACAGAATAAATAAATAATTAAATTAATTAGATTGTAAAAATCAGAGATTCTCACATTGATATGGCTGAAAATTCGACTGTCACGGTTTCAGCTCTGGTCTGCGCCATTGCAAAGATCTCTGAAAGACGAGTCCAATGCAACTTACGGTTCGTCAAACGGCCCTCGTATGAAAGAATTATTGAATTTTAAAGATTGTATAAATTAAATATTAAATAAATAATATAAAATATAAACCCTTTCTTCTTCCTTACATCTTCTCGGCCGAACCTAATTTCATCCTCCAACCCCTCCTGCGCACGCACCCTCGGCCACCCTGGCGTTGATCGAACACCGCCACTCCGAAGCCCGAACCACGAGCCACCACCGCCCCGGGACCCACCAAGCTCGGCCCCCTCCTCGCCTCGAAACCCGAACCCGAACGCGTCGCCTTCCTACTCAAAATTTGCGAAATCCGTGCACCAAAACCCAAACATAACCGTATAGATTCGAAGCTCTCTGAATTCTCTTCGATTTGATATATAATTTGTCAATTTTCATTGAACGAATTGGAAGAAATTAACGTTTGAAATTCAGAGCTTTCTGGCCATTGTTTTGAAAAGGCGGCGGCTGAGAGAATTAGGGTTTTCTTTATTATTATTTTTGTTATTAAATTCATTGAAAAACGTGTTATAAAGGCGGATTTCTGGACTGTATCAGAATTGGGCTTGCTTACTGTCGATCTTAACGTTTTGAAGCCTTCTGAACGCAATGGGATAGGTCTCGGGGTCCAATTCCGAAATATGTAGAATATTTATTTAAAATCCCATTAAAAATTAATTAATTAACTATTGACCGTACATTTAAATATGCCGGGGCCACATATGACCTCGGAAAATTCCAAAAAAAATATTTTTTGCTTTCTTATGACGATACGGTTCTAACACGACTAATTTCCTCGAATTCTGAGACTGTTTGAAAAATGGCTATTTTCAAGTTGTTTAAATTTAACTGAAATAGTCAAAAAACATTTTCTTTTGCCACGCTCACATACTAATTCGAAAAATTCTGAAAATTGAAACCTAGCTATAATTTGACATTCCGTTTCCAACAAAAGTGGTTTTGTTGAAAACGGAGGTCGTTTGAAAAATGACTATTTTCAAGGCGTATATATTTAATATTAGAAATACATTTTTAAACAAATAATTTATGAAACTCAAAATATATAAGTGTTTATACTTTTTAAAAGCAAAAACATCATTCCAGACTCAATGGAAGTGGTTTCGAGTCGAAATTCCTTCATATGTGAAAAGTAGCCCTTCGGGCCATATATATTATATATAAATTCCACAGCGACCTTTCTAAAAATTGAATTGGCCATAACTTTTGATTTCCGCTATGAAATTTCAATTTTTCAGATTCGTTAGAAAGCTATGATTAAACAGATTTAAATATTTCTAGTTTCACTCAATTCTGATTTATTTTGAATCATGTACATTCAGTTAAAATTAAAATTTTAAAACTACCGCGCCATTTCTAACTCCATTTATATTTAAATTAAACTTATCTGTTCTAACTTCAATTAAAATAAATTCTAGCCATTGTTATAAAATAAATCACTTTATATTCCCAAAATTCATTAAAATTTTCTAAAATAAATTTTTTAAATTAGTTCAGAATTAGCGGGTTGTTACAATATTAAACCATTGACGAATTATATTCAAACAATATAACAAGCAATTAATAATCAATTAACAACCAACTTAACCAAATCAATTTAATTTTAGTTCAACATTAATATTTACTTTGGTTACATTCACTTCGATTTAACATGCTTAAATATCAATCGATTAATATCCTGTTCCATTCAATTATTATTAATTTCATCCAGATCCCAAATCAATTTTATTTAATTTCAATATCCCTTCTTAAATCCATTTAATCAAGTTGAGTTACATTTCCATATTCAATTAACTAATTTATCTTCTAATCGATTCGCTTCCATTTCAAAATCCAAATTTTGATTCATTTTAATCTCGTTTACTATTTTCACGTTGAAATCGCCTTTTTCTATATTAAACAATTCAAAAATTTTAATCCAATTTGGATTCCATTTAAATTAATCAAACCAACCATAACAAAATTATTTCTTTTCTATATAAATATAATTTGGGCATAATTATTTCATTTACACTCTTTATAAAACAAAATAATATCGTCTCAGTTGATAGTTTAATTGTAACACTTGAATCCATCAAACAACACAATAAAACATTTAACAAAATCTACAGATACGCTCTTGTATACACACACATACACTCAAACTCAATATAGGGTGCTACTAACCCCATATATATTGAGTTACGCCATAGAGCTGAGGTTATTACTAAACCTTATGCTCTGATATCCACTGTAACGACCCAGGGAAATTCGACACCCGAATTTTGACAATAATACCTAATACTGTATTACTTGCCAAAACTCAAGTATTGAAAACATCGGATATTTAATACAAAGAAACTAGAGGGTGAGATAAGAAATAAAGAAATATTATGTAAAGGCCCGCAAATCCGTACTATCTGAGTCGACTAATAACACCCCACGTCCAACCCAAATTGCACAGAAATACGAATCATTACTAGAAAGAAGTTAGAGGATGAGAAATAGACAGAAAGAAATATTAGAATAAAAGAAAAATGAAGATCACAACTCACAGCGGAACGAATAAAATATATTAAATAACATAACTTTTGAAATACAAAATTTTCACTGTATAACATATAGTTATCAGTGTATAACACTTACAACACAACAGAAATAGATATACTATATATCTAACACTGAAGCCTCCTGCTCCAAGCTCCTCCAAGTGAATCTGTAAAAATCCCGACTACTTGACTGCCCGTACAAATTTGGGCACCCAAGAGTTTAGGAAAAATAAAACAAAATAAACTCTGGGTCAGTCATAGGATTGGTGTGAGTAAACTCCAACCATTTGTTTAACTTTCTAAAATATTTCGAAAGGAAAGATAATAGTAAGACCAGACCACACATAAACATGGACGGTTTTTACCTTACTATAATCCAAAACACTTTGATTTAAAAATCCAGTGATATTATAATAATGTCTACATCAAATAAATAACCAAATAGCAGAACGCTTGTATCTCACACTCCACATACATAGTATAAAATCAAAAACCGCATGGCGCTTATTGGAGATTGGATTTCAACATGACAAGGTATGGAACCACCTTCCGATAGTGTATCTCTAGAGAGGAATACACTGGGTTCAACAAGAAAATCTTGCAACCCGGCCCACACATGACCGACCACTCATTTCACTTGAGTGTATCGAATGTATATCACCAACGGTTGGGATCAGCAACCGTCTCCCGATTGGGACAACATCGAATAGAATAAGGAATTAAATGAATCTCTAGATAGGTGATAATACACCCTAATGGGAGCGACCCACATAGCCATGCTGCCTGCCCGATTTTTGTCATTTCCTGGTTGTTGAGGCCTGAGGCTACGATTACTTTCCATTCATTGATAGCACAATCACTTTGAATGCCACATTGTCAGATCCGTTAATCACTAATTGATTTGCTTAAATATTCTGGATGTTATGCTAAGGGAATACATCCGTTGCAACCATATATATTTATACATACCAACCCATGCGATCATTGGAAATACTTTGTTAGACATTCGTCCATATACGTTCGTTTTGGGACTGAACGAAACCGAAGGCACAATTTCTATTAATAGAAAAAGCCCTTGCACTTTACACCGTTTTTGATTTCTTCATATAATCTGATCCGCAACGCTACTGCCAATACAGAGTGATTCTCGGATAATAATCCAACCGGCCTCTCCATATTGACAACGCTATTGGCAAACACTTCGACAGTCGGTTATTTAACTATCGAAGTAAAACAAACATCCATTCATCCATAACATCCATCAAACAATCACTGGGCCTTTTAATTTATATTTCATTAATTAAAACACTTCTCCACTTCCTTATCAATATTTGTTAACTAAATATTCCCAGTAATTTTATTGGCCTCTTACGCTATTTGGAAAAACATTTCTCGATATCACCTTCTTTTATTTCCTGTATTTAGGAAATATATCCTATTCTCAATTGAAAACATTTTTAATCACTTATCTCTTTTTCGACTACTTTATTTATACTCAAGAATTATTTACTTTTATATTTCCAAAATTTCACCACTTATGTTAAAACGAATGTTGTGTAAAACATCGTTACGAAAACCCAAAATATTTTATTCAACTAACTCTTATTCAACACTTCTCTTCGAGACTGGATCTTGCTATTTATCGATTAAAAATGAAATCAATCAAGTTGGGGTATAACTACCTCTCAGACCTTGACTGAAAACATCATTAACTTCAAAACAGACAAAACCACTTACCTCGAATAATCAACATTATAAAAACCAATTATTCATTTTTAAAACATGTATATGGTTTGCTTTCTATTTCTAATTTATAGATTTCCCTTTTTGTTTACAACATTCTAATTCTAAATTCGTTTACTTATCGAATTCTATATATATGAATGTATTGATTTCTAACTATCAAAATTTCCTAAAAATATTCTATCTCCTTTAATTTCTGGAAAAATTCGCCATAACCTCCCTTGTACCGGGAGCTTCGGGATATTTCAAATAGCCTCCCATGGCCCTTACCAATCCAAAAAGAAAAATAAAAGCCAAGAGGCTTGCCTATTCGGCACATAAAACTTCATATATGAATTTAAACATGTACCTTTTTGTCGGGCACATAAATTAAAATCTTCATATACTTCATTCCATACCTATCTCCTGTATGTCTATACCTGTCCAACTATACCCAATCGTTTTAACTCAATTTGTTAATAAATTTTGTTAATTAACCCTTTAGTCTATTTTTATATTTGATAACATGTTCAAATATATTTTAACTAGTTTACAACAAATTTGAACTCCATTTTCAACTTACGCTTCATATTCAATTTCGAACATAAATCCTCAAATTCACTTTACCTTACAAAATTCAACTTTAATTCAAAACTCCATCAACTAATTGCAAATAAACCGTTTGCCTATTTCACCTCTATGTTTGAACATAACATGTTCAAAAAAAATACTTATCTTGCTCATAACCAAATTGAAATTTCAATTTCAATTCTAGTTTCCTTTTCAATTTCGAATATAAATTTTCAAATCTAATTCACTTATTCAAAGTCTAATATCGATTTAAAATCTCATTTACTAATTACTATTCAAATCAGTTAATTCTATTCAATAATCAAAAATTTGATTCCTATTTCAAAAATAAATTCATTACTCCACTGGAGTTCACCTATAATTTTCAACTCAAATCTGAAATTTTCTAAATCGAAATTCGGATTTTATTCGCTTAAAATCCTTTTATAAAATTAAATAAACCGTTATGGTTTTTAAATGGTTATGGCGCTGTTTTTTTGAAAATTTGATTTTGATATAACTCAAAATCTACTAGACGAAACCAAGATTTTTCTCCTCCATTAGAAAACTATTATTCAACCGGTCCCGATGATTTTTGTTTCAAAGAATTCCGACTTCAATTGAGTTCTGTATACTCAATTGAAGTTCGAATCGCCAATTTACGAACTGCAGCACTGCGGTGAGTTCGTTTTAATTATATTTTTATATATATAAACTTTTAAACTTCATTTAAATAATTCAACTCCATTTTAACTCTATTTGAATTTTCTTGATTCAAACTCCATTCTCACTTTTATTTGAATTCCATATTCAAATTCAAATTTCACTTCTATTTGAATCCTATATTCAAATTCCATATTTTAAATTCCATTTGAATTATATATTTAAATCCCATCGTTTAAAATTCCATTTGAATGCTATATTCAAACTCTATAATTTAAATTCCATTTGAATTCCTTTTGAATTCTACATTCAAATTCCCTATTTAATCCTCTTTGAATTCAAATTCCACATTTATTCTATTTGAATTTCAAATATTCAAACTCCGATTCAATTCTATTTAAAATTCCAAATATTCGAACTCCTTTTTAATTCTATTATTCAAATTCTATTTAAGTCCTCTTATTCAGATTCTATTTCAAATTCCCTTATTCAAATTCTATTTACATTCCTATATTCAAATTCTATATTTGAATTTCCTTTAAATTTTCTATATTCAATATCTATTTAAATTTCTATATTCAAATTCTAAATTTGAATTCCCTTTGTTTAAATTCCATTTAAATTTTATTTGAATTCTATATTCAAATTACATTTGAATTTCTATATTTAACTCCATTTCTCTTCTGTTTTCAAATTCTATATTTTAAATTTCATTTGAACTTTCTTTATTCAAATCCATTTGAATTCCTTTGAATTCAAATTCTATTTGAATTCCTTTGAATTCAAATTCTATATTTGAATTCAAATATTCAATTTATCTCTTGACAATTTATTCATTATATTTATAAACACTATTTTATAAATTTCCTTGTTTTATTTAAACAAGCCTACTTCAAAATCTATTTAAAACCAAAATCTTATTTTGAAAATTCTCTTTGCATTTTCTATATTCAAATTCCATTAAATTTATCATATTCAAAATTCTATTTGAATTTCTCATATTCAATTTCCATTTGAATTCCTCATTTGAAATTTCAAATTCCATTTTTGAAAAAAATAGAATTTCCTTTTAAATCTACGAAATTCCTTTTCATGATATTTTTAAATATCAATATTTGGGCCCAGTGATATTTAAACACCAAACAACCAATTATTTATTTTTCTAACTCATCATATATGACAGTATATATGAAAACAAATAAATAAACAAATAATATTTTTTTTTAGGAATCCAGTTGGATTCCTCCAACCTGTTTCCCTGCATCCACAGACGTTAGTCAACATAGTAATACTCATCCTGCTTTGAGGCAGGATATCGCGGTATAAAAGGGGATCCACTTATATACGTGGGCGTAGGGTCATCCGCTAATGATACTGCGGGAATCCGCTAATGAGACTGCGGGAATCCAACCAATCATCAACCCAATATATATAATGTCAACCCTAAATAACTAATATATTTAAATCAACCAGAAAAATCCAAACAAGCAACAACCATTATTTTTAATGACATAAAAATAATTCTAATAAAGGTGAGTGAGAATTTACTCACCAGGATTTTACTTGCCGAATATCCTGTTTAAATTCCAAATCGTAGCATCAACGAATCTGCTCGCCTCGTCTCAATTTAATCTATCAAGCACCTATGAACATTTATTTAATTTATTCATCGATTAATTTATTATTAATTAAATTTCACTGCTAACCTACATAGGTAAACCTAAGTGTTTTAAAAACTTTTGGTAAAATGCATACCTCGCTGACTCGACCTATTACGAAGCACACCCTCTAAACTCACTGCTCCAAAATGTCCAGAGTACACCTTCAAGTGACATGCCATTCTAGTTTAACCATAATTAAATCACTGCATTGATCATCACGATCCAACCCACTCTCTCTCCAATGACTCCATCATCAATTTCCCCTAAATCAATCCCGCTCATCATCCATGAACGAGAACTCCACTTGAGTTGCTCCCCGCCTTGCTCACTGCAACTGTTTTCATCATCACCCCCATTAAAAGAAAATCCCATCGTGACCTCCCTACTACCCATTATCGCAACCAGTCTTCCACCAGTAAAGCGGACTCCAGTCCGCAACTAATAATGACGTCGGCCTCCACTGAATTCACAGTTCTCACCTCCACCTCGCCGACTTCATTACATTGCCACCAAGACTTGAATTCGAGCCCCTCGTACCCTTCGCATTGCTCCTGATCAGAACCCCAAATCCATCGCGCCCATCCTTCTTGCCATCAACGTCCAAATCATAGCATCGCATCATTCAGACATCAACCCATAACCATATTGCAACTTCCATCTCCGCGAATCACAATTGGTTTGGACCCTAGTTCGTTGTTCGAGATCGAACGCCCCCCTTCAGCAAAACTGCACGCCTCTACCCATCGCGGTTTCACCCCAAAACTATCATCACGATTTCCCCAAATCTGTCGTCTTGCCCCAAACTTTGACATGCTTGGTTCGAAATCGAACTCGAACTCTCGTAATCGTTCCATCGTCGCACCTGGTTGACCCCGCGAGTGTCGGTTTGCGTCGAGCTTCGAAGAACTCCAAAACCCCAATCGCGATAGTGAAACGAAGACAGGGGTTACGGCTGTTTTTAATTTATTTGAGGCCCTTGAATAAGTAAAGTTGAGGCATTGATTTTCAATTTCTGAGGAACGGGAAGTAATCAATAGAAGAGGAGTGAGGGGTTATTCGCGGCTTTTATGGAGGAAGGAGGGGGAATAGGAAGTACAATTAGATCTTTGTATTTAATTAAAAAGATTTTCTATCAATTCGATTTGATTCTTATTCAATATAAAGAGATCTTTCATTCTTTTTAAACAGATATCGATTTAATTTTCGATTCGATTTCGATCTTATCTATTATAAATATTTCGGGGTTCACAGTTAGAAATCATAAACCGCTATTTTAGCGTACCGGCCGTAGTTCCAATATTATAACGCTATTCTGGATTCAACAGTATATATTCTGAATTTTAATTTTAAATGTATATTTAAAATAACCATATTAAATTGATATAATATATTTTAAATTCAAAAACAAATAAATTCTCTGATAATATAATATTTTTATTATTATCTATATTCAAATACAATTAATACTGATCATCTGAATTGTTTTGATTTAATTCTAACTTCGAATTCAATATATTTCGTATTACAATAATTATATCGATAATTCAATATAAAAATCGATTTATATTATCAGCTCTATATTTAAAACCATATTAAATATTTAAAATAAATCGACCAAAAATCCGGGTCGTTACATATTAGAATATAAGAAGAAGAAGGAACAAACTAATAACATAGCATAGAGTCTCACCTTTTAGAACAATCCTTCAATTACTCTTTTTCAACCAAATCGGTTTCAACAAATTTTGCAGCTTCTTCTCAAAATAAATCACTGTAGTAACCTACCTTTTAGAATGGTTATAAATCAATAATAAACTAGATGTGTCCGATTTATATTATTCAAAATGTAGATAATTAATGGGTTTGTTCCAAAGAAATGAAATTCAAAACAATAAATGCAAAATCTCGCCGCAAAAGGATTAAAATATCGTATACGTACATAAAACAGTTCATGAGGTTGTTACATTTAATTTCACTTATACACAATACAAAGTGTCATGCAAAATTATCAGATAGAATAATAAATACTAATAATTAGGGTCTTCGGCTCCTTGGTCTTCAAGAATAAAGGTCTTTAAAAAGCTGAAATACTCGGTCTGACCGGAGAATACTGTAAAACAAAACCTCGAGCCAGTATTAATATTCTTATGCATGTAAAATCAACTAAATGAAATGTTTGGGTAACATGCACAAGTAATTTAACACAAGAATATTCTCAGGATCCCGACGTCATATTTTATCTTATTGACTGGTTTATTATAAATATTGACTTCACTATCATTTTCCGAAAATCAATTCAATATTCAAAAATCCAGATTTCAAATCCCAATTTAACTTAATATATTGGTTTTTACTTCAATCTCATATTCCCATGTTTCAAGAAGATTCATTATTCAAAGCTTTAGTTCAATTTAGATTTTATATAACACTTATGTCATTAACTACCTTTATATTCAAATAATTTAGTGTCCGTTGCTCGGATTGGAAATAGACTTTGATCAACTAAATTAATATATATATATATACACACACACACAATAGTTTAATAAAACTAGCTAATAAATTGTAAAGATAAAATAATCATAAATAAAATAGCAAATTTAATATAAAATATTTTAACTAAAATAATTATAGTTAATAGTTAAATATAAAATATTTTAATTACAATAATTATAAAATATGGATAAATATAATATAAGCAATTTAAATTAAATTAATTATAAGATTAAATAGTAAATATTATATTATATTAATTCAAGCATTTCCATAACCTAATCCAATCTAATTCAATCCGACTCGATTTCAAACTTTATCAAATCCATCTTAGTATCAATTAAAATTTCAAATTTCAAATTTAGGTGGTCAATTCAATCTCTGAACTTCAAAGTAATAATATTAAATCTTTAAATTTAATAATTTCATTAAGTATCATTTTGTCAATTAAACAAATAAATCAAATCTTAAACTCAAATCAAAATAGATATTGATCGAATCAAATAGGATTTTCATTAAATCAAACATGTTTAAATCTTAATTTAAACTTAGACGTTCATGAAACCAATTATATCAAAACAAGTTTGTTTCATGATTGATTCATCTTATTAAATAAGTTAAATCAAATCAAATTAAATTCTAAATACTTTCATTTAATTAAATACGTAATTAACAACTTCAACTCTTAAATTTAAATATTCACATTTAGTTAAATCTAAATAATCCAAGTACTCCAAATCTTTTAAGATTAAATTTAACCTTTAAATCAATGATTTTGATCACTAAATCTGAAATTAAATTCAATTTTTTTGCTAATTAACTTCTTTTAATAAATCATAAATTCTAGCTTAAATTTCTAAGTTCAACTTAAATTTAAAAGTTTCTAATTGAATTTCTAAATTGGTTCATTTGTTCAAGAAATCGATTATATACATAATTTCGTCCCATATCTAAATTTTCATAAAATTTCATATGATGTTGGGAACTTGCAAGTTTGGTAGCAAGGGTGATAAATAATCAAAACAACAAACATACAACAATCACTATAATCACAATACATAAATCAAACACTATTATCGCATGTAATTATCAATTGTTGTTCATGTAAATTATCAGCTATCATCTCATGTGATTAAATCAACAATTCAAAAAATCATCAACTGATGATTCAAGTCATTTCGACTAATAATTCATGAAATTACCACCAATAATTTAACAATCTAAACTTCATGAAATCATCAACTAACTAATCAAGCAATTTTGAACTAACAATTCAAGCATTTATGAACCAATTGAACGCAAAAGAAATCTAACATCATTATCATTTCATATAATGTCACTTCTACGGCATGTTGCGAAACACAATGACGCAGATACGCTCATGCCTTGGACACATATGGATACATGAGCTTTAGCACGACCACGGCAACTGGAAAAATATAAAGTTTTGATTGATGATTTTTTTAAAGGGTGGCAGAATTCTATATACAACATAAGGGAAACTCAAGTGCATGAGAAATTGCATTTCAATATTAACATCACTATATCTTCATTTCAATCATAATTCATTTCCTAATTCTACTACTCCCTCTCCACAAAAAAAAATATTGCTACACTCTACCCCCCTAAACTCATCACAATCACTTCCTTCCACCACAATCATCAATCAGCAAACCATCAAACTATAGCCCTTTTAAGGCTCATCAACTAAGCAATTCTTCACACAACAATCATAGTAACTACAACAGTCAAGAAAACAAAACGATTCCAATCCACGTTAAACCCATAACCACTTTATTCACCGACATGTTAGACTGATCGTTGGCCAACGAAGTGTTTGGGTTGTGACAAGGTAGACGGAGAAGAGGGTGGAAGGTTGGAGGGATAAGGGTGGCAGTGCGGTTTCAGTGTAGGTCGCAGGTTACGATTTTCACGATTGTTGCAGGGCTTGAGCGATGAAAGAGGAGAGGTGGAATTTCCGGTGCTGATGTGGGTGAGACAGGGTTGTAGGTGGCTCGGTCTTGAAGTGGGCGACATGGGAGGACCTTGGTGGGGTGGCGGATTACAATGGTCGAGAAGAGGTGAAGGAGCAGGGTGAGGCGATATTCAGTGTTGGGTAGGGAAAAGCAGGTTCAAGGGCGGACCTAGAAATCAAAGCAAGGGTGGGCTAACATCAAAATTGTTTTTTTTAAGTCAATATAAGCTAAATGGATATTTGCAACAACGAACTTTAATAGATGATCAAAAACAGATATTTCAAAATTATATTAGCTGCAAAATAGCTAAGAAAAAAATACAGAATGATAAAAATGAAAGCTATCCAAAAGGGATAACGAACAAGCATTAAAACAATGGAAAAAAAGATACCCTTTATGATATCAAAACACGTGAACATAAGAAGTTGCCAGCAAGGTTCAAAGTTCCGCTTTTCGTTTCCGTTTCGGTGTTCACATAATTTCAAAATTTCGATTCCATTCCGGATATTTCAGAAATTCCACCCTAGTTTTGGTTTTTAAATTCCGTTATATTTTTATAACTAATAAACATTCAAGTAAACGAAATGATTTTATACAATGTTTATGACATTGCTGCAAAGTGTATTATTGTCGAAGACTAATTTTAATTGTATGTAAGTATTTAATCCAAGTTTATTTCTTTAAATATATCTTATATAAGTTATTTAAACAAACTAGTATGTGTTACCATTATTAGCCCACACACAGCCCAGTACAACCCAATTCAATTAAAACCAATCAACTGAAAATGTTGCTTCTTCCTCCTCTTTTTTCCTTGGCCGCCTTCTCTTTTTTCATCGAGCCCATTCTAAATCATGACCGACATTCATCAAATCTCAATAGAGAAGAATAAAATTGTAACGACCCGTATTTTGGCTGCCAAATATTTAATTTAATTTATTATTTTAAATATTGTATTTGGAGTATTAATGGGTTTTAATATTTAATTCGTTATTTAAAATGAAGTTTTAACGTTAATTTAATTTATAATATAAAACGAGCTCGAAATCGCGCGGTAGTTCATAATATGGAGTTTTGAACATCAATTGAGAATATAGGAGCTGATATAAGTCGGATTTCTGTGAAACAAGGAACGTTAGAACCGTATTGATGATAATTTTCATATAAAAGAGAAAAATTCAGATTTCATGTTATAGTTTGCTAGTTATGGCCAAACCAAATTTTGAAATAATCGTTATGGAAATCGTTATTAAAATATAGGCCGTTAAAATAGCCATTTTGCAAACAGCCTCTGTTTTCGATGAAACTAGTTTCATTGGAACCGTATCGTTAAATTATTATATGGTGTTGAATTGTGTGGCAAGCCGATGTCGTATGTGACCACGGCAGCCACAAACGCACGTTCAATTTCTTTAGCGTGCAATTAATTTAATAAAGGGTTATTTGGGTATAAATGAACAGACGATCGAATTAGACCGCGAAACCAATTCCGGTTATTTGTATCAACGATTAGAGTCAGGATAGGTATATAGTTTGTTATTTTTGAAGACCGTGTAATTTGGTGTACAAAATGGCATTGCGGTGCGCGTAAAAATAACCTACCGGGGAAACAGTCTCAGAATACGACGAAACTAGTGTCATTGGGTTCGTATCAATTAATTATTACAGGATTTCAAAGTTTCAAGTTGATTTGATTTATCTGGTGATCGTGAAAAATTTAAACGTGTGTTTATTTCAGGTTTTATAAAGGAATTTTTTTCAAATGACCTCGGATTTTGACGAAACTTGTCCCATTGGGTCCGGAATACCTTTTTACACTAAGACTAGTTTTGTTATCTATAAACAGAAATCGTATGTAGGCGTTTTAATGAATTACTTGGCGATAAAGTTTCATGACAATTAAATATCAGTCTTTCCATCCATATTTTTTTACTGTAGCACTTTTCCCTTCTTTCCTGTGCGTACCATGAACCTTGCACCCCAATCCATTGTCTAACCGTGCTGCCCAAGGAAAGATGCTAACCGTGCTGCCCAAGGAAGGATGCCGTGATGCCCACACTCCTTCATCCTATAAATATACATTCATTTCTTCATTTTCCAGTAAGCAAAAATAGGAAAAAAAAAGAACGAAAACCCATTAAAACGGAGGAAGCAAAGTCAGCTGTGGGTCTGAGGTCTTGGAACAGAAGCAAGCGGACTATTCAAACGTGAAGGAATGATGCACGCGAGGAACTATGCGAGCGTATGTGGTGGGAACGGGGTGCGAAATTGTTAGAAGCAGTGTTGGTGAGACATTTGAACAAAAGAAGACAAGGTGAGAAGTTTTGAAATACTACAGAAGGAAAAGATGTGCGGAACAAGAAGATGGGGAGGAAGAATAAGGGGGCGACGTGTATAGGTGCCTAGCACTTAAAACAAATATGGGAAAGAGAAGTGAGAAGGAGGCGTACTGGTTGTATGGGGATGGGGTGGAATATAGTAGGGAAGAAACGTGAAAGGTAATATAGGGAAGAGACAGCGTTTGAGGAAGGGGAAGCATATATGGGATGTGTGAGCTGAGTGTGAGGTGCTTGCGAAAGTATAAAAGAAGAATGGCATTTGTATGAGGCGCGGCGATGTAACAACCCTGATTTTTGGGGCCAATTTAAAAATTTATTTTAAGTGACTTTAATGAGTTTTCGATATTTAAAATAATTTATTTAAAATAAAAATGATTGAAAGTTGATTTAAATCGAAGTTAGAATGAATAATTTAATTTTAATTATAAAAAGAGTTGGAAATAGCGCGGTAGTTTGAAAGTCAAACTTGAACTTTGACTGACCATACAGGATGCAAAATTTAACGAATTTTAGTGAAACCAAAAATATTAGAATCTATTTAAAAATATCTTTTTAATGAATCTGAAAAATTGAAATTTCATAACGGGAATCAAAAGTTATACCCAGTTTAAAATTTAGAAAGGTCGATGTGAAATTTATAAAGATCAAAATGCTACTTTTTGCATATGAAGTAATTTGGGAGCAAAACCACTTCCATTGAGTTCAGAATGATGTTTCTGCATTGAAAAAGTATAAACACTTATATATTTCAAGTTTCAAAAATTATTTGTTTAAAAATGTATTTTTAATATTAAATATATACGCCTTGAAAATAGCCATTTTTCAAATAGGCTCAAAATTCAACAAAAATAATTTTGTTGGGTTTCAATCGTCAAAACAAAGCTAAAAATGATTTTTCAGTAATTTTTAGAATTAATATATAATTATAATTGATTTTTCAGTGTAAACGGATAATTTTTGACTTTAAAAATTAACTCAAAATTCGTACGGGCTCAAAACTGAACAAAATTAATTTTCCTAGGTCAACAGCATCAAAACATAGCCAAATATATTTTTTGGGAATTTTTGGAATTAATTTGTGACCCCGGTGAATTTTCATGTACGGTTGAATTAAAAAATAAAGGATTTATATTAAAAATAAATAAATAAACGCTGTAAACTTCAAAATTGGGCCTCAAAACATGTCCCATCGCATTCAGAAGATGTTAAAACATTAAGATAGACAGTAAGCATGTCTAATTCTGAGTCCGGGCCAAAACGGGCCTTAATGGGTAATTAGTGAATATTATAATATTATAAATACTAGTTAATCAAATCCCTAAACCCTAGAAACATTGTCCATCCGCCGGCCCTTCTTTGAATGGCTGGAAACACACGAATTTCAACCTCCAATTTCTTCCAATCCACTTCGAGTTAGAACCCAAACCCATCACCAAATCGAAGAGATTTGCAAGAGCTTTAATTCTATACGGAGATGATCGGATTTAGAGGAGTGTTTTGGCCGAAACCTTCACCCAAACCGCCGGCCATAGCAGTCCGCCGCCCCCCTGAAGGACCCACCGCACCCTCCACCACTTCAGGCGAACATAGCCCTCCTCCCTCTTCGATTTGCCACCTTCCGATCGTCTTCTAGTTGCTCCAATCCCGAGATAAATGGATCCCTAGTTTTGAACTTTATGGGTTCAAATAGAAAAAGGAATGGCCGAATTATGTTGAGGAAGATTATTAAGGTGGTTTAACTTTGTCCAACTTTAATTAATTAATCATTTTAAATTCAATTTTGTCAATCTACATTAACTTGTATCTTGCTCGTACGAACTCGGATTTGAACGATTTCAGGTTCGTCACGATCGTGAGACCGAGAGCTTCACGATGACACTGACTAGGCATGATTCTGAGCAAGTTGAATTTTGGCAAATTTTGGCTTTGAACAGCGTAGAACTCAATATCAATGTGAGATTTCTATTTTTTTAAAATAAATCAAATTTAATTATTTATTTCAGATATGAAATTATATTTATTTCATGTTTATGTTGTAGGTATAATCGTTGAAATGTTGATTTGTGTTGTAATTGCTTGAATCGCTAAACAGAATTGTGTGTAATCATGTTTGACATGACTTTGTGTGTACGACGAAACAACATTTTATTGTATGTATAAAATATACAATATTCATGTTGTCAAAAATTTGCGTATGAAATAAAAACAACGTTTTTATTTGAAATGTGCTACGCCAATCATAATAACATTTTTGATTAGAAATTTGCTAGAAAAATATGAGCGAACATTTTTATCTTATTTTGTTGAACTTGTTTTTCAACAAAAATATGTATACATATTTTTGTGTAATATTGTTTATGTTTAAAAAAAAAACCGCTTTGTTAGCAAATATGATATGAGAATAAAAATGCACATTTTGTTAGTAACGTCATATGAGAATAAAAATGCACATTTTGTTAGTAACGTCATATGAGAATAAAAATGCAC
Organism: Allium sativum; assembly: GCA_030737875.1. Classification (NCBI taxonomy): domain Eukaryota; kingdom Viridiplantae; phylum Streptophyta; class Magnoliopsida; order Asparagales; family Amaryllidaceae; genus Allium; species Allium sativum. The sequence continues at coordinate 448,277,351 of CM060916.1, forward strand.
ATTTTGTTAGTAACGTCATATGAGAATAAAAATGCACTTTTTGTTAGTAACGTCATATGAGAATAAAAATGCACATTTTGTTAGTAACGTCATATGAGAATAAAAATGCACATTTTGTTAGTAACGTCATATGAGAATAAAAATGCACATTTTGTTGGTAGCGTCATATGAGAATATCATTTTTTATGTCAACATGTTAGAATATCATTTTTATGTCAACATGTTAGAATTATCATGTTAATGTTAACATAGTAGAATTTGTCATTTTAAGGTTGATATAATAGAAATATCATTTTATGAAATGCCAACATAAAATATTCATTTTAGGTTATGTTGGAACCGTCAATGTAAAATATTCATTTTATGTTATGTTAGAACCGTCAACACAAAAATCACAATTTAGTTAGAATATTTTTGTGTAGAGAAAAAGTACATTTTTAATATAAAATGTTGCATTAGATAATAACGTCATGTTATGTTATTTAGAAATGAATAATTTCACCGTCATGTTATATTATTTAGAAATGAATAATTTCGCCGTTATGTTGTGTTAATTAGAAAAATAATATTTTTACCGTTACGTTATGTCAGGTAGAAATGAATATTTTTTGCCATTGTAAAGTAGTAGCGACAAAAATCATATTTTTGTCAATGTAAAATGGTTGTAAATGAAATATACATATTTATTATGTAAACAAAAGTATGAACTTGCATTGTAAATGGAATTTACATTTTTATTATGTGAACAAAAGTATGAACTTGCATTGTAAATGGAATTTACATTTTTATTATGTAAACAAAAGTATGAACTTGCATTTTAACAAAATTTACATTTTTATTATGTAAACAAGAGTATGAACTTGCATTGTAAACGAAATTTACATTTTTATTATGTAAACAAAAGTATGAACTTGCATTGTAAATAAAATTTACATTTTTTATATGTAAACAAAAGTAGGAATGTGCATTGATAATAAAGATTACATTTTTATTTTGTAACTTGGAATGAGAACTTGCATTGCAAACAAAAATTACATTTTTATTTGAACTAAAGATATAATATTTGCAACGCAAATAAAAATTACATTTTTATTTGAAACTATGATATGCAATTGGCGATGAAAATGAAAATTATATTTTTATTTGTAACTATGATATGAAATTCTATTATAACATTTTTGAAAAATATTTACATTTCCCAATGTAGCTATGGTATGAAATTTGGCAAGCGAACAAAATTTACATTTTTATATGTAACTATAAACGAGAATTTGCACTGTAAATTAGAATTTACATTTTTATTATGTAATTAAAGTATGATATTACATTGTAAATTAAAATTACATTTTTATGATGTCACCTAAGAATAGAATTTACATTGCCATTATAAAAAGTCAAGATCATTTTGGGTTTAGCATTGAAAGAGATAAGAATTATTACTTTTGTTTGACATTAAAAGAATAGCAAAATTATTATTTTTATTACACTGAAATTAAACAAAAAAAAAAATTCATTTGTATAGAAATGAAGTTGACACCAAAATATATTGCATTTTTGGTTAGAAATTGAAATGACACAAAAATACTCATTTTTATTAAATTAGAAATGACGCACAAGAAATATTCACTTTTGTTGTAATGGAAATGAAACACAAAAATATCTATTTTTGTTGTAATTGTAATGGTACATGAAATATACGATTTTGTGTAGTTCGAAAGATGATTGAAAAATAAAACGTTAATGAAATGGATGAAGAAATTATATAGAAATTATATAGAAATTGTGTAAAATTATATTTATATATATAATGAAAATTTATCGAATCGAGCGTGGTAGTTCACATTTTAGAATTGTACTTTTAATTGATTATACCGAAATATCCGACCGTCGGATTTTCCCAAAACTGAAACCGTTAGAATCGCCTTAGGAAGATCTTTCCAACGATATGAATTATTTTATAGTCCAACAGTTAGATTTAGAGAAATATGTAAAACAAATTTGGATGAAAACAGCGCCAAGATCGCCTATTGACTTGAAGTGTCATTGAAATGGAATTTAATTATTTTTATATATATAAAAATAAAGATAAATCGTTACAAATTACTAATAACGATATGAAATGATTTCCAACTTAAATATATACGAGAATTATTTGGAAAGTCCGAGTCTATCTCATTCCAAATAATTTGAACGACGTTTAAAATTCAAGAGTTGAAGACGGTGATTGAAGACCGGGGATCTTCACATCGAATGGACGACAAATGTTGATGCCCGTGATTGGAGTAGCTACCTTGAAGGGGCTACAGTGGTGGCCGTCCGGACGTAGTGTTGATTAGTACGGATTTGGCTTTCGCTCAGACCCAGAGCATAAGCTTATGAATGGAATGTGTATCTGACATTGTACTCCTTTATATTGTATTTATTGATTTTCTGTCGAATGTATGAATGTTTGGTGGTGGAGAATTTATTCTCTTACTTAAAACCCGTTCATATATTACGGCAAAGGATTGGTAGTGTGATATGGAGTGACGATGTGGCATGCTAAGACGCAAATTATTAAGGCTTTGTTGAAAAGCAGGCCTTGTGGGACGATCAAAGCATAGCCCGTTTAGGCATAGCTTTGTGTACAGCGTGACTTCGCGAGCCTCACACACCGGCGGAGTCTAAAACGGGAGAAGGGAACGCAGGGAGAGCAGCACGTTTCTTTCTAGCTAGAAGTGGTGATTGGGCTTTAACACGGCCCGACATTTTACTTATGTGGATGATGGAATGAGGCGCCTCGGATGATAGGTCCTATAGGACTGGGAAACGTGTGTTCAGGAATAACTAATCCGCAACTCGTATGGTGGACCGGCCCTGCAGCTATCCAAGGGTTCACTGCGGGGGATCCTGAGGCATTGGCTAGATTGTCTCGAATCGGTAAGGAGCTCCTCCCTAGCCTTGACTCATGATGGAAACCCAATTTCCAATATGACATCATGCGGTTTTGATTGTATTACTAGTATGGCGACATAATAGGATGGGGTACTATGCCGTCTAGGATTGATACATTATGATTGAAATTGTTTTTGAAATATATATACACTAACAATAATATCAAATTCGTTTTTATCGTATCAAGCATTTTTGACCATTATAAGGTAAAACCCTATCCTCTGGTTTGCGTTGCATTGTGTGATGGGACTTGGGTCTTATGATGGTTTCATTTTTCTAAAAAGCATTGCGTTGTTTTAACGATTTACTTTAGTTTATGCACCGGCAATCCATTGGAGTAAACCCGTTCCACGTTAGCGGCGTGGTCCTTGGATTTGCCTTATTATTATTAGTTAAATTAGTTAAGAATTCTCACACCAGTCCCATGACTAACCCGTTGTTTGTTTCCACCTTTACAAACTCGGGTGCCCTCTTTCCACACGGGCAATCGAGTAGTGTGCCTACAAGTTCTTATTTCGAGCAGGATTCTGGATTGAAGCCTAAAGCTATGTCCAGAGCATAGTTGTCTTCCGCTACCTTAGTGATTTTATTTCCGCTGCAATGTATTATAATATTGTAATTTATCTTCCGCTGTAATTTTATTCAATGTACTCTGATATTCTGTACTCTGATGTTACGTTATTATGATGTAATAAAAGTTTGCTGTTGTTGTTCTGATGTGTTGTATTCCCAAAGTTAACGTAGGCGGGATTTGAACGGTCTTGGTCGATTTTGCGATCGATTAAGGCCGGGCAAAATCCGACTCGTCACAGTTGGTATCAGAGCTTTGGTTAGCTCAAATCTTTGGGGTACAACTCATTAGAACTGAACAAAAGGCTCATCAGAGATTGGATTAGTAATATCCAATAAGAATACTCATTAGAGATAGGATTAGCAGTATCCTAGAATGAGAAAACTCATTAGAGATGACGTTAGTAATGCCCTAGAATGAGTTGAGAGTAGCAAGCCTATAATATACGTATTTGTAATTATACTCTATTTCGGAAAATATGATTTGTGAATATATAAAAAGTTATATATTTGAAAGTGAATCAACTAATAAAATTATTTAAACCAATGGAGAAAAAATATATATGAATTAGTTAGTTAATTAATCAACTTTTAGCTTCGTTCCTTTTTCGGGGACGAAAAGATTTTAAGTGGGGGAGACTGTAACAACCCTGATTTTTGGGGCCAATTTAAAATTTTATTTTAAGTGATTTTAATGAGTTTTCAATATTTAAAATAATTTATTTAAAATAAAAATGATTGAAAGTTGATTTAAATCGAAGTTAGAGTGAATAATTTAATTTTAATTATAAAAGGAGTTAGAAATAGCACGGTAGTTTGAAAAGTCAAACTTGAACTTTGACTGACCATACAGGATGCAAAATTTAACGGATTTTAGTGAAACCAAAAATATTAGAATCTATTTAAAAATATCTTTGTAATGAATCTGAAAAATTGAAATTTTAGCGGGAATCAAAAGTTATGCCCAGTTTAAAATTTAGAAAGGTCGCTATGAAATTTATAAAGGTCAAAATGCTACTTTTTGCATATGAAGGAATTTGGAATCAAAACCACTTCCATTGAGTTCATAATGATGTTCCTTCATTGAAAAAGTATAAACACTTATATATTTCGAGTTTCGAAAATTATTTGTTTAAAAATGTATTTTTAATATTAAATATATACGCCTTGAAAATAGCCATTTTTCAAATAGGCTCAGAATTCAACGAAAATAATTTTGTTGGGATCGTATCGTCAAAACAAAGCTAAAAATGATTTTTCGGTAATTTTTAGAATTAATATATAATAATAATTGATTTTTCAGTGTAAACGGACAATTTTTGACTTTAAAAATTCATCAAAAATTCATACGGGCTCAGAACTGAACGAAATTAATTTTCCTAGGTCAACAGCGTCAAAACATAGCCAAATATATTTTTTTGGGAATTTTTGGAATTAATTTGTGACCCCGGTGAATTTTCATGTACGGTTGAATAGAAAATTAAAGGATTTATATTAAAAATAAATAAAAAACGCTGTAAACTTCAAAATTGGGCCTCGAAACATGTCCCATCGCATTCAGAAGACGTTAAAACATTAAAATAGACAGTAAGCATGTCTAATTCTGAGTCCGGGCCAAAACGGGCCTTAATGGGTAATTAGTGAATATTATAATATTATAAATACTAGTTAATCAAATCCCTAAACCCTAGAAACATTGTCCAGCCGCCGGCCCTTCTTTGAATGGCTGGACACACACGAATTTCAACCTCCAATTTCTTCCAATCCACTTCGAGTTAGAACCCAAACCCATCACCAAATCGAAGAGATTTGCAAGAGCTTTAATTCTATACGGAGATGATCGGATTTAGAGGAGTGTTTTGGCCAAAACCTCCACCCAAACCGCTGGCCATAGCAGCCCGCCGCCCCCTGTAGGACCCACCGCACCCTTCACCACTTCAGGCGAACATAGCCCTCTCCTCCCTCTTCGATTTGCCACCTTCCGATTGTCTTCTAGTTGCTCCAATCCCGAGAAATGGATCCCTAGTTTTGAACTCTATGGGTTCAAATAGAAAAAGGAACGGCCGAATTATGTTGAGGAAGATGATTAAGGTGGTTTAACTTTGTCCAAATTTAATTAATTAATCATTTTAAATTCAATTTTGTTAATCTAAATTAACTTGTATCTTGCTCGTACGAACTCGGATTTGAACGATTTCAGGTTCGCCACGATCGTGAGACCGAGAGCTTCGCGATGACACTGACTAGGCATGATTCTGAGCAAGTTGAATGTTGGCCAAATTTTGGCTCTGAACAGCGCAGAACTCAATATCAATGTGAGATTTCTATTTTTTTTTTAAAATCAAATTTAATTATTTATTTCAGATATGAAATTATATTTATTTCATGTTTATGTTGTAGGTATAATCGTTGAAATGTTGATTTGTGTTGTAATTGCTTGAATCGCTGAACTGAATTGTGGGTAATTATGTTTGACATGACTTTGTGTGTACGACGAAACAACATTTTATTGTATGTATAAAATATACAATATTCATGTTGTCAAAAATTTGCGTATGAAATAAAAACAACGTTTTTATTTGAAATGTGTTATGCCAATCAGAATAACATTTTTTATTAGAAATTTGCTAGAAAAATATGAGCGAACATTTTTATCTCATTTTGTTGAACTAGTTTTTCAACAAAAATATGTATACATATTTTTGTGTAATATTGTTTACGTTTAAAAAAAAAAGAACCGCTTTGTTAGCAAATATGATATGAGAATAAAAATGCACATTTTGTTAGTAACGTCATATGAGAATAAAAATACACATTTTGTTAGTAACCTCATATGAGAATAAAAATGCACATTTTGTTGGTAGCGTCATATGAGAATATCATTTTTTATGTCAACATGTTAGTATATCATTTTTATGTCGACATGTTAGAATTATCATGTTAATGTTAACATAGTAGAATTTGTCATTTTAAGGTTGATATAATAGAAATATCATTTTATGAAATGCCAACATAAAATATTCATTTTAGGTTATGTTGGAACCGTCAATGTAAAATATTCATTTTATGTTATGTTAGAACCGTCAACACAAAAATCACAATTTAGTTAGAATATTTTTGTGTAGAGAAAAAGTACATTTTTAATATAAAATGTTGCATTAGATAATAACGTCATGTTATGTTATTTAGAAATGAATAATTTCACCGTCATGTTATATTATTTAGAAATGAATAATTTCACCGTTATGTTGTGTTAATTGGAAAAACAATTTTTTTACCATCACGTTATGTCCGGTAGAAATGAACATTTTTGCCAATGTAAAGTAGTAGCGACAAAAATCATATTTTTGTCAATGTAAAATGGTTGTAAATGAAATATAAATTTTTATTATGTAAACAAAAGTATGAACTTGCATTGTAAATGAAACTTATATTTTTATTATGTAAACAAAAGTATGAACTTGCATTGTAAATAAAATTTACATTTTTATATGTAAACAAAAGTAGGAATGTGCATTGATAATAAAGATTACATTTTTATTTTGTAACTTGGAATGAGAACTTGCATTGCAAATAAGAATTACCTTTTTATTTGAACTAAAGATATAATATTTGTTATGCAAATAAAAATTACATTTTTATTTGAAACTATGATATGCAATTGGCGATGAAAATGAAAATTATATTTTTATTTGTAACTATGATATGAAATTCTGTTATAACATTTTTGAAAAATATTTACATTTCCCAATGTAGTTATGATATGAAATTTGGCAAGCGAACAAAATTTACATTTTTATATGTAACTATAAATAAGAATTTGCACTGTAAATTAGAATTTACATTTTTATTATGTAATTAAAGTATGATATTACATTGTAAATTAAAATTACATTTTTATGACGTCACCTAATAATAGAATTTACATTGCCATTATAAAAAGTCAAGATCATTTTGGGTTTTGAATTGAAAGAGATAAGAATTATTACATTTGTTTGACATTAAAAGAATAGCAAAATTATTATTTTTGTTCCACTGAAATTAAACAAACAAAAATATATTCATTTGTATAGAAATGAAGTTGACACCAAAATATATTGCATTTTTGGTTAGGAATTGAAATGACACAAAAATACTCATTTTTATTAAATTAGAAATGACGCACAAGAAATATTCATTTTTGTTGTAATGGAAATGAAACACAAAAATATCTATTTTTGTTGTAATTGTAATGGTACATGAAATATACGATTTTGTGTAGTTCGAAAGATGATTGAAAAATAATACGTTAATGAAATGGATGAAGAAATTATATAGAAATTATATAGAAATTGTATAAAATTATATTTTTATATATAATGAAAATTTATCGAATCGAGCGTGATAGTTCACATTTTAGAATTGTACTTTTAATTGATTATACCAAAATATCCGACCGTCGGATTTTCCCAAAATTGAAACTGTTAGGTTCGCCTTGGGAAGATCTTTCCAACGATATGAATTATGTTATAGTCCAACGGTTAGATTTAGAGAAATATGTAAAACAAATTTGGATGAAAATAGTGCGAAGATCGCCTATTGACTTGAAGTGTCGTTGAAATGGAATTTAATTATTTATATATATATATATATATATATATATAAATAAAGATAAATCGTTACAAATTACTAATAACGATATGAAATGATTTCCAACTTAAATATATGCGAGAATTATTTGGAAAGTCCGAGTCTATCTCATTCCAAATAATTTGAACGACATTTAAAATTCAAGAGTTGAAGAAGGTGATTGAAGACCGGCGATCTTCACATCGAATGGACGACAACTGCTGATGCCGGTTATTAGAGTAGCTACCTTGAAGGGGCTACAGTGGTGGTCGTCCGAACGTAGTGTTGATTAGTACGGATTTGGCTTTTGTAACACCCCGTAATTTGAACATAAAAATTCACAAATTAAAGTATACTTAATTAAGTGAAATGGGTTGCGCAGACAAATATATATATATATATATATATATATATATATATAATTGAAAATTAAATAAATAAATAAGCAAAAATGTTCAAAACAGCGAATTGGGAGAGGGGAATAACCGAACCGGCCGATTTTTGAGGTCGACCAGAGCTTGCTGGGTCGACTAGGGGTTAATCCAGGGTGTCTGGCTGTCAACCCGTGGGCCGATTCGCTCAAATGCAGATTTTGCATTTGAATGGTTCTCATGGTTCAGCTTTAATCTAAAGGCCCTAGATGGTTCCTACACTTGACTTCTTCCCCAAGACATGCTTTGATGGCTAGGATCTAAACTAAGGTTTATCCTATGGCTAAAACTATCCTAGTCTTCTATAAAAAGACCCCTAACCTAAACGTAAATGCTCATTATTCAATCCTATAGCTAAACTATGCCAAAATGTTCTCTCATGGCCTCCACCCTCATCCTCTTGACATAATCTCCATCTCTAATCATATGAGAGAGTTTCTAAAGAAGTATAAGAGTTCCTAAGCTTGCTTAAGTGTTTCTAAGTTTGATTCAAGGCTTTTCTTCATCAAAGCTAGGATCTTTATTATTGATTTGGCTCAAGGGTTTTCAGTTGGAGCATTCTTATTTGGAGTTTTTGAGTTGATAGCTTAGTGGCTTCGTCTCAATCTTTTAATATATTCATAAGAAGGCTAATCAACAAGTTGTGAGTTTTCTATAGCCTTAATGACCAATTATTGAAGTGATTATGATAGGATATGATGAGGTTATGGCTATGAATGTGGATCAATGTATGTTATGCAAGTTATATGCTATGTGTTAATGATGTTATGCATGTTATGCAAGTCATATGATACATGTTCATGAAGTTATGCAAGTTATGCAAGTCATATGCTAGGTGTTTATGATGTTATGCAAGATATGCAAGTTTGGTGTATGATTATATGCTAGTTCATACATGATATGATATGCAAGTTTGGTGTATGATTATATGCTAGTTCATACATGATATGATATGCAAGTTTGGTGTATGATTATATGCAAGTTCATATATGATATGTTATGCAAGTTTGGTGTATGATTATATGCAAGTCCATATATGACATGTTATGCAAGTTTGGTGTTTGATGATATGCAAGTAACATATGCAAGTTTACACCTTAGTATGATATGCATACATATGCAAGTTAACTCCTTTGTATGACATACATACATATGCTAGTTTACCCCTTTGAATGACATAAATAACTTATGCAAGTTAACCTCCTTATGACATATGTGATTCATACAAGTTTGGGTTGATTATTTATGCTAGTTGGGTTTGATGCTATATGCATGTTGACACCTTGAAACCCATGTTGATGCTAATGTGTTATGCAAGTTGAACCCATTGTGTTTGTGATGAATCTTCCCTTTTATGTCATGTTAGCGAATTACGTGGGGAACGATGGGGTTAATAAACATGTTAATGAAATTGTGTGAAGTTGGTATGATTGTGCATACCATAAAGAGGATGGACATAATTGAGTCAATTATGTACATCGTTAAAAATTGGAATTAATTAGGGAAAATTAATTCGAAATATGGGGGTGATTAATTAGGTGTAATTAATCGACTAAGACACGAGGTTGGACCCTTTTGTAGCATAAGACTGCCCGGAACCGACCGGCAAATCCAGCGGCTACAAATGATTGGCCCAATGTGAGAGGTCTTAGGCACAAACTATATACGTGACAAGTGTAAAGACACGAGGTTAGACTCGATTATGGCGTAAGGCTACCCGGACCCGACCGGCAAATCCAGCTGCCATAAGAGATAGTCTAATGTGAGAGGTCTCTACAATGGTTACGTCCTTAATCAATTAAGAAACACTTAACCATATTAACATGTAGAGGACATGAGGGGTTAAGTGGGTGCCTTGGGTGGCATGTGGAAAAATCTAGTAGTTGCCTTGGGTGGCAATAGAAAATACGATTAGAATACTTAACCGAAGTGGAACATGTAATTAAACATGATTAAAGGGTTAAGTAAGTGCCTTGGGTGGCATGGGAAAATCTAGTGGTTGCCTTGGGTGGCAATAGAAGATAAGATTAGAATACATAACCAAAGTGGGACATGTAATTAAACATGATTAGAGGGTTAAGTGGGTGCCTTGGGTGGCATGTGGAAAAATCTAGTGGGTTGCCTTGGGTGGCAATAGAGAATACGACAAGAATACTTAACCAAAGGGGAACATGTAACTAAACATGATTAGAGGGTTAAGTGGGTGCCTTGGGTGGCATATGGAAAAATCTAGTGGGTTGCCTTGGGTGGCAATAGAGAATACGACAAGAATACTTAACCAAAGGGGAACATGTAACTAAACATGATTAGAGGGTTAAGTGGGTGCCTTGGGTGGCATGTAGAAATCTTGTGGGGGCCTTGAGTGGCAATTGAAATAAAATCAAATGACAAGCTTAAGTAGTAGCTTGTGGGGGCCTTGAGTGGCAATTGAAATAAAATTAAATGACAAGCTTAAGTAGTAGCTTGTAGGGGCCTTGAATGGCAATTGAAATAAAATTAAATGACAAGCTTAAGTAGTAGCTTGTGGGGGCCTTGAGTGGCAATTGAAATAAAATTAAATGACAAGCTTAAGTAGTAGCTTGTGGGGGCCTTGAGTGGCAATCGAAAGATGATTAGATAACTTAACCAAACCTTAACATGTAAGTGGGCATGATTATAAAAAGGGGTTAAGTGGGATGCACTAGATAAAATGACAAGCTTAAGTAGTAGCTTGTGGGGGCCCATTTCAACCAGTAACCCATATGTATCTTATTGGGCTCGACCCATGTCGAGGACGGGACACGCGTACTGGGCTTGACTATAAGAGGCCAAAATGTGGTAGCGGTGGCAACGCGAGTCCAACGGGTTTCATATGCGTGTGTGGACCCGGGCTGGTAGGTAAGACGTTGTTGCATCGTGTAGATATAAGCCATGCACCATTTTCGGGTTGCCACTTTGGGGATTGATACACCCCACTGTGGGGCCAGCATGGGTATCTACGGTAGGGAGCCGATCGCTTGGGAGTAGTGGGTACACCTAGTGGAGATAGGGGCAGACGGCACCTATGTAGTCAGCTAGGGGTACACGAAACTACTGGGTAAATTCTTTAAGTCCTTGGGTGGGATCAACCTTTAAGTAGGAATGACTGGTGTGGTGCAGTTAGTAATTATCCTTGGGTGGGTAGATGCGTCTTTACCGTTATCCTAGTTATCCTATGTCTAGTTGGCTACTTAGTGTAGTCATTTATCCCCAGTCATCCCGTACCAAGTTTATATCATACCCTAATTACTTTAATGATTGTGTGGTTAAAGTTATAGGGCTCACTCAGACTTATGTCTGACCCCGTTGTTTTTATCTTTTTCCCCTCAGGTCCTCAGGTTGGGCCTAGCACTAGTGGGCTTTGATCAGACTTCTTTATCTATCTTCTGGAGCTTGGACCGTGATGTAAAGCCCAGCTTATCTTTTCTTTTATGGCTATTGTTTATGTACTGGGATTATGTACTTATGTTTTTATCAGGATGGATATTTAGTACTTGACTCTTTATGGTGTTGTAACTAAACATGTTTACCTTCTGCTGCTATGAAATGATGTTTTAGATTTTTCAAGTATTTATATCTGTCTTGTGTAATTTTTCTGTTCTATATTCACTTAAAATGCTCCACCGAAGTTAAGGCATTCCCTTAGTGAGTGACCTTAGCAGGTGTGGGGTGTTACACGTGGTATCAGAGCTTAAGGTTACCAGAACAGATAAAACTTTTAGAAAACTATTTTTCTAAAAACATTTTTGGAAGAAGTATTTTCAAAAACATGTCTTTTGAGAGAAAAGTTTTTGAAAGAAAAGCATAATCCCCAATAGCCATATCTTTATCCTTCGGATTCTCCGTTTTGAATCTCTTCCTCTTTCTCTTTTTGAATTTCCCCTCCGCGTGTAGATGTCTTTTTAAGATAAATAAGGACTTCCGTATGAAGGTCGGAAGAACCACTTCAAGGGACTAAGATGTTTTCCAGGCCAAGAAGTTAGTCCAAGGAGGTGGAGGGCTTATGGGTACCTTTAAGATGGACGAGAGGGGAAGGTTCAAATAGCTATTAGGTAAATAAGGGACGAAACCTCATCGTGGTAAGAAGGCCACGAAAGGAGAATGTGAAGGGGAAGGCTAGTTGTTTTGGAGAAATAGGACACCTTGGGGTTGTCCAAAAAGGTAAAGACGAATTACAGGATCTTTTGGAGGGTAGATGTATTCCCTCACGACGGGTATACCTGATGAGGGTAGGACCGTCTAAGTTGAAATTTGGTTCCCTCGATCATCCTGTTCGAACTTTATTCGACTCTGGCGCACCACATTCGTTTATCTCATCATCATTAGTTGAGCCACTGCACCTAAACACTAGTTTGGTAGATGGTCCCGTGGTTGTTTCAAACCCAATTGGGAGGGCTCCACTTATTTGTCCACGATATGTTTGGGTTTGAAGATTTCCATACTTAGCGTTGAGTTTAGTGGTGATGCTTTTGTTTGGGCTTCACGGGCTATGGGTTGATTTTGGGCATGGACTGGTTATCCAGTAATGGTGTCGTTCTTGATTGTGAAAGGAGAGTTGTTAGGCTTATGACCCGCTTGGGTAACACTCTCGAGATCTTTTGAAATCCCATAGATTCTGTTTTGCTAAGTTATCTTGAATCACTTGACACTTCGGTCGAGAGTTCGCGATCTGTTAGAGTAGTCCGGGAATACTCGGATGTGTTTGAGGAGGTGAAGGGCTTACCTCCGAAGCAGGAGATAGACCTCCGAATATATCTGGTAGACGGTGCTAAACCAGTATCTTTGTCAGTGCGCCACATGGCTCCTCGTGAGAGGAGGGAACTCCATAAGCAAGTAGGGGAGTTGCTTGAGAAGGGGGTTCATAAGACGAAGTATATCAGAGTGGGGTGCTCCTGTAGTTTTTGCCACAAAGGCGGATGGGTCCCTCAGACTTTGTGTAGACTATAGAGAACTCAACAAGCTCACAAAGAAGAATAGACACCCATTGCCAAGGGTTGATGATCTTTTTCAGTTGGTTGGCGCCTCAGTGTTTTCGCAGCGGGACTTGGCCACGGAGTTTCATCAGTTGGGAGTGACTGAGGATAGTATAGAGAAGACCGCCTTTAGGACTCCGGATGGTTTCTATGAGTAGTTGGTGATGCCATTTGGTTTGACGAACACCCCCGAATACTTTGTTGATTTGATGAGTGGAGTGTTCAAGGAGTACCTAAATAACTTCGTAGTGGTCTTTGTGGATGACATCTTGGTCTTTTCTAAAAAGCGAAATAAGTTTTCGTGTGTGCTTAATGGGTTAAGCAAAGCCAGTTATTTGATCAGCGTTGGTTTTGGAGCAAGATTGGCAAGGACATCCAGAGTTGGACAAGGGCTTAATTATTTAGCCGTTTTTACTAGTATCATCTCACGTAGGTCGTCTGAATTCGAAGGAGGTATCCCTTGGGTGTTTGTCTGATATTGGTTTAGGCCTTTGGGGCTTGCACTTGGGGGATGTCGAGTTCGACTAGGATGGTCTGCGTGAGAGATGGATAGTTGTGACGATTTTGTATATCCTGGTTTTCTCCAGAAGTGGAGAAAAGCATGCCCTACATCTTAGGGAAGTGTTGGAGACTCTTCGAGCGCATAGTCTTGAGACAACAAAGGTGGATGGAGTTCTTAGCATCATATGACTTCGAGATAGCGTGGTGGCGGATGCCTTGAGCGGAAAAAGGTTATCCTTGAGTCCATTGTTCGTGGAACGACGAAGATTGGAATTTATCTCGATGTTTGATTTCAGACCTTCCGTTGACTTTATACCCGATTTGCTAGCATCCTTGGAGGTCAGACCTACCCTTTTGAGACGGATGGGCGAGGCACAGAGGGACGACCCACAGTTGGTTGAGTTGGTATAGAGGCTCATAAGGGGGAGAGTCGTCCAGCCATTTGAGTAGATACACCCTAGACGATAAGGGGTGCTTGCGTAGAGACGGTAGACTTTGTGTACCGCAAGACGAGGGTTTAAGAAAGGCTATTCTTGATGATGCACACTGTTCTAGGATGACCATTCATCCCGGTGGGGACAAGATGTACCAGGACAGGAAGCGAGTTTTCTTTGGGCCGGTATGAAGAAAGATGTGGCCGAGTATGTCGCTAGATGCTTGGTGTGTCAACAGGTGAAAGCGGAGCAAAAGAAACCCGGTGGGTTTTTTTCACCCATTGGAAGTTCCGCAATGGAAGTGGGGTAGCGTCTCGATGGATTTTATTGATGGGTTACAAAGATCGAGGAAGGGTAATACGGGAATTTGGGTTGTGGTAAACAGACTTATTAGGAGTGCCCATTTCATACCCGTGAAGAGCAAGAGGACTGCTCCATGGCTAGCTTCAGTTTATCTTCGAGAGATAGTTCGGTTGCATAGGGAACAAGACGTATTCCATGTGTCACATTTAAGGAAGTGCCTACATGAGATCGCAGAGGTGGTAGAGCCGAGCCTACTTAGGGAAGTAAAGGCAGAGCGTGATGCGATTATTCGACGAGCTCCTACCCGCATCCTTGGATCAGAGATTAGGAAGTTGAGAAACAGAGAGGTTCGACTAGTCAAAGTGAAAGGGGAGAAGATGAGAGCAATGCTACTTGGGAGACAGAAGCGAAGATGCGTTCATTGTACCCATTCCTTTTTGAGGGTATGTCCTTTAACTTCTCCTTTATCGTTTGTCTAGTGCTTATCTTATCTTTAGTATGTCCTCTCATTAGTACCTTTGACCTTTAGATAGGGTAAACCTATGGTTGAAACATGTGTTTGAGACATGTTATGTTTGATGGATGCGTGTGGATGCAAGTGGTTGCTAGTGGTTGCTCGTGGATGCATATACACACACTCTAGGCACTAGATCGGCTCAATCACTTCATATTTCAAATTGCATATTGCATAAAATTGTGTGTAGGTATGTAACGACCCAGAAAATCTGAACCGATTTAAAATTTTTAAATTGGCTAAAATAATGGATGTTAAATATTTAAAATAAATATTTTAAATAAAGGCAATGAAAAGTGAGTATGAATCAACAAGTGAAAACGAATATAATTAATTATAATTATATATAGAATTGAAAATGGCGCAGTAGTTCGATAATTCGATTTCAAACTTCAATTGAATGTACCGGGTGCAAAATAATCCGGATTTTAGTGAAACCAAAAACATTAGGATCTAATTGATGATATCTTTCCAACGAATCTGACAAATCGAAATTTGATAGCGGGAATCAAAAGATATGTCCAGTTGAAAATTCAGAATAGTCGCTATGAAATTCAGGCCCTTAAAAATGGAAATTTTGCAAACGATCTCGGATTTCGACGAAACCACTTTTGTTGGATCCGTGTTGTAAAGTTATTGTTAGATTCCAAATTTCATAATTTTTCGAATCAATATGTGAGCGTGGCGAAGGAAAACGCGTTTGACCGGTTTCAGTTGATTTTAATCGACTGGAAAATGGCCATTTTTCAAACGGTCTCAGAATTCGACGAAACTAGTTTTGTTAGGACCGTATCGTCAATACAAAGCTAGAAAATATTTTTCTGGAATTTTTAGAGTCAGTATGTTGCCCCGGTAAATTGAAATGTGCGTTCAAATTCAATATACATTGATTTATAATTTAATTTTGATGGAAACTGATTCAAACGATCGAATTGGCTTATGAAACATATCCCATTGTGTTCGGAATGGGGGTATTACGCTAGTGGCGACAGTCGTTGGGTTCGATTTCGAGTTCGAAATAAAAAGTTGTTTTTTTAGGAAATTAAATAATAAAACATATTATTATTAGAAGTCAACACCCTGCATATACTCACCCCCCATATACCTTTCTCCCGAATCAAATCAGAAAACAAAATAAAAAAAAAGAAGAGGAAGGAGGCGATCGACGTCGCTCCTCCCTAGCAAGCCGCCCACCGCATCGAGCTCCCCCCGGGCTTCTCCGTGACGCCGGAGATTCCCCCCCAGCTCGCAGTCGCCCTCTCTCTCCGTTCCCTTTTGAAAAACCCCGATGCCCCAAGCCTGAGACCGCCCCTTTCTACTCACCACCGGCGCCTCCACCTAGCAGGGCCCACGAGCCCCCAAAACACCCTAGACCCGAAGCCCTTGCGCCCCCCTCTGGTAGTAGCAGCCTTCAACCTCTCAGGCAGCGAACGAGAAGCCCTAGTGGCTCGGGAAGGGTTTGAACACCAGAGCGGAGGAAGAAAAATAAGGGTAATTCCCTTAGCTCAGTAAAATACGGTACTTCCTTTTCATTTTATCGTATTAATTGTAAAAAAAAATGTGAATATGATGGTTTAGAAAAAGATTTGATTTTTTTATCAGTAAAGATTTGATTTTTTAATCAGTAAAGATTTGATTTTTAAATCAGTAAAGATTTGATTTTTAAATCAGTAAAGATTTGATTTTTAAAATAGAAAAGACTTGATTTTTTAAAAATAGAAAAGACTTGATTTTTAAAAATAGAAAAGATTAGATTTTTAAAGAAAGAAAGACGATATTTTTAAATGGAGAAAAGCGTGATTTTTACTTAGGTAGTGGATTAAAAATATTGTTTTTAGAAGGAAGGAAAATATAATTTTCATAATATAGTAAGGCGAAATATTTATTTTTATAAAGGCGAAAACTTCATATTAGAAAAGGCGAAATCTCTATATTTGAAAAGGCGAAATCTTTATATGAAGAATAGCGGGATAAAAATAGAATTTTATCCATATAGCGTGAAAGTAAAAATATGGCTTTTATATATTGGATAGCAATATAAAAATGTGATTTTTATATATATAGTGGCTACGGGCAACGAAAGCGACAAAGGCGAGAACGGTGAAGATTTATGCAAAGAAGTGTCGTGAAGTTGGATAGCTATTTGTGAGAATTTCTCACTCTTCAATTTCTTTTTCTATATATATATATGTGTTGAAATAAAAGTGAATTGCTATATATAAATATACATATATATATATATATATATATATATATATATATATATATATATATATATATACGCCCCTCGTCCACAAACCATGGACGATATTTATTGGTTGAAATTGCTGTGAAAATTGATTGATAGCGAATGATTGTTTGGGATTGTTTGTGGTTGATATTGATTGATTGTGGTTGAAAAATACTCGTTTGTGGTTGAGAAATATTTGGTTGAAACCACATAGGATTAGTTTGTGGAAATGAAATAAATATATACATGCCGCCTGCGTGCGAACTAGATGCATGATCCCCATTGTCAAAAACCGCGAGGTTTTAAGGTAGAGCGGGGAGCCGTACTAGGGACGGTCCCGGTTTTAACTACCCTGCCGTTATGCTGCCGAAATTTTGAATAATATTCGTGTGTTTGAATTATTTTCATTTTCTTAAACTTTATTTATTCATTGAATAGAAAACCTTCATGTGTTGAATTGATATTCATTCGTTGATTAGAAATTCATGCGTTGAATGGTATTCGAGTTTTAAATATAAAAACCACAATTTTATCTATATAAAGAAACTATAGAAAACCTTCATGTGTTGAATTCATATTCATTCGTTGATTAGAAATTCATGTGTTGAATGGTATTTGCGTTTTAAATATAAAAATCACATTTTTATCTATATATAGAAACTATAGAAAACCTTCATGTGTTGAATCGATATTCATTCGTTGAATTGAAATTCATGTGTTGAATGGTATTCGCGTTTTAAATATAAAAATCACATTTTTATCTATATAAAGAAACTATAGAAAACCTTCATGTGTTGAATTGATATTCATTCGTTGATTAGAAATTCATGTGTTGAATGGTATTCGCGTTTTAAATATAAAAATCACATTTTTATCTATATATAGAAACTATAGAAAACTTCATGTGTTGAATCGATATTCATTCGTTGAATTGAAATTCATGTGTTGAATGGTATTCATATTTTGAAATAAATTGTTTGATAATAAAAATCACCTTTTATCGACTATATGAACTGTGTAAAATAATCTCGTTTTGAAAGAAATTGTTTTATAAGAAAAATCCTATTTTTATCACCAATATGAAATATATAAAATAATAGTGTTTTGAAATGAGTTGTTTTACAATAAAAATCACATTTTTATTATATGCATAAATCGTTGAAATGTGAAGTGTTAAAAATAGCCACTTGTTCAAATAAATATATATGAGTTGAAATATTCATTAATTAGCTAATGATATGATTTTTGCCTATGTATGTAACATTAGAATGAATGGTGTTTTTAAACCAAATAGAAATCAAATATGATGTTGGATAGAAAATGATAAATGATAAGAACTGTATATATGTACATGCATATTTATTGAACAGGTTATAGCAAAGGGGCTAGAGAAGAGGAATAAAATTCTGTGCCCGACAAATAGGTACACATTTACTGTTTTGTTTGGGTGATGATTTTATGAGCCTGTTGGCTAGCCGCTTGGCTTTTTCTTTTTCTTTTTGAGATTAGAAGGACCGGGAAAGCTATTTGCGATTTCCCGATGCTCCCGGTGCAGGGGAGGTTATGGCGAAATTTTCCAAAATTTTAAGGCGTTAGTGAAATATTTGAAGTGAAAACGATATTGAAATCATTGAATGAACTATATTTATATAAATATATAAATATAAATGAAAATAAAACGAAGCGAGGCCGTGCAGTTCGTATTTTGAAACCGTGATTTCAAACTACTAGTGCGGAAAATCCGACCATTGGATTTTCCCGAAACTTCAACCGCCGGGTTCGCCTTGGAAATATCTTCCCAACGGCACCAACCTTGTAAAAATCCAACGGTTGGATTGTCTGGAATGTTTAATTCAAATCTGATGAAAAACAGCACCAGAAGCGATTATATGTATATATATAAATATAATTATATATTTAATCGAATAACGACGCTGCAGTTCGTATTTTGAAATCGAAAATTCAAACGATTGTACCGGGAGATCCGACCGTCGGATTTTCCCAAAACTGGAAGCGTTGGATTCGTTTTGAAAAGACCTTTCTAATGATGTAAATTTTGTGAAGATCCAACGGTTATATTTTCAGATTTGTGTAAATCAAATCTGAAGAAAAACAGCGCCACGGCCGCTTTATGGCCCGAAGCGTCGTTTTGAATAAATGAGCTATTTTAAAATAAATAAAAATAGCAACAAATCATTATAAAATATCATAAACGATATGGAATGGAAACAAACTGAATTTGCTCGATTTATGTGGCTTTTGATGGTTGAACGTGTTTGGTGTGAAAATTACATTAAAGAACAAAATTGGTATTGTCGAATAATTTAACCGTTGAAATAAATTGATTTGAAAATTCTAAATATACGTGAATTATTTGAAAAGGCCGAGTTAATTCTCATTTCAAATAATTGACCGACGATTGAAAGTCGAAGATGAAGACGATGGTCGAAGACCGGAGATCTTCACCTCGTTTGGATGGTAACCGAGGTCCTGATTGGGAGGCATCCCGAAATATGGATAATGAGTGGTGATCGTCTAGACGTACGTGGTGATCGAAGGGTTTGCGAGGTATTTAGTGCCTCCGGTTTCGTTCAGACCCGGAACAGACTTGTAAATGGACTGTGTGTCTGACATTGGAGTTTATTCTGTGTTGATTGATTTCTGTTAAATATACATCTGTTTGGCAGCGGAGAATTTATTCTTTTGCTTAACGCCCTTCTCTGAGACGCACGAGCTCAGAGGTTGTATATCGATGGACATCAGTCGCATGGCATGAATTGCCTGTGTGGCATGCTAAGATGCAGTGATCAGGGCTTCTGTTGAAAAGCAAAGTCTTTTGGTGATGATCAAAGCACCGCCTGTATGGCGTAGCTTTGTGTATAACGTGAATTCGCGAGCCTCACACCCCGGTATGAACCTAAAACGGGAGAAGGACCTCAGGGAGGGCCTACGTTTCCTCCAAGCTAAAAGTGGCGTCAGTGGTTTTACACGCCCTGACGAGTTTGACTTATGTGGTTGTTGCTGTTGCGAGACGCCTTGGTTAGATCGGACGATTCGGGTCCGATGGAGTCACTTGTTGGCTCGCTTACGCCCCAAAGGGCGGCAAAACGTAGTGCTCAGGCATTTTTAATCCACTCCGTGTGGACCGGCCCTGTCGCTCCAAGGGTCGATGCATTCTGATCCTGAGACTCGGGCTAGGCAGTCTCGAATTCGGTAAGGACTATCTTTTGCCTTGGTTCATGACGGAAATCCAATTTCCAAATACGACATCGTGCGGTCCT
Organism: Allium sativum; assembly: GCA_030737875.1. NCBI lineage: Eukaryota > Viridiplantae > Streptophyta > Magnoliopsida > Asparagales > Amaryllidaceae > Allium > Allium sativum. Next base: position 448,298,148 of record CM060916.1, read on the forward strand.
GATTGTATATATATTTGGCGACATAGTGGCATGGGACGCTCATGTTGTCTATGATTGATAGTTATGATTTGAAATTGTTTTTGAAACATATAAACACTAGCAATAATATCAAATGCCTTTGTTTTATTCGTACCCAGCATATTTTGGCCGTTATAAGGTAAAAACTCTATCCTCCGGTTTGCGTTGCATTGTGTGGTGGGAACTGAGTCTTATAACATCTTCATTTTTATAAAAAGCATTGCGATGTTTAAAAGAAAGATTTGTTTTAAAGCACTGGCAATCCAATGGAGTAAACCCGTTCCACGAAGTGGCGTGGTCCTGTGATTTGCCATATTATATATGTGTTGAATAGATTTCTCATACCAGTCCCATGACTGACTCGTAGTTTGTTTCACTTTCAAACTCGGGTGCCCCTTTTTCTACACGGGCAGCCTTGTATTCAGGTTTAGCTGGTTCTTTCGGGATAGCTGGAGCTGAAGATGGATTCTACAATTTATCTCTTTTTATGCTGTTCAGCTCCTATTGTACATATTTTGTTTGTTTTCCGCTGTAGACATTTATGTATAGCAGAACTGTATTTGTACTAAGTAAGATCCTGTATACTGTGTAACTCTGATGATTACTTTTATCCAGTATATTCTATTGTTCATTATCTGGTGTATTTATCTAATTCTGATCTGCTATTATCTGTTTCTGTGTTATATTCCTTAGATAACCCTTGTCTCCGTCTGAACGGGATTTGGGGTCGTCTCAACGTGGTATCAGAGCTTTGGTTAAGCTTAGTTCTGGAATATAACATTTGAACGAACTCGTCAGAAATAGAACCAGTAGTGTTCTAAGACGGGTAACTCTATACAGATAGGATCAGTAATATCCTAGTATGAGTAAAGCAGAATGAAATTACACCTCGATAGACACATTTACATTGAAGTATTTGTCTCTATATTTTGAAATATCTTTCCTGTTGACCTGACACTTGATCTGCTATTTGCAGAGGAACTAGAAAATGAGTGCCAGAAACAGAAGAAGTAATACTGACCCGGATATAGAAGCTCTAATCATGAAGTATAGAAATTTGGGTGGAAAACCCTTTACGGGTGAAGAAGCAATTATGAAAACACAAGCTTGGATTCGTTCGGCTGAGAAAATCTTCGAAGCATTAAAGCTGAGGGATGACCAGAAAAGATTACTGGCATCCTGGGCACTCAAAGATGAAGCTTTGTTTTGGTGGGATTCAGTTATTAAGGATAATCCAGAAGGTGATATCACCTGGGACAGATTCAAAGTGATTTTCCTAGAAAGATTTACTCCTCCCGAAGCAACCGAGAGATTCTGCGATGAATTTTCTTATTTGGTACAAGGTGATATGACCATCCCAGAATATCATAAGAAATTCAACGAACTTGCTCACTTTTCTCCCCATCTAATTCAGGATACGAGGAGAAAGAATTTGAGATTTATTTACGGGCTTCAAAGGAAATATCAAAATAAAGTAATGGGGCATGTGAAGCTCCCTTTTTCAGAAATGATTTATATGGCTTATCAGTATGACGATCTCCATAACAAAGGCATGTTGCGCGACGAGGAAGAAGTCAGTTCTAGCGATAGGGTTGAATCAGAAACTGATCGTCCTGAGGCCAGTACAAAGTCTGATGTCAGTAAGATGCCCAATGCCAAGAGAAAAAGGGCTAAATCTAAAAAGGAACTGGCAACGACTGCCACATGTTCTAACTGCAATAAACAGGGGCATCTGACCAGGAAGTGTAAAACCTCGAAGAAACGAAAGAAGGGGTCTAAACCCGATAACCAGTTTCGAGAGAATAGAAAGTGCGTTCAATGCCGTTGGACGGGCCATCTTGAAAAAGACTGCAAGCAAATTGAGAAGTCCAAAGCAGCGCAAGTAAATGAAGTGGTAGAAGTACCTGCATCTTTGTCTGCCCAGGAGAGGTCTGATGTTTTAGAAGGAACGCTCAATGTCAAGAACATTCCAGTTAAAGTAATGTTTGATACTGGCGCGTCACAAAGCTTTATTGCAAAGAGCGCTGTCAAGAAATTGGATTTGAAATTGAAGAAGCTCAAAGAACCAATGACTGTCCAAAATCCAGTTGGGGGTTCCATCAATCTCAGTTGGATTTGTGCAGTACCTGTCTCTTTTTCTTGCTATAAATTCCCTATTATCTCTATCGTCATGAATTTTAATGAATTCGATCTTATTCTGGGATTGGATTGGCTAACCAAATATGAAGCGGAGGTTAGATGCGCCGAGAGAGTTGTAAAGGCAAAAGCACAATTGGGAAATTATATAACCATACCTTGTGAAGGCCCAACATCAAATAGAAAGGATTTCTGGGCAGCTATGGATGTTTCTCCAGCTCAAATAGAAAATACCCCAGAAGCCTCAGAAAATATTCCTGACCTCATCAAAGATATTCCTGTCGTCAAGAACTATGCGGATGTGTTCGAGGAAGTCGTTCGCTTACCTCCGCAGAGAAAAATAGATTTCAAAATTGCTTTAATTACGAATTCAAGGCCGGTAGTTCACGCTATTCGAAGAATGTCCTTGAAAGAGAAAGAGGAATTAGACAATCAAACACGACAGCTAGTATGGAAAGGTCTGATCAGGCCTAGTTTCTCTGATTGGGGTGCAGCAGTGGTGTTTGTCCCAAAATCTAACGGTACTCTACGTCTATGTGTGGATTATCGTGATCTAAACAAGCAGACAATAAAGAACAAATATCCGTTGCCCCGGATTGATGATTTGTTGGATCGATTAAATGGCGCACAAGTATTCTCAAGGATGGACCTAGCTACAGGCTTCCATCAACTTCGAATTGCCGAAGAATGTGTTCCAATGACAGCGTTCAGAGGCCCCGACTTATTCTACGAATGGTTAGTAATGCCGTTCGGCTTATGTAACGCTCCCGCTTATTTCGTCGATCTAATGAACAGAGTATTCAGAGGAGTATTGAATAAATTTGTTCTGGTTTTCATTGACGATATTCTAATCTTCTCTAAATCAAAGGCCGAACATGAAAAGCATCTGGAACAAGTGTTAGAAATTCTCAGACGGAATGTACTAAAAGCCAAATTTTCCAAATGTATCTTCTGGCAAGATGAAGTAAAATTTCTAGGCCACGTTGTATCGAAAGAAGGAATCGCCGTGGATCCAAGCAAAATCACAGCTATTCAGAATTGGAAACAGCCCAACACCACCACTGAAGTTCACAGTTTTCTTGGATTGGCTAGCTATTACCGGAAGTTCATTAAAAACTTTTCGAAGATATCTGGTCATTTAACGAAGCTTACAAAGAAGCATTCTAAATTCAAGTGGACTCCAGAAAGTGAGGAGGCTTTTGAGGAGCTGAAGTTAAGATTGACAACTGCTCCAGTGTTAACCATCATAGATGGCAACCAAGATCTAAAAGTCTGGACTGATGCTTCTAGAGAAGGCCTTGGCGCAGTGTTAATGCAAAGAGGACAAGTAATTGCTTATGCTAGCCGTCAGTTGAAGCCGCACGAGAAGAACTATGTAACTCATGATCTTGAGTTATTGGCTATTGTGTTCGCTTTGAAAATCTGGAGGCACTATCTTCTGGGTGAGAGATTTGAACTGTTTACAGATCACCAGTCGTTAAAGTATCTGTTCACTCAGAAAGACCTGAATCTGAGGCAGCAACGTTGGCTGGAGTTTCTTTCAGCATATGATTTCGAAATTCTATACACTCAAAGGAAAGCCAATGTCGTGGCCGATGCGTTAAGCCGAAAGAATGAGATGATCGCCAGTTTCATCATTGCGACTTCGTTGATTGATAAGATATCGGCTCTCCAAGAAGACGACCAATTTATCAAAGGAATGAGTCAGCGAATTCGTGAAGGCAATGCTTCGGATTTCCAGCTAGACAGCGAAGGGATTCTGAGGTTAGAAGGGCGAATTTGCGTTCCAGATATTCCTGAACTCAGAAGGGATGTACTGGATGAATGTCACAAATCTAAGCTCAGTATCCATCCAGGTGTGAATAAAATGTATAACGATATCAAACGCACATTCTGGTGGAAGTCGTTAAAAAGAGACATCTCGATATATGTTAGTCGATGCCCTACTTGCCAGCTAGTCAAAAGCGACCAGCAGAAATTGGCTGGACTATTACAACCACTGGAAGTTCCTAGATGGAAGTGGGAACATATTTCTATGGATTTCATTGATGGTCTGCGCAGAACCAGAAAAGGAAATGACAGTATTTGGGTTATCGTAGATCGCTTCACGAAGACCGCCCATTTCATACCTGTCAGATCAAACAGAACCGCTCAGAGTCTGGCGCAGATATATTTCAGGGAAATAGTTAGACTACATGGGGTGCCGCTCAGTATAGTCAATGATAGAGATACAATATTCACTAGCAAATTCTGGGAAGCATTTCAAGTCGAGCTGGGAACGAAGTTGAACTTAAGCACCGCTTATCATCCTCAGACAGACGGTCAGACTGAGAGGGTAAATCGTATTTTGGAAGATCTATTGCGGGCTTGTGTTATAGATTTCGGTGGATCATGGGAAGACCATCTGCATTTGGCTGAATTCTCTTATAACAACAGCTACCAGGCGAGTCTGACAATGTCGCCATTCGAAGCATTGTATGGTAGACCGTGCCGATCTCCTGCTTGTTGGGTCGAACCAGGTAATAGACTTGTGTTAGGGCCTGATATGATTCGAGAAGCTGCCGACAAAGTCGATTTTATTAAGAAGCGATTACTTGCCGCTCAAAGCCGACAAAAGAGCTATGCCGATAGAAGAAGAAGAGATATATCCTTTGAAGTTGGCGACTATGTATATTTGAAAGTATCGCCGATGAGAGGAGTTATCCGGTTTGGTAAAACTGGAAAGTTGGCGCCCAAATTCATAGGTCCGTTTTCTATTCTGGAACGAATCGGTACTCTCGCTTATAGGGTCAAATTGCCTGACTGGTTGCCTGGAGTTCATGATGTATTTCACATATCTCAACTTCGAAAGCACGTTCATGATCCAGACTTGATCGTGGAAGAAGCAGCTCAACAGGACATTGAAATTACTCCAGAATTAGCTGTGAGAAGAGAGCCGCTAAAGGTAATAGGCAAAGAAACCAAAGAGCTGAGGAACAAGAAAGTTCGCTTGGTCAAGGTGCAATGGAGTGGAGATCCGCGAGATTGTACTTGGGAAACTGAGGAGAGCATTCAGAAGGCTTATCCTAGATGCCGAGTAGATATCTCTGATTGACTCTGGTGCAAGGTACATTTACCTTACTTTGCACTACCATTCAATTCTCTACTCTATTGTTATTTTCTTTTCATAGATGTGCACTTTTAAATTCTATGGTCTGAATGATTTTAAAAAAAAGAGAATAGAAGCTGATCAGTATATTTTTGAAAGGTTAAAAACGATTTGATTGTTGTTTGTGTTGTGTGACTGTAGGTTTATCAAACCACTTTCGACTTTGTTCCTTTTCGGGGACGAAAAGTTTTAAGTGGGGGAGATTGTAACGACCCAGAAAATCTGAACCGATTTAAAATTTTTAAATTAGCTAAAATAATGGATGTTAAATATTTAAAATAAATATTTTAAATAAAGGCAATGTAAAGTGAGTATGAATCAACAAGTGAAAACGAATATAATTAATTATAATTATATATAGAATTGAAAATGGCGCGGTAGTTCGATAATTCGATTTCAAACTTCAATTGAATGTACTGGGTGCAAAATAATCCGGATTTTAGTGAAACCAAAAACATTAGGATCTAATTGATGATATCTTTCCAACGAATCTAACAAATCGAAATTTGATAGCGGGAATCAAAAGATATGTCCAGTTGAAAATTCTGAATAGTCGTTATGAAATTCAGGCCCTTAAAAATGGAAATTTTGCAAACGATCTCGGATTTCGACGAAACCACTTTTGTTGGATCCGTGTTGTAAAGTTATTGTTAGATTCCAAATTTCATAATTTTTCGAATCAATATGTGAGCGTGGCGAAGGAAAACGCGTTTGACCGGTTTTAGTTGATTTTAATCGACTGGAAAATGGCCATTTTTCCAACGGTCTCAAAATTCGACGAAACTAGTTTTGTTAGGACCGTATCGTCAATACAAAGCTAGAAAATATTTTTCTGGAATTTTTAGAGTCAGTATGTTGCCCCGGTAAATTGAAATGTGCATTCAAATTCAATATACATTGATTTATAATTTAATTTTGATGGAAACTGATTCAAACAATCGAATTGGCTTATGAAACATATCCCATTGTGTTCGGAATGGGGGTATTACGCTAGTGGCAACAGTCGTTGGGTTCGATTTCGAGTTCGAAATAAAAAGTTGTTTTTTTAGGAAATTAAATAATAAAACATATTATTATTAGAAGTCAACACCCCGCATATACTCACCCCCCGTATACCTTTCTCCCGAATCAAATCAGAAAACAAAATAAAACAAAAGAAGAGGAAGGAGGCGATCGACGTCGCTCCTCCCCAGCAGGCCGCCCACCGCATCGAGCTCCCCCCTGGGCTTCGCCGTGACGCCGGAGATCCCCCCCAGCTCGCAGTCGCCCTCTCTCTCCGTTCCCTTTTGAAAAACCCCGATGCCCCAAGCCTGAGACCGCCCCTTTCTACTCACCACCGGCGCCTCCACCTAGCAGGGCCCACGAGCCCCCAAAACACCCTAGACCCGAAGCCCTTGCGCCCCCCTCTGGTAGTAGCAGCCTTCAACCTCTCCGGCAACGAACGAGAAGCCCTAGTGGCTCGGGAAGGGTTTGAACACCAGAGCGGAGGAAGAAAAATAAGGGTAATTCCCTTAGCTCAGTAAAATACGATACTTCCTTTTCATTTTATCGTATTAATTGTAAAAAAAAATGTGAATATGATGGTTTAGAAAAAGATTTGATTTTTTTATCAGTAAAGATTTGATTTTTTAATCAGTAAAGATTTGATTTTTAAATCAGTAAAGATTTGATTTTTAAAATAGAAAAGACTTGATTTTTTAAAAATAGAAAAGACTTGATTTTTAAAAATAGAAAAGATTAGATTTTTAAAGAAAGAAAGACGATATTTTTAAATGGAGAAAAGCATGATTTTTACTTAGGTAGTGGATTAAAAATATTGTTTTTAGAAGGAAGGAAAATATAATTTTCATAATATAGTAAGGCGAAATATTTATTTTTATAAAGGCGAAAACTTCATATTAGAAAAGGCGAAATCTCTATATTTGAAAAGGCGAAATCTTTATATGAAGAATAGCGGGATAAAAATAGAATTTTATCCATATAGCGTGAAAGTGAAAATATGGCTTTTATATATTGGATAGCAATATAAAAATGTGATTTTTATATATATAGTGGCTACGGGCAACGAAAGCGACAAAGGCGAGAACGGTGAAGATTTATGCAAAGAAGTGTCGTGAAGTTGGATAGCTATTTGTGAGAATTTCTCACTCTTCAATTTCTTTTTCTATATATATATGTGTTGAAATAAAAGTGAATTGCTATATATAAATATACATATATATATATACGCCCCTCGTCCACAAACCATGGACGATATTTATTGGTTGAAATTGCTGTGAAAATTGATTGATAGCGAATGATTGTTTGGGATTGTTTGTGGTTGATATTGATTGATTGTGGTTGAAAAATACTCGTTTGTGGTTGAGAAATATTTGGTTGAAACCACATAGGATTAGTTTGTGGAAATGAAATAAATATATACATGCCGCCTGCGTGCGAACTAGATGCATGATCCCCATTGTCAAAAACCGCGAGGTTTTAAGGTAGAGCGAGGAGCCGTACTAGGGACGGTCCCGGTTTTAACTACCCTACCGTTATGCTGCCAAAATTTTGAATAATATTCGTGTGTTTGAATTATTTTCATTTGCTTAAACTATATTTATTCATTGAATAGAAAACCTTCATGTGTTGAATTGATATTCATTCGTTGATTAGAAATTCATGTGTTGAATGGTATTCGCGTTTTAAATATAAAAATCACATTTTCATCTATATAAAGAAACTATAGAAAACCTTCATGTGTTGAATTTATATTCATTCGTTGATTAGAAATTCATGTGTTGAATGGTATTCGCGTTTTAAATATAAAAATCACATTTTTATCTATATATAGAAACTATAGAAAACCTTCATGTGTTGAATCGATATTCATTCGTTGAATTGAAATTCATGTGTTGAATGGTATTCGCGTTTTAAATATAAAAATCACATTTTTATCTATATAAAGAAACTATAGAAAACCTTCATGTGTTGAATTGATATTCATTCGTTGATTAGAAATTCATGTGTTGAATGGTATTCGCGTTTTAAATATAAAAATCACATTTTTATCTATATATAGAAACTATAGAAAACCTTCATGTGTTGAATCGATATTCATTCGTTGAATTGAAATTCATGTGTTGAATGGTATTCATATTTTGAAATAAATTGTTTGATAATAAAAATCACCTTTTATCGACTATATGAACTGTGTAAAATAATCTCATTTTGAAAGAAATTGTTTTATAAGAAAAATCCTATTTTTATCACCAATATGAAATATATAAAATAATAGTGTTTTGAAATGAGTTGTTTTACAATAAAAATCACATTTTTATTATATGCATAAATCGTTGAAATGTGAAGTGTTAAAAGTAGCCACTTGTTCAAATAAATATATATGAGTTGAAATATTCATTAATTAGCTAATATATGATTTTTGCCTATGTATGTAACATTAGAATAAATGGTGTTTTTAAACCAAATAGAAATCAAATATGAAGTTGGATAGAAAATGATAAATGATAAGAACTGTATATATGTACATGCATATTTATTGAACAGGTTATAGCAAAGGGGCTAGAGAAGAGGAATAAAATTTTGTGCCCGACAAATAGGTACACATTTACTGTTTTGTTTGGGTGATGATTTTATGAGCCTGTTGGCTAGCCGCTTGGCTTTTTCTTTTTCTTTTTGAGATTAGAAGGACCGGGAAAGCTATTTGCGATTTCCCGATGCTCCCGGTGCAGGGGAGGTTATGGTGAAATTTTCCAAAATTTTAAGGCGTTAGTGAAATATTTGAAGTGAAAACGATATTGAAATCATTGAATGAACTATATTTATATAAATATATAAATATAAATGAAATTAAAACAAAGCGAGGCCGTGCAGTTCGTATTTTGAAACCGTGATTTCAAACTACTAGTGCGGGAAATCCGACCATTGGATTTTCCCGAAACCTCAACCGCCGGGTTCGCCTTGGAAATATCTTCCCAACGGCACCAACCTTGTAAAAATCCAACGGTTGGATTGTCTGGAATGTTTAATTCAAATCTGATGAAAAACAGCGCCAGAAGCGATTATATATATATATATATATATATATATATATATATATATAATTATATATTTAATCGAATAACGACGCTGCAGTTCGTATTTTGAAATCGAAAATTCAAACGATTGTACCGGGAGATCCGACCGTCGGATTTTCCCGAAACTGGAACCGTTGGATTCGTTTTGAAAAGACCTTTCTAATGATGTAAATTTTGTGAAGATCCAACGGTTAGATTTTAAGATATGTGTAAATCAAATTTGAAGAAAAACAGCGCCACGGCCGCTTTATGGCCCAAAGCGTCGTTTTGAATAAATGAGCTATTTTAAAATAAATAAAAATAGCGATAAATCATTATAAAATATCATAAACGATATGGAATGGAAACAAACTGAATTTGCTCGATTTATGTGGCTTTTGATGGTTGAACGTGTTTGGTGTGAAAATTACATTAAAGAACAAAATTGGTATTGTCGAATAATTTAACCGTTGAAATAAATTGGTATGAAAATTCTAAATATACGTGAATTATTTGAAAAGGCCGAGTTAATTCTCATTTCAAATAATTGACCGACGATTGAAAGTCGAAGATGAAGACGATGGTCGAAGACCGGAGATCTTCACCTCGTTTGGATGGTAACCGAGGTCCTGATTGGGAGGCATCCCGAAATATGGATAATGAGTGGTGATCGTCCAGACGTACGTGGTGATCGAAGGGTTTGCGAGGTATTTAGTGCCTCCGGTTTCGTTCAGACCCAGAACGGACTTGTAAATGGACTGTGTGTCTGACATTGGAGTTTATTCTGTGTTGATTGATTTCTGTTAAATATACATCTGTTTGGCGGCGGAGAATTTATTCTTTTGCTTAACGCCCTTCTCTGAGACGCACGAGCTCAGAGGTTGTATATCGATTGACATCAATCGCATGGCATGAATTGCCTGTGTGGCATGCTAAGATGCAGTGATCAGGGCTTCTGTTGAAAAGCAAAGTCTTTTGGTGATGATCAAAGCACCGCCTGTGTGGCGTAGCTTTGTGTATAACGTGAATTCGCGAGCCTCACACCCCGGTATGAACCTAAAACGGGAGAAGGACCTCAGGGAGGGCCTACGTTTCCTCCTAGCTAAAAGTGGCGTCAGTGGTTTTACACGCCCTGACGAGTTTGACTTATGTGGTTGTTGCTGTTGCGAGGCGCCTCGGTTAGATCGGACGATTCGGGTCCGACGGAGTCACTTGTTGGCTCGCTTACGCCCCAAAGGGCGGCGAAACGTAGTGCTCAGGCATTTTTAATCCACTCCGTGTGGACCGGCCCTGTCGCTCCAAGGGTCGATGCGTTTTGATCCTGAGACTCGGGCTAGGCAGTCTCGAATTCGGTAAGGACTATCTTTTGCCTTGGTTCATGACGGAAATCCAATTTCCAAATACGACATCGTGCGGTCCTGATTGTATATATATTTGGCGACATAGTGGCATGGGACGCTCATGTTGTCTATGATTGATAGTTATGATTTGAAATTGTTTTTGAAACATATAAACACTAGCAATAATATCAAATGCCTTTGTTTTATTCGTACCCAGCATATTTTGGCCGTTATAAGGTAAAAACTCTATCCTCCGGTTTGCGTTGCATTGTGTGGTGGGAACTGAGTCTTATAACAACTTCATTTTTATAAAAAGAATTGCGATGTTTAAAAGAAAGATTTGTTTTAAAGCACTGGCAATCCAATGGAGTAAACCCGTTCCACGAAAGTGGCGTGGTCCTGTGATTTGCCATATTATATATGTGTTGAATAGATTTCTCATACCAGTCCCATGACTGACTCGTAGATTGTTTCACTTTCAAACTCAGGTGCCCCTTTTTCTACACGGGCAGCCTTGTATTCAGGTTTAGCTGGTTCTTTCGGGATAGCTGGAGCTGAAGATGGATTCTATCATTTATCTCTTTTTATGCTGTTCAGCTCCTATTGTACATATTTTGTTTGTTTTCCGCTGTAGACATTTATGTATAGCAGAACTGTATTTGTACTAAGTAAGATCCTGTATATTGTGTAACTCTGATGATTACTTTTATCTAGTATATTCTATTGTTCATTATCTGGTGTATTTATCTAATTCTGATCTGTTATTATCTGTTTCTGTGTTATATTCCTTAGATAACCCTTGTCTCCGTCTGAACGGGATTTGGGGTCGTCTCAAGGTAGCTATATTAATGGATGTATAGTGGGTGTATTATCACATGGATGATGCATTTTGGTGTATGGTTGTGCACACATGTAGAGATAGGGTGTGTCGATAGGGTTCTTTTGCATACATATTGGACGCATGGCACTATCATGGTTTGCATTAAGGAGGTCAACTGAATTAGTAGGCCGCCTAATTTTGCATTAGACAAGGAACATATACACACACTCTTTGCATATGTTCATACAGCATTAGAAACTCTAAGGACAATGGATGCTAGTGTTTGATGGTTTAGTAGATTGTTGTTTGGTTTGTAGGATACGTTCTTCTTGACTTAGAGATTTCGGGGACGAAATCCTTTAAGAAGGGGAGAATGTAACACCCCGTAATTTGAACATAAAAATTCACAAATTAAAGTATACTTAATTAAGTGAAATGGGTTGCGCAGAGAAATATATATATATATATATTGATATATATATATATAATTGAAAATTAAATAAATAAATAAGCAAAAATGTTCAAAACAGCGAATTGGGAGAGGGGAATAACCGAACCGGCCGATTTTTGAGGTCGACCTGGGCTCGCTGGGTCGACTAGGGGTTAATCCAGGGTGTTTGGCTGTCAACCCGTGGGCCGATTCGCTCAAATGCAGATTTTGCATTTGAATGGTTCTCATGGTTCAGCTTTAATCTAAAGACCCTAGATGGTTCCTACACTTGACTTCTTCCCCAAGACATGCTTTGATGGCTAGGATCTAAACTAAGGTTTATCCTATGGCTAAAACTATCCTAGTCTTCTATAAAAAGACCCTTAACCTAAACCTAAATGCTCATTATTCAATCCTATAGCTAAACTATGCCAAAATGTTCTCTCATGGCCTCCACCCTCATCCTCTTGTCATAATCTCCATCTCTAATCATATGAGAGAGTTTCTAAAGAAGTATAAGAGTTCCTAAGCTTGCTTAAGTGTTTCTAAGTTTGATTCAAGGCTTTTCTTCATCAAAGCTAGGATCTTTATTATTGATTTGGCTCAAGGGTTTTCATTTGGAGCACTCTTATTCGGAGTTTTTGAGTTGATAGCTTAGTGGCTTCGTCTCAATCTTTTAATATATTCATAAGAAGGCTAATCAACAAGTTGTGAGTTTTCTATAGCCTTAATAACCAATTATTGAAGTGATTATGATAGGATATGATGAGGTTATGGCTATGAATGTGGATCAATGTATGTTATGCAAGTTATATGCTATGTGTTAATGATGTTATGCATGTTATGCAAGTCATATGATACATGTTCATGAAGTTATGCAAGTTATGCAAGTCATATGCTAGGTGTTTATGATGTTATGCAAGATATGCAAGTTTGGTGTATGATTATATGCTAGTTCATACATGATATGGTATGCAAGTTTGGTGTATGATTATATGCTAGTTCATACATGATATGATATGCAAGTTTGGTGTATGATTATATGCAAGTTCATATATGATATGTTATGCAAGTTTGGTGTATGACTATATGAAAGTCCATATATGACATGTTATGCAAGTTTGGTGTTTGATGATATGCAAGTAACATGTGCAAGTTTACACCTTAGTATGATATGCATACATATGCAAGTTAACCCCTTTGTATGACATACATACATATGCTAGTTTACCCCTTTGAATGACATAAATAACTTATGCAAGTTAACCTCCTTATGACATATGTGATTCATACAAGTTTGGGTTGATTATTTATGCTAGTTGGGTTTGATGCTATATGAATGTTGACACCGTTAAACCCATGTTGATGCTAATGTGTTATGCAAGTTGAAACCATTGTGTTTGTGATGAATCTTCCCTTTTATGTCATGTTAGCGAATTACGTGGGTAACGATGGGGTTAATAAACATGTTAATGAAATTGTGTGAAGTTGGTATGATTGTGCATACCATAAAGAGGATGGACATAATTGAGTCAATTATGTACATCGTTAAAAATTGGAATTAATTAGGGAAAATTAATTCGAAATATGGGGGTGATTAATTAGGTGTAATTAATCGACTAAGACACGAGGTTGGACCCTTTTGTAGCATAAGACTGCCCGGAACCGACCGGCAAATCCAACGGCTACAAATGATTGGCCCAATGTGAGAGGTCTTAGGCACAAACTATATACGTGACAAGTGTAAAGACACGAGGTTAGACTCAGTTATGGCGTAAGGCTGCCCGGACCCGACCGGCAAATCCAGCTGCCATAAGAGATAGTCTAATGTGAGAGGTCTCTACAATGGTTACGTCCTTAATCAATTAAGAAACACTTAACCATATTAACATGTATTGGACATGAGGGGTTAAGTGGGTGCCTTGGGTGGCATGTGGAAAAATCTAGTAGTTGCCTTGGGTGGCAATAGAAAATACGATCAGAATACTTAACCGAAGTGGAACATGTAATTAAACATGATTAAAGGATTAAGTAAGTGCCTTGGGTGGCATGGGAAAATCTAGTGGTTGCCTTGGGTGGAAATAGAAGATAAGATTAGAATACTTAACCAAAGTGGGACATGTAATTAAACATGATTAGAGGGTTAAGTGGGTGCCTTGGGTGGCATGTGGAAAAATCTAGTGGGTTGCCTTGGGTGGCAATAGAAAATACGACAAGAATACTTAACCAAAGGGGAACATGTAACTAAACATGATTAGAGGGTTAAGTGGGTGCCTTAGGTGGCATGTGGAAAAATTTAGTGGGTTGCCTTGGGTGGCAATAGAGAATACGACAAGAATACTTAACCAAAGGGGAACATGTAACTAAACTTGATTAGAGGGTTAAGTGGGTGCCTTGGGTGGCCTGTAGAAATCTTGTGGGGGCCTTGAGTGGCAATTGAAATAAAATTAAATGACAAGCTTAAGTAGTAGCTTGTGGGGGCCTTGAGTGGCAATTGAAATAAAATTAAATGACAAGCTTAAGTAGTAGCTTATGGGGGCCTTGAATGGCAATTGAAATAAAATTAAATGACAAGCTTAAGTAGTAGCCTTTGGGGGCCTTGAGTGGCAATTGAAATAAAATTAAATGACAAGCTTAAGTAGTAGCTTGTGGGGGCCTTGAGTGGCAATTGAAAGATGATTAGATGACTTAACCAAACCTTAACATGTAAGTGGGCATGATTATAAAAAGGGGTTAAGTGGGATGCACTAGATAAAATGACAAGCTTGAGTAGTAGCTTGTGGGGGCCCATTTCAACCAGTAACCCATATGTATCTTATTGGGCTCGACCCATGTCGAGGACGGGACACGCGTACTGGGCTTGACTATAAGAGGCCAAAACGGGGTAGCGGTGGTAACGCGAGTCCAACGGGTTTCTTATGCGTGTGTGGACACGGGCTGGTAGGTAAGACGTTGTTGCATCGTGTAGATATAAGCCGTGCACCATTTTTGGGTTGCCACTTTGGGGAGTGATATACCCCACTGTGGGGCCAGCACGGGTATCTACGGTAGGGAGCCGATCGCTTGGGAGTAGTGGGTACACCTAGTGGAGATAGGGGCAGACGGCACCTATGTAGTCAGCTAGGGGTACACGAAACTACTGGGTAAATTCTTTAAGTCCTTGGGTGGGATCAACCTTTAAGCAGGAATGACTGGTGTGGTGCAGTTAGTAATTATCCTTGGGTGGGTAGATGCGTCTTTACCGTTATCCTAGTTATCCTATGTCTAGTTGGCTACTTAGTGTAGTCATTTATCCCCAGTCATCCCGTACCAAGTTTATATCATACCCTAATTAATTTAATGATTGTGTGGTTAAAGTTATAGGGCTCACTCAGACTTATGTCTGACCCCGTTGTTTTTATCTTTTTCCCCTCAGGTCCTCAGGTTGGGCCTAGCACTAGTGGGCTTTGATCAGACTTCTTTATCTATCTTCTGGAGCTTGGACCGTGATGTAAAGCCCAGCTTATCTTTTCTTTTATGGCTATTGTTTATGTAGTGGGATTATGTACTTATGTTTTTATCAGGATGGATATTTAGTACTTGACTCTTTATGGTGTTGTAACTAAACATGTTTACCTTCTGCTGCTATGAAATGATGTTTTAGATTTTTCAAGTATTTATATCTGTCTTGTGTAATTTTTCTGTTCTATATTCACTTAAAATGCTCCACCGAAGTTAAGGCATTCCCTTAGTGAGTGACCTTAGTGGGTGTGGGGTGTTACAGCTTTCGCTCAGACCCAGAGCATAAGCTTATGAATGGAATGCGTGTCTGACATTGTACTCCTTTATATTGTATTTATTGATTTTCTTTCGAATGTATGAATGTTTAGTGGAGGATAATTTATTCTCTTGCTTAACACCCGTTCATATATTTTGGCAAAGGATTGGTAGTGTCATATGGAGTGACGATGTGGCATGCTAAGACGCATATGATCCAGGCTTTGTTGAAAAGCAGGCCTTGTGGGACGATCAAAGCATAGCCTGTTTAGGCATAGCTTTGTGTACAACGTGACTTCGCGAGCCTCACACACTGGTGGAGTCTAAAACGGGAGAAGGGAATGCAGGGAGAGCAACACGTTTCTTTCTAGCTAGAAGTGGTGATTGGGCTTTAACACGGCCCGACATTTTACTTATGTGGATGATGGAATGATGCGCCTCAGATGATAGGTCCTATAGGACCGGGAAACGTGTGTTCAGGAATAACTAATCCGCAACTCGTATGGTGGACCGGACCTGCAGCTATCCAAGGGTTCACTGCGGGGGATCCTGAGGCATTAGCTAGAGTGTGTCGAATCGGTAAGGAGCTCCTCCCTAGCCTTGACTCATGATGGAAACCCAATTTCCAATACGACCTCATGCAGTTTTGATTGTATTACTAGTATGGCGACATAGTATGATGGGGTACTATGCCATCTAGGATTGATACATTATGATTGAAATTGTTTTTGAAATATATATATACACTAACAATAATATCAAATTCGTTTTTATCGTATCAAGCATTTTTGACCATTATAAGGTAAAACCCTATCCTCTGGTTTGCGTTGCATTGTGTGATGGGACTTGGATCTTATGATGGTTTCATTTTTCTAAAAAGCAATGCGTTGTTTTAATGATTTACTTTAGTTTATGCACCGGCAATCCATTGGAGTAAACCCGTTCCGCGTTAGCGGTGTGGTCCTTGGATTTGCCTTATTACTATTAGTTAAATTAGTTAAGAATTCTCACACCAGTCCTATGACTGACCCGTTGTTTGTTTCCACCTTTACAAACTCGGGTGCCCTCTTTCCACACGGGCAGTCGAGTAATTTGTCTACAGGTTCTTATTTCGAGTAGGATTCTGGATTGAAGCCTAAAGCTGTGTCCAGAGCATGGTTGTCTTCCGCTGCCTTAGTGATTTTATTTCCGCTGCAATGTATTATAATATTGTAATTTATCTTCCGCTGTAATTTTATTCAATATACGCTGATATTCTGTACTATGATGTTATGTTGTTATGATGTAATAAAAGTCTGTTGTTGTTGTTCTAATGTGTTGTATTCCGAAAGTTAACGTACGCGGGATTTGAACGGTCTTGGTCGATTTTGCGATCGATTAAGGCCGGGCAAAATCCGACTCGTTACAGGCAAGGTGAAGTTGTGATGTCAGACAACGAAGCTCCGGTGGATACAGGAGAAGCAAAGTGGGGAGGAGCATTAGATGGGGAAGATTATACACAGTAAGTTCACACGCCTAATCCCAGTTTATAAATGCCTGGTGACTTTTTCATTAACGTAAAAAGTAATTTTTGCAAGATGCCTTAGACAGGAGATTAGTATATCAGTTTGGCAAAGTAATTTGGTACCTTAATATAAGTTTCTAGTGATGTCTATAGGAAGATAGTAAAACAAAATACAAAACTGTGGACAACGGCGTGTTTTAACAGAGGATATCATATTAGTGATATAAGTAAAAAAATACTTAGTTTTACATACAAATGTGATCAGCGTGCCCAATTATATATTCATGAATGTATAATTAATAAATTGAGATTTTATTTAAGGTTAGTTTAATTTAAATTGTAACTTGAAATGTGGGTAATGTTACCTTATGTTGTCAGAATGAAACAACCAGAAGCGTTAGAACCATATCAGTGAGCACGACGTGTAGAGCTGTTTTGGGCAGAGCTGGACGTAGTTGGAAACAAACTGTTTTAACAACGAATGAGGTTTAAGGTGAGTTAAACTCGCTCAGTTTTCCCATTTATATTTTATAAATTGGGTTTTTATTTTGGTTGTTCTGCTTGCCGATGGTTGACTATTTGCTAGTTATATATTTATTTGTTGATTTAGCTGATGAAATTAAACCGTCGTTTAATTTCAGTGAAATACCAAATCGTTATTTTAACGATTGATTCCAATAAAGGTAACTTACCTTGTTGGTCACGTTTATAAAATAAACGTGTTTAAATTGTTTGAAGTATTGAATTTCTTGTGAATTGGTTGTTATTAATGGTCATTATTTATTTCAGTTAAATGAAATTGAAATGATCTTATTTGATAACCATTGTGATTTCAGGGAAGAACAGGTTGGAGGAATCCAACGGGATTCCTCAAAATTATTTATTTTCATATTATCACATATGAACTGTCATGGTTGGGTGATTGATTTAAATTGGATCATTGACTGAAAAAGTCAACGTGTGTTGTGTTTTAACCAATGGGCTATATTGGTTGAGTAATCGGCAGTAAATGGCCTAAAAAAAATAATTTTGTTTATATTGATTCACCGTCAGGTGAGTCGATAGAGATGAAGTTATAAAATTTATTTTATAACTGGAGATAGATTTTAAGATATATTATTTTGAATAAAACTTTATTTAAAGGGAATAAACATTTATTTTTATAATTAATTGTAAATTGATTTTTACAAAGTAAATTATAAGATTAGTCAGATTTATAAATATGGGAATAGAAATTAGCCTTAACGGTTAAAATTTGGAAAATTGGTTATCGAGAATTTATTAAATGGAATGATTTAAATTAATTATACTATTAATTAATTTAAAGTGAGAATGGATTGGAACGGGTTAACGAATTAACCAGGCCTTGAGTTGACTAAGTCAACCATTGTAATTGGAATTGATTTTAAATTACTTTGATTGAATTAATTTAATAAAATGGTTTAGTGAATATTGTTTTAATTTCAATAAGATCTTTAAAAAGGGAATTAATATTTATTTTAGTTAACAAAGAAATTACCTACTGAAGTAGTTAATGATTGAAGAAAATTATTATTGTAATTAATAATAATTTTGAGAATTACTTTTTAATTGAATTCATTTAAAAGGTAATCGAAGTTGAAGAGAAATCTAATTGATTTGTGAAAGAAGTTTGTGAACAGGTTTTATTTTAAACTTGGGTTTTATAACTAAATGATGAAGAGAATTTTAAGTGAACATGGCGGTTTAAAATAAATGTTACTTAATTATTTAAATTAAGAAAAAGGGAAATTAAGAGAAAGGGTTTATCATAAACCAGGATTTTTATAAGTGAGGATTAAGACGTTAAAGCATTAATTTTACATTAACGTTATTTAATAATGGGATTAAGTAAAAGGGAGGATTTGAGAATAAGATTCCAAAGTGGAAAATGGTGTAATGGATTTGGGAGGGGATTAGTAAAAGCTAATATGGTAAAAGAAGTGTATCATAGGATTTGATAAACAAATCCGAATTTATAAAATGAATTGGTTTAAAGTGGTCGAGTTAAAAGTGATGTTTATAAAGAAATTACTCAATTATTGAATTAAGAAGGAACGGGCATACCCGAGGAAGAGATTTTAAAAGCGTAAGAAGGTTTTACGAAACCATATCTTGAATAGAATAGTGAAATGGAATTTGAAATTGATATAGGAATGAGGTATTAGATTTTGGATTACAACTTATATTTATTTTAAAGGTATGAATGTAGTTGATCAAGGTCTGAGAGGTAACTAAAATACCCCAACTTGAACGACTTCGGGATTATCTTAGAATGATATGAGTTGTAATGGTAAATGTGGTTAATAAACTTTATTATTAGTGAAATGATAACGAAATATTTTTGGTGAAAATATATATAAAATGATGATTTCAAAATAAAAGGGGAATAAAGGAGATGGCGTCAAATTATAATGATATTTTCAAGTTAGAAAGGAAACGTAAAGTCAAGTTTATTTTAATAAGAATAAGTATGAACTTTTGTTTCAAGAAATGTAATAGAAGATATTTCGTAACGTAGTTTACGAGTAATAAGTTGGAATGATTTCCCAATATTGGATAATAGTGTGACATATGTTTTGAAAGTGAAAATAGACAAACTGAATATGATATAAGATTTCCTAAGTATTAAAAAGAGAACTTGTTAAAGAAAAATCTTATATTAAATAAGAAAGCGAGAAAACGATATTTAAAAGATCGAAAGATTTAAGAATTGAATATATATTTTTTTAAAATTAAAAGGCCAAGTGATGCTGGATACTGAACCAGTGAACTCACTGGATTGTCATTATTGAAACACTGTTTATTTTGATAGTTAAATCACCCACTATCAAATCTGTCCAATACGATTGTTGGTACGGAAAGAACAGGATTGAAAATATGTTTGAAAACCATTATGACCAACAAATACGGAAAGATATTAGAAGATGATCGAGATGGAGTATTGAAGACCGTACATTTTCGTAAATAGAAGAACTGCTAATAATCTCTGGTTTGCAACCAAAGATGTACTATGGTTCTATCGTGATTGGAATCTACAGGTTGCAAGGACTTCTCGCTACTGGTCCATGGGGTGATTACTATATTGGATGCAGTAGGAGAGTACCTTCAGTTCATCTTGTTCCTGGATGACGTGTATGGAAAAATGTCTGACAGAGTATTCCCTGAAACCATGTACGTTGATTTTTACAAATATACCGAGTGGTGGCAGAGAGGGGAAGTTCTTTAAAACCCAGAATATATTTGTGAACGTCAATTAGTGATTTGACGGATCTGACGATGTGACATTCAAAGTGAATGGTGACCAAGGGTTCCAAAAAGGAATTTAAACCTCATGCCTCATCAACCGGGAAATGACAGAAATTGGGTAGGCAGCATGGCTATGTGGGTCGCTCCCATTAGGGTTTATAATCACCTATCTAGAGAAATTCATTTTGCTTCTTTAAATCTATTTCGATGCTGTCCTTTTTCGGGAAACGGTGGGTCGCACCCAACCGTTGGTGATATACATTCGATACACTCAAGCAAAATGAGTGGTCGGTTATGTGAGGGCCGGGTTGCAAGACGTTCTTGTTGAACCTAGTGTATTTGCCTCTAGAGATACACTATCGACAGGTGGTCCCATACCTTGTCATGGTTGGAATCCAATTTCCAATAAGCTGTAACGACCCAGAAAATCTGAACCAATTTAAAATTTTTAAATTGGCTAAAATAATGGATTTTAAATATTTAAAATAAATATTTTAAATAATGGCGATGAAAACTGAGTTTGAATCGACATTTGAAAACG
Organism: Allium sativum; assembly: GCA_030737875.1. NCBI lineage: Eukaryota > Viridiplantae > Streptophyta > Magnoliopsida > Asparagales > Amaryllidaceae > Allium > Allium sativum. The sequence goes on from CM060916.1 coordinate 448,319,163, forward strand.
AATATAATTAATTATAATTATATATAGAATTGAAAATAGCGCGGTAGTTCGATAATTCGATTTCAAACTTCAATTGAATATACCGGGTGCAAAACAATCCAGATTTTAGTGAAACCAAAAACATTAGGATCTAATTGATGATATCTTTACAACGAATCTGACCAATCGAAATTTGATAGCGGGAATCAAAAGATATATCCAGTTGAAAATTCTGAATAGTCGCTATGGAATTCAGGCCCTTAAAAATGGACATTTTGCAAAACGACCTCGGATTTCGACGAAACCACTTTTGTTGGATCCGTGATGTCAAATTATTGCTAGGTTTCAAATTTCATAATTTTCCGAATCAATATGTGAGCGTGGCAAAGGAAAACACGTTTGACCAGTTTCAGTTGATTTTAATCGAGTGGAAATTGGCCATTTTTCAAACGGTCTCAGAATTCGACGAAACTAGTTTTGTTAGGACCGTATCGTCAATATGAAGCTAGAAAATATTTTTTTGGAATTTTTCTAGTTAGTATGGGACCCCGGTAATTTGAAATGTACGTTTAAAATTCAATATAGTGATTTAAATGAAAATTCAACGGAAACTGATTGTAACAATCAAATCGGCTTGCGATACATATCCCATTGTGTTCGGAATGGGGGTAAAACGCTATGGACGACAGGCGGTGGGCCTCGTTTCGAGGTCGTATGTAAAAGTCAACCTTTTTGCAAAAATTAATTAAATAAATAATAATAATAAAAAATATTTTCCCCCCTTTTCTTCTGCTTGCCCCCCCCCCCCCCCGATTCATTTACCAGAAACGAAAAAAGAAAAGAAAAAAAGAAAAACCTAAATCAAATCGCCGCCGCCCCCCCTGACCTCGACGCCGACGAACATCATCGCGACGCCCCCCTCCGTCCGACCTCCTCCTTCCAGCGCCATCATCGCGACGCCCCCCAGTCGACGCAAATCGAAGCCGCCGCCCTGAAGCCTCGACGCCGACACCTCCGACCACCACAACCTGCCGCCGACGCCGCCCTCTTCTCCCCCCCCCCCTTCGCAGGTCGGTGAGTATTTTATTTTATTTTATCTTTATTTTTTTTATTCTGTAATAAAACTGTTTTCTTTTTTTTTTACTATATATAGAAAGGAGTAAAAACTGATTTTTTTAAAGGAGTAAAAACTGATTTTTATTAGATTTAAAAACTGATTTTATAAGGATTTAAAACTGTTTTTAAAAAGAATTTAAAACTGATTTTATAAGGATTTAAAACTGTTTTTTTAAGTATTAAAACTGGTTTTAAAAAGTATTAAAACTGGTTTTAAAAAGTATTAAAACTGATTATAAAAAAAAACACATTAAAACTGATTTTAAAAAGTATTAAAAACTGATTTTTAAAATGATTTATAAACTAATTTATTTTAAGATTTAAAATAGAAGGAGATTAGAAATTTAAAAAAAGAAAAAAAATCAGATTTTTATATATTGAATAGCATCGTAAAAATTCGATTTTTACATGTGTAGAGAATACGGGCGAAAGCGACAGAAAGGCGAAGATTTCTCTAAGGAAGTGTCGTGAAGTTGGATAGCTATTGGTGAGAATTTCTCACTCTTCAATTTCTTTTTATATATATATATATATATGTGTGTGGAAATAAAAGTGAATTGCTATATATAAATATTTATATATATATATATATATATATATATATATATGCCCCCTCGTCCACAAACCATGGACGATATTTATTGGTTGAAATTGTTGTGAAAATTGGTTGACGGCAAATTGTTGTTTGGGATTGTTTGTGGTTGATATTGAATTGATTGAGGTTGAAAAATACCCGTTTGTGATTGGAAAATATTTGGTTGAAACCACATAGGATTAGTTTGTGGAAATGAAATAAATATAAACATGCCGCCTGCGTGCGAATTAGATGCATGATCCCCACTGTCAAAAACCGCGAGGTTTTAAGGTAGAGCGAGGAGCCGTACTAGGGACGGTGCCGGTTTTAACTACCCTGCCGTTATGCTGCCGAAATTTTGAATAATCTTTGTGTGTTAGAATTATTTTCATATGTTGAAATTATTTGCATGCATAGAAATTAAAGCCATATATTGAAACTATGTCCATGTGTGGAAATATTCATGTGCTGAAAAGTGTTGTGTGAAAATAAAATTCATTTGTGAATGAATGAAGTGTATAAACAATAAAAATCACATTTTTATATATATATGAAACATGAAAAATATCCGCCTTATATAAATAGTTTCAATCATAAAAATCCCATCTTTCTAATATGAACAACATAAATAAATTGTCCATGTGGGGAAATACTCATTTGTTGAGAAGTGTGTGTAGTGGAAAGGTTCATGTGTTGAATAAAAAGATTGAACGATAAAAATTGCATTTTTAATGAAACTATGAAATGTTGAAACCACACATTGGTTGAATAAATATTTTAAATGATAAAAATATCGTTTTTATCATATGTGTGATATGCTAAAGACATGCAGACGTTGAAACAAATATTTGTGGTAGAAATATTATTTTTAACATGCATAGGAACTAAATAAAATAGTCATGTGTTGAAATCTACTTTAGTTCGCCAAAATTATCATCTTTGAAATGTGAAGTGTTAAAAATAACCACTGGTTCGAATAAACGTGCATGAGTTGAAATATACATTAACTAGCTAATGATACGATTTTAGCCTATGCATGGGATATTAGAATAAATGGTGTTTTTAGACCAAAGCAAGTCAAATATGAAATTGAATGGAAAATGATAAATGTTAGAGATTGTATATATGTGCATGCATATCTATTGAACAGGTTAAAGCAAAAGGGGCTAGAGAAGAGGAATAAAATTTTGTGCCCGACAAATAGGTACACATTTACTGTTTTGTTTGGGTGATGATTTTATGAGCCTGTTGGCTAGCCGCTTGGCTTTTTCTTTTTCTTTTTGAGATTAGAAGGACCAGGAACGCTATTTGCGATTTCCCGATGCTCCCGGTGCAGGGGAGGTTATGGCGAAATTTTCCAAAATTTTAAGGTGTTAGAAAAATATTTGAAGTGAAAACGATATGGAAATCATTGAATGAACTATATTTATATAAATATATAAATATAAATATAATTAAATCGAAACGTGGCCGTGCAGTTCATATTTTGAGACCGTGATTTCAAACGGCTAGTGCGGAAGATCCGACCATTGGATTTTTCCGAAACCTCAACCGTTGGGTTCGCCTTGGAGATATCTTTCCAACGGCACCAACTTTGTGAAGATCCGACGGTTGAATTGTCTGGAATGTTTAATTCAAAATTAGTGAAAAACAGCGCCAGAAACGATTATATTTATATATATATATATATATATATATATATATATATAATTAAATTAAGTCAAATAACGATGCTGCAGTTCGTAAATTGAAATCGTAACTTTAAATGGTTAGTGTGGAAGATCCGACCGTCGGATTTTCCTAAAACTGGAACCGTTGGATTCGTTTTGAAAAGATCTTCCTAATGATGTAAAATTTGTGAAGATCCAACGGTTAGATTTTCCTATATGTGTAAAACAAAATTAGTAGAAAGCAGCGCCAGTGCGTCGGCACGACCTGAAACGTCGTTTAATTAAATATGGCCGTTTTAAATTAAATAAAAATGGCGATATATCGTTATTAAGTGCTATAGACGATATAGAGTGAAAATAAACCAATTTTGTTGTGTTTGCTTGATATGTGATGGTTGAATGTATTTGACGTGAAAATTATAACTAAATAACTGAAATGTGAATGTTGAATAGTTCAACCCTGTGATTAATTGGTTTGAAAATCTAAATATACGTGGGTTATTTGAAAAGGCCGAGTTTATCTCATTTCAAATAATCGATCGACGTTGAGAAGTCGAAGAGTCGAAGACGACTGAAGACCGACGATCTCCACATTGGATGGATGGGCGCTACTGATGCTCGTGATTGGAGTAGCAACCATGAAGGAATTGATGTAGTAGCCGTCCAAACATATTGTTGATTGTACGGATATGCGAGGAATTGGTGCCTCCGGTTTCGTTCAGACCCAGAACGGACTTGTAAATGGACTATGTGTCCGACATTGGATTTTATTCTGTGTTGATTGATCTCTGTTAAATATACATCTGTTTGGCGGCGGAGAATTTATTCTTTTGCTTAACGCCCTTCTCTGAGACGTACGAGCTCAGAGGTTGTATATCGATGGACATCAATCGCATGGCGTGAATTGCCTGTGTGGCATGCTAAGATGCAGTGATCAGGGCTTCTGTTGAAAAGCAAAGTCTTGTGGTGATGATCAAAGCACCGCCTATGTGGCGTAGCTTTGTGTATAACGTGAATTCGCGAGCCTCACACCCCGGTATGAACCTAAAACGGGAGAAGGACCTCAGGGAGGGCATGCGTTTCTTTCTAGCTAGGGTGGTGTCAGTGACCTACCAGCCCTGACATTTATATACTTTTCACCTATGTGGTTGTTGCTGTTGCGAGGCGCCTCGGTTTGATCGGACGATCCGGGTCCGATGGAGTCATTCGTTGGCTCGTTTACGCCCCAAAGGGCGGGGAGACGTAGTGTTCAGGCATAATAATCCACATCGGTGGACCGGCCCTGTCGCTCCAAGGGGCAGTTGCGGCTGTTCCTGAGACATGGGCTAGATTGTCTCGAATTCGGTAAGGACTATCTTTTGCCTTGGTTCATGACGGAAAACCAATTTCCAAATACGTGACTGTGCGGTTTTGATTGTATACCTATATATGGCGACATAGTGGTATGGGGCATTAATGCCGTCTATGATTGATAGTTATGATTTGAAATTGTTTTCAAAACATATAAACACTAGCAATAATATCAAATGCCTTTGTTTTATTCGTATCAATCATATTTTGGCCATTATAAGGTAAAACTCTATCCTCCGGTTTGCGTTGCATTGTGTGATGGGAACTGAGTCTTATAATGGCTTCATTTTTATAAAAAAGCATAGCGATGTTTAAAAGAAAGATTTGTTTTAAAGCACTGGCAATCCAATGGAGTAAACCCGTTCCACGAAAGTGGCATGGTCCTGTGATTAGCCAATTATATATGTGTTGAGTGGATTTCTCATACCAGTCCCATGACTGACTCGTAGTTTGTTTCACTTTCAAACTCGGGTGCCCCTTTTTCTACACGGACAGCCTTGTATTCAGGTTTAGCTGGTTCTTTTTCTGGATGGCTGGAGCTGAAGATGGATTCTATCACTTATTTCTTTTTATGCTGTTCAGCTCCTATTGTACATATTTTGTTTATTTCCGCTGTAGACATTTATGTATAGCTGAACTGTATTTGTACTAAGTAAGATCCTGTATACTGTGTAACTCGGATGATTACTTTTATCCAGTATATTTTATTGTTCATTATCTGGTGTATTTATTTAATTCTGTTCTGCTATTATCTGTTTCTGTGTTATATTCCGAAGATAGCCCTTGTTTTCCGTGAGAACGGGAAATCGGGTCGTCTCATAAGCGCCCACGGTTTTGTTTGTATATTATATATGTGGAGCACGAGATGTAAGCGCTCTACTGGATTTCTATTTACTTGTATTTAGACATTATTATAATATCAGAAAGATATTGATTTCAAAACTGTTTTGGGTTATTGTAAGGGAAAAACCGTCCGTGTTTATGTATGGATTTGGTCTTATGACTATCCTTTTCTTTCAAAAAGGTTTTGACTTTAAAATCAAGTTGTGTGATACCTAAATACTTTGTGAGTTTTTCTCACTCTGGTTCACCAGACTGACCCGGTGTTTTGTAAATGCTCGGGTTAGCCCGGGGTGTACAGGTTCAGGTTATCGAATGCTGTAAAGAGACGAGCTGGAAGAGTTTAGACGTATGATATTATATAGCTACTATTCCGCTGTGTGTTGTATATGGGAACGGGTTATTATAACTGTCCCGTTGTGTGATGTACTCTGATATTGTAAGTTTTATTTAAAGCTCTCAATAAAGTTATTTCTGTATTATATTTTGTTCCGCTGCGATCTGAGACTCTGTGTTGTGTTTGTTGTTCTTCTTCTTCTATTCTAATATTTCTTTCTTTCTTATCTCACCCTCTAACTTCTTTCTCCTAGTAATCCATTTTCTGTACACTTTGAGTTGGATTGGTGTGGTTGGTCAGCTCAAAAGGTATTGGAAATTTGGGTCGCTACATTTGGTATCAGAGCTATTGGTTTAGTGATAACCTTGGCTCTGTGGTGTGACTCAATAGAGTTGGGGTTAGTAATACCCTAGATTAAGTTGGTTATGTATATGAGAGCGCGTATTTGTAATTTGATATTTAAAATTATTTTTGAAATTATTTTTTCCTAATTTATTTTATAATAAAAGTAATGATTTTCTTAATTTATTATAAAATGGGAAATCGATTGATTTGTTTGATATGTTTTGGATTGTGTTGTTGATTGCTTGAATATAAATCTGAAATGATAGACTTGGTTTAAAACCAATATGAAATTAACAAGTTGGATAAATCAATCCAGATTAATAAATCTGAATGGATAATTAAAGAAATAAATGGAGTGATTATAAATAATTATAATCTCATGTGGATTAGATTGTGTGTAGAACTGGTTGGATCGTGTGATATGGATATTTGAAACTAATTGATGTTGTTTTGGGGAGTAATGAAATTTATTTGAGTTGAGAACAGGTGCAAAAGTGCCAACTCCGCTTTAAAATCCATCCAAGAGAAAATTCTGGAGTTAATTGAATCCAGTTTGAATAGAGCTGCATAATAACTAAGCAAGCTTGAATATAAAATATTGCTTACCGCATAATAACGCACGCAAAAAGGTATGCCTATGCAGAATATGAAATTTTGGGTGTTATTTGGGTTTTGAGTTTGGTTTATGAATTTTTCCGACCTTATTGGTCGATGTATATATTTCTTGAACCTGTTATATTGCAGATGTCCTCAGTACAAGGGAGACTCTGCCAAAAAAATTCAAAATTTAAGGTGTTAGAAGTTTTTTGAAGATTTTTGGAAAATTCTTTTATTTGGAATAAATTGGTTTTAGAACCAATTAGCTTAGTTTTGGAAATAAAAATCAAGTTTTAAATGTATTATTTTGTAAAGATAATGGGTATGTAACGTTCTTTCTTACCTTGGCAATTTCAAGGACGAAATTATTTCAAGGGGGAAGAATGTAACGACCTGTATTTTGGCTGTCAAATATTTAATTTAATTTATTATTTTAAATATTATATTTGGATTATTAATGGGTTTTTATATTTAATTCGTTATTTAAAACGAAGTTTTAACGTTAATTTTATTTATAATATAAAACGAGCTCGAAATCATGCGGTAGTTTGTAATATGGAGTTTTGAACTTCGATTGAGAATACAGGAGCCGATATAAGTCGGATTTCTGTGAAACAAAGAACGTTAGAACCGTATTGATGATAATTTTCATATAAAAGAGAAAAATTCAGATTTCGTGTTATAGTTTGTTAGTTATGGCCAAATCAAATTTTGAAATAATCGCTATGGAAATCGTTATTAAAATATAGGCCGTTAAAATAGCCATTTTGCAAACGGACTCTGTTTCGATGAAACTAGTTTCATTGGAATCGTATCATTAAATTATTGTATGGTGTTGAATTGCGTGGCAAACCGATGTCGTATGTGACCACGGCAGCCATAAACACCCATTCAATTTCTATAAGGCGTAATTAATTTAATAAAGGGTTATTTGGGTATAACTGAACAGACGATCGAATTAGACCGCGAAACCATTTCCGGTGAGTTCGTATCGTCGATTAGAGTCAGGATAGGTATATAGTTTGTAATTTTTGGAGATCGTGTAATTTGGTCTCCAAAATGGCATTGCGGTGCACGTAAAAATAGCCTACCGGGGAAACAGTCTCAGAATACGATGAAACTGGTGTCTTTGGGTTCGTATCAATTAATTATTATAGGATTTCAAAGTTTCAAGTTGATTTATCTGGTGATCGTGAAAAATTTAAATGCGTGTTTATTTCCTATTTTATAAAGTATTTTTTTCAAACGACCTCGGATTTCGATGAAACTTGTCCCATTGGGTCCGGAATACTTGTTTACACTAAGATTAGTTTTGTTATCAGTAAACAGAAATCGTATGTAGGTGTTTTAATGAATTACTTGGCGATAAAGTTTCATGATAATTAAATATCAATATTTCCATCCAATTTTTTTACTGTATCACTTTTCCCATCTTTCCTGTGCGTACAGTGAACCTTGCACCCCAATCCATCGTCTAACCGTGATGTCCAAGGAAAGATGCTAACCGTGCTGCCCATGGAAGGATGCCGTGATGCCCACACTCCTTCCACCCTATAAATATACATTCATTTATTCATTTTCCAATAAGAAAAAATAGAAAAAAGGAGGAACGAAAGCCCATTAAAACGCAGGAAGTAAAGTCAGCTGTGGGTTTGAGGTCTTGGAACAGAAGCAAGAGGACTATTCAAACGTGTAGGAAAGGTGCACGCGAGGAACTATGCTAGCGTATGTGGTGGGAACGGGGTACGAAATTGTTAGAAGCAGTGTTGGTGAGCCATTTGAACAAAAGAAGACAAGGTGAGAAGTGTTGAAATACTGGAGAAGGCAAAGATGTGCGGAACAAGAAGATGGGGCGGAAGAATAAGGGGTCGACGCGTATTAAAAAAAAAGAAATAAGAAAATATGGGAAAGACAAGTGAGAAGGGGGGCGTACTGGTTGTATGGGGATGGGGTGGTATATAGTAGGGAAACAAACGTGAAAGGTAATATAGGGAAGAGACAGCGTTTGCGGATGGGGAAGCATATATGGGATGTGCGAGCTGAGTGTGAGGTGGTTGCGAAAGTATAAAAGAAGAATGGCATTTGTATGAGGCGTGGCGAGGTGAAGTTGTGACGTCAGACAACGAAGCTCCGGTGGTTACAGGAGAAGCAAAGTGAGGGGGGCTTTAGTTGGGGAAGATCCTACACAGTAAGTTCACACGCCTAATCCCAGTTTATAAATGCCTGATGACTTTTTTATTAACGTAAAAAGTAATTTTAGCAAGATGCCTTAAACAGGAGATTAGTATATCAGTTCAGCAAAGTAATTTGGTACCTTAATATAAGTTTCTAGCGAAGTCTATAGGAAGATAGTAAAACAAAATACAAAACTGTGGACTATAGTGTGTTTTAATAGAGGATATCATATTAGCGATATAAGTAACAAATACTTAGTTTTACATACAAATGTGATCAGCGTGCCCAATTATATATTTATGAACGTATAATTAATAAATTGAGATTTTATTTAAGGTTAGTTTAATTTAAATTGTAACTTGAAATGTGGGTAACGTTCCCTTATGTTGTCAGAATGAAACAACCAGAAGCGTTAGAACCATATCAGTGAGCACGACGTTGTAGAGTTGTTTTGGGCAGAGCTGGATGTAGTTGGAAACAAACTGTTTTAACGACGAATGAGGTTTAAGGTGAGTTAAATTCACTCAGTTTTCCCATTTATATTTTATAAATTGGGTTTTTATTTTGTGTGTTCTGTTTGCTAATGGTTGACTGTTTGCTAGTTATATATTTATTTGTTGATTTAACTGATGAAATTAAACCGTAATTTAATTTCAGTGAAATACCAAATCATTATTTTAATGATTGATTCCAATAAAGGTAACTTACCTTGTTGGTCACGTTTATAAAATAAACGTGTTTAAATTGTTTGAAGTATTGAATTTCTTGTGAATTGCTTGCTATTAATGGTCGTTATTTATTTCAGTTAAATGAAATTGAAATGATCTTATTTTATAACCGTTGTGATTTCAGGGAAGAACAGGTTGGAGGAATCCAACGGGATTCCTCAAAATTATTTATTTTCATATTATCACATATGAACTGTCATGGTTGGGTGATTGATTTAAATTGGATCATTGACTGAAAAAGTCAGCGTGTGTTGTGTTTTAACCAATGGGCTATATTGGTTGAGTAATCGACAGTAAATGGCCTAAAAGAAAATCGTTTCGTTTATATTGATTCACAGTCAGTTGAGTTGATAGAGATGAAGTTATAAAATTTATTTTATAACTGGGGATAGATTTTGAGACATATTATTTTGAATAAAACTTTATTAAAAGGAAATAAACATTTATTTTTATAATTAATTGTAAATTGATTTTTACAAAGTAAATTCTGAGATTAATCAGATTTATAAATATGAGAATAGAAGTTAACATTAACAGTTAAAATTTGGAAAATTGGTTATTGAGAATTTATTAAATGGAATGATTTAAATTAATTATCCTATTAATTAGTTTAAAGTGAGAGTGGATTGGAACGGGTTAACAAAGTATCCATGCCTTGAGTTGACTAAGTCAACCATTGTAATTGGAATTGGTTTTAAATTAGTTTGATTGAATTAATTTAATAAAATGGTTTAGCAAATATTGTTTTAATTTCAATAAAATCTTTAAAAAGGGAATTAATATTTATTTTAGTTAACAAAGAAATTAATTATTGAAGTAGTTAATGATTGAAGAAAATTATTATTTTAATTAATAATAATTTTGAGAATTACTTTTTAATTGAATTCATTTAAAAGGTAATCGAAGTTGAAGAGAAATCTAATTGATTTGTGAAAGAAGTTTGTGAACAGTTTTTATTTTAAACCTGGGTTTTGTAACTAAATAATAAAGAGAATTTTAAGCGAACATGGCAGCTTAAAATAAATGTTACTTAATTATTTAAATTTAGAAAAACAGAAATTAAGAGAAAGGGTTTATCAAAACCAGGATTCTTATGAGTGAGGATTAAGACATTAAAGCGTTAATTTTACATTAACGTTATTTAATAATGGGATTAAGTAAAAGTGAGAATTTGAGAATAAGATTCCAAAGTGGAAAATGGTGTAACGGATTTGGGAGGGGATTAGTAAAAGTGAATATGGTAAAAGAAGTGTATCATAGGATTTGATAAACAAATCCGAATTTATAAAATGAATTGGTTTAAAGTGGTCGAGTTAAAAGTGATGTTTATAAAGAAATTACTCAATTATTGAATTAAGAAGGAACGGGCATACCCGAGGAAGAGATTTTCAAAGTGTAAGAAGGTTTTACGAAACCATATCTTGAATATAATAGTGAAATGGATTTTGAAATTGATATCGGAATGAGGTATCAGATTTTGGATTACAACTTATATTTATTTTAAAGGTATGAACGTTGTTGATCAAGGTCTGAGAGGTACTAAAATACCCAACTTGAACGACTTCGAGATTATCTTAGAATGATATGAGTTGTAATGGTAAATGTGGTTAATAAAATTTATTATTAGTGAAATGATAACGAAATATTTTTGGTGAATACATATATAAAATGATGATTTCAAAATAAAAGGGGAATAAAGGAGATGGCGTCAAATTATAACGATATTTTCAAGTTAGAAAGGAAACTTAAAGTCAAGTTTATTTCAATAAGAATAAGTATGAATTTTTGTTTCAAGAAATGTAATAGAAGATATTTCGTAACGTATTTTACGAGTAATAAGTTGGAATGATTTCCCAATATTGGATAATAGTGTGACTAATGTTTTAAAAGTGAAAATAGACAAACTGAATATGATATAAGAATTCCTAAGTATTAAAAAGAGATCTTGTTAAAGAAAAATCTTATGTTAAATAAAAAAGCGAGAAAACGATATTTAAAAGATCGAACGATTTAAGAGTTGAATAAATATTTGTTTTAAATTAAAAGGCCAAGTGACGCTGGATACTGAACCAGTGAACTCATTGGATTGTCATGATTGAGACACTATTTATTTTGATAGTTAAATCACTGACTATCAAGTCTGTCCAATACGACTGTTGGTAAGGAAAGAACGGGATCGAAATTATGTTTGAAAACCATTCCGACCAACAAATACGGGAATATATTAGAAGATGATCGAGATGGAGCATTGAAGACCGTAGATTTTCGTAAACGGAAGAACTGGTAATAATCTCTGTTCTGCAGCCAAAGATGTACTGTGGTTCTGTCGTGATTGGAATCTACGGGTTGCAAGGACTTCTCACTACTGGTCCATGGGGTGATTCCTATATTGGATGCAGTAGGAGAATACCTTCGGTTCATCATGTTCCTGGATGACTTGTATGGACGAATGTCTGACAGAGTATTCCCTGAAACCATGTACGTTGATTTTTACAAATATACCAAGTGGTGGCAAAGAGGGGCACTTCTTTAAAACCCAGAAATATTTGTGAACATCAATTAGTGATTTGACGGATCTGACGATGTGACAATCAAAGTGAATGGTGACCAGGGGTTTCAAAAAGGAATTTAAACCTCAAGCCTCATCAACCGGGAAATGACAGAAATCGGGCAGGCAGCATGGCTATGTGGGTTACTCCCATTAGGGTGTATAATCACCTATCTAGGGAAATTCATTTTGCTTCTTTAAATCTATTTCGATGCTGTCCCTTTTCGGGAAATGGTGGGTCGCATCCAACCGTTGGTGATATACATTTGACACACTCAAGAGAAATGAGTGGTCGGTTATGTGAGGCCCGGGTTGCAAGAAATTCTTGTTGAACCTAGTGTATTCGCCTCTAGAGATACACTATCGGCGGGTGGTCCCATACCTTGTCATAATATGAATCCAATTTCCAATAAGCGCCTGCGGTTTTGTTTGTATACTGTATATGTGGACCATGAGATGCAAACGCTCTACTAGATTTCTATTTACTTGTATTTAGACATTATTATAATATCAGAAAGATATTGATTTCAAAACTGTTTTGGGTTATCGTAAGGGAAAAACCGTCCGTGTTTATGTGTGGATTTGGTCTTCCGATTATCCTTTTCTTTCAAAAAGGTTTTGACTTTAAAATCAATTTGTGTGATACCTATATACTTTGCGAGTTTTTCTCACTCTGGTTCACCAGACTGACCCGGTGTTTTGTAAATGCTCGGGTTAGCCCGGGGTGTACAGATTCAGGTTATCGAATGTTGTAAAGAGACGAGCTGGAAGAGTTCAGACGTATGATATTATATAGCTACTATTCCGCTGTGTGTTGTATATGGTAACAGGTTATTATAACTGTTTCGTTGTGTGATGTCCTCTGATATTGTAAGTTTTATTTAAAGCTCTTAATAAAGTTATTTCTGTATTATATTTTGTTCCACTGCGATGTGAGACTCTGTGTTGTGTTGGTTCTTCTTCTTCTTCTTCTTCTTCTTCTATTCTAATATTTCTTTCTTTCTTATCTCACCCTCTAACTTATTTCTCCTAGTAATCCATTTTCTGTACACTTTGAGTCGGACTGGTGTGGTTTGGTCAGCTCAAAAGGTACTGGAAATTTGGGTCGCTATAAAAATACCAAATGAATTCAAAACCAATTAATCTACAAAAGAAGATGCATACAGCTATGCAAAATGCATCTTGGGGATTTCAGACATGAGAAACCCAAAAACTAGTATTTTTTCCTTCAAAGAATCGATCTCATATCCAGAAAGAAAATGAAAGATAACCTGAATTGACAAAGGAAATTGACTGGCTGAAATGAAAATTCACGTATGAATGAAAGTCGACTCTCTCGATTGGCCTTTTCGTTTTGAACAAATAAGCCTTCCAGAAACTAACATGGATAACGGATGAAGGATGTGGTGAACTTCTTTCGTAATTCTAGTTTAAGTGGGTAGGTAGCAGTTAAGGCCTTTTATATAAAAAAAAATTGCCTTGGGTTGCAGCCCAGCTGAGCCCAGGGCTGAATCCGCCCTTGAGCAGGGTAGTCGGTTGGCAGCGTTCAGTGGAGAAGGGGTGACGTGGGAAACAACTCGCTATAGGGTTTTGAAACTTTTATTTATTTTTTATTTATATAATTATTTCATTTAAAGATGAAAAAGAAGTAGCATGGAGAAGAAAATGAAGGAAGATAGAGGTAGTATGTGAAATGGCATAAAGAACAAAATAATAATAATGAGCTGCTTCAAACTCGTGAAATAAAAGTTATGGGCTACTCTGTATGATCCACAAAAATCAAGGATGACACGTTTACAAATTCTCATGTATATTTCAAATTCGAAACTAATATACACGGACATGTATATTCAGGTCAGCCCGGTGCACATGCATCAAAAATTCACATTTTAAATCGGCGTAGGAATCAAATCGAATGTCCAAAAAAACAAGAGGAAAAAATAACTTGGTGTTCGAACGTAGATATGAACATAATAATACGTTGAAACATTATATCTTATTGTTTGTATAAATTTTATTATTTGTATGTTACCATAAACATTATCGTTTATGTAAAAAGATTTGAACAAAGTTAGCAAAATCAGAATTTAATGAAACAAACGTCAACATTTCTATTATCAAAATTTCTGAATCGAATTCATAATTTGTATTGTGGAAATCAATATTTATCGTTTTATAATTCACTGATATTACAACAATATTTTGAAATTGAATAAATTTTCATTACTAACGGCCAAATTAATTTATTTAAATTACACTAAACACGTGCAGCTCAAATTCTAATTCGAATTAAAGTTTTAGATTTTGACGTCAAACCATTTTTATAATGTTTACGACTATTATTTCACGATCGCATTACATCGTTCCAAACTCAAATTTATTTCTTTATAAAATTATACTTAACTTAAAAACAAACATGTATAATTTACTTTTCGCAAAATATCATTTAAAGTTTGTTAATGCTAATTTGATTTAACGCAAAATATAAACTACGATTAACTGGCATTCCTTTTGATTTAACGTCATAATCGATTTAATTTCAACTTATTAAAATCGTTGTTTATCGATTATATTTAGCAATCATATATATATATATATATATTACAAATTTTAAATGAAATATTTGAAATTTACAAGATGTTGCAAGCACAATAGTCTTCCTTTCCTTAAGATGACAAATGAATTACTTCTTTTGAAAAAAGTTGGAAAACTCTGGTCAAGCTAAAGCTTAAAATCTCTAACCAAAAATAATTTGCAAAGTTTGGTAACTTAATAGCTGCAAAAAAAAGTCAATCGACCAGAAACTAGAATTTTAAATGTATCAGCTAGCCATTTCTGTAAGTGAAGGAGAAGCATGCACTTTTCAAGTCAGCCAGTTCCATACTTGAGGAATCAAACGCTTACCCCAACCAAGTCGGTTAGGATAATAAAGCTAACCAAATGAATGTTGTTTCCACTTTTAAGCCAAATAAGAAAATTGATAATCAATTTGTTAATCCTAACTGCTTATTAGAAATTCTTCCAAGATCCAATTCCTCTCGATACTTCAAAAAACACAAATAGATCTGATCTACACATTGAGTCAAACACTGAGTCTAATTACAAATCTCACCCTCCACCAACTTAAGTAGACCGATCTACTGAATTGCAAACTCCATTTCCCTATAAATTTCATGCTAAGAAACATTCAGAACAAACGGAAAAGGTTCTTGAAACTTTTAAGCAAGTCAAACTTAGCATTCCTCTTTTGACGTAATTTAACAAGACTTGATGCTAAACATTTAAAGCATTTGTGTACCAAAAAGCGATATTCTCAAGTGCCGAAAAAATATTCTTAGCGGCCAGTTTGTACGAAGGCTTTTCACAAACCATTCCTATAAGTAAAAAGATCTAGGTTATCCTACAATCTCGTGCATAATAAAAGAGAAGACGATTAATAAATGCATGATAGAGTTAGGCACAAGTGTAAATTTAATCTCATACTCTGTGTACGAACACTAGGTTTAAGTAAGCTCAAACAAATGTACTTAATCTACCAATGTTTAATAAAGAAACCCACAAGAGAAACAAAGGAGGAACTCATTAGAGGCCAGCATTCTATATTCCCTGTTGATTTCATAGTCCTTGAAACGCAACTTGGAAACAATCATAAAAGTTCATCTCCATTTATTTTAGGATGACATTCTTACCCACATTATATGCATTAATAAATTGGAATAGTTCAGTGAAAATTTATTTTGCTAGGATGACATCAGATCAGAACATTTTCAATTCAGATAATCAGCCAAACAAACCAATTGAATACACAATTAAAGTTAAAATGTTGCTCATGAAAAACATCGAAGATGAAATAATTGACCCTAAAAAAATGCGAGGCTAAGTACAATCAATTGTTTCAAGATATGGCAAATGATATCGAGCAAGTGCCCTGCATGAATCTCTCGAGGTTGTGTATGAATCCCAATCGATTTCTTTGACTGAGAAAATCCCGAGATTAGAGTTCAAGCCACTTTCATCTCATGTTATGTATACATACTTAAGTGGAAATAAATTTTGTCCTATCATAATTTCAACCGAATTAATCATCCCATATTTCTGTACTTTCGAAAAAAAGTAATTGGCTGGTTTATCTTTGATATTCTGGAAGTTATCCTTGTGATTTCCTAACATCTCATTAACTTAATCGATGAGGCCAAAACCGCTCGTGATGCACAATGAACGCTCTACCCTAAAATGAGAGATGTAGTGCATGAAGAATTACTTAAGCTCCTTTATAATGATATAATCTTTCCTATATCCAATAGCTCATGGGTTAGTCCATTTGTGTTATGAAAAAAAAATCTTAACTTCCCGTTGTCATGAATGGACAAAATCAACCTATTGCAAGTCATACTCAAATGGATTGGCGTTTGCATTGACTATCGAAAGTTGAATGCCATAACACGTATAGACCATTTCCCACTTCGTTTTATTGGCCAAAGGCTTGAATGTTATTTCTATCTTGAATTCTTTTACTTTCTTGATTGTTATTCTAGATATAACCAAATTCTAGTCACTCTTAAAGATCAAGATAACATGACTTTCAAATTTCCATTTGGAACCTTTGTGTATCGACGCATGCCATTCGAGCTTATAATGCATACTCAACTTTCCAATTATGTGTGGTTGGAATCTTTTCTAATATCATTGAGCGCTTCCTAGAAGTATTTATAAACGATGTTTCAGTCTTTGGCTTTTCTGAATGCTTACACTGTCTTGAATTGGTTTAAAATCAGGCACAAAAAAACAATTATCTTTAATTTAGGGAAAATGTCAACCACTGAATTTTCTATTAGGAAAAGACTTTCCCTTCGAATTTAACTCTACTTGTCTCTTCTTTCAAACTTCTTAGAACTAACTCATTTCTTCCTCGACTATTTTCTTGCCAATTAAGACCTTCCTTTGAAATCATTTGTAATGCTTTGAACTTTGCAGTTGGTGCTATCCTTGGATGACGCATCAATAAATTCTTTCATGTTTTCTACTATGCTAATATTACTCTTGACGATGCTTAGTTCCACTACTTAACCACCGAAAAAGAGCTTCCACCCATAATTTTCCCCCTCGAAAAGCTTTGACCATATTTTATAGGTTCATACATTAAATTTTACATTGACGATTCTTCTCTTAGGTATATTTCTTTTTGCCAAAAAATGATGTTATAACATGCTTGGTTCCTTAGGTCTTTTTTTCCAAAGAATTTGACCTTACGATGAAAGATAAGAAAGGATCCAATAAAGTCATAGCCTGAAGAGATGATCGGTTGGCTCAGGAACTCGATCAAGGATAAGGATACATAATTGCGGGTATACTAATTTACTTACGTAAAAGACTTGAATTATCTAGGTATGGAAATACATAAGAAGGCATCAGAATCAACGAAGATCCGATGTGCTTCAACATCAACTTTTGGTTCCTATATTTTGATCAATGTGCACTTGATGACCACAAATCAGTATGAAATAACATAGAGCAAGTTAGACTAGTGTGCAATGTTTGTGTTTTGATCGATAGGAGAAGAGAAGGAAAATTTTGGAGGAAAGAAGAAAAGTGTACAACCAGACCGGTTCAACTTTAGTTGAAAAAAAACCGAACTGGTACCAATCTACCGTTAGAGTTTATGCCCTAGAGGAAATCCATTTGATGTGGTTAATAACATTGTTAATGCTATTGTTATATGTGGAATAAAATATTCTATTAGGTTACATTTACTGCATAATATAAATATTAACATAATAGAAGTCCTTAGAATAATAATACAGAAGTATATAGTTCGAGCAAGACTTGAACTTGAGATTATATAATATATTATAAGTATTATAATTATTAAATGTCCCTATTCAAGTTTTATTGTTTATATAGGATAACGATAAAACATTGAGACTAGTATGTTGATTGACTGATGATCACATCACATTAATCATTAATATACGTTATATTAATATCAAGACATAAATACGTATTGGAGAATAGCGTATTGGGCTGACCACCATGAGAAAACTACATGGAATATAATTAACAGTATCATAAGTTATTCTCATAGTGACAATGATGTAATGGTCCTTAGAACTGAAATCATTATAATTTTATTTGAGGATATCTGTGTTTTGATATTATCTAAAGTTACTTATAAAAGAGTAAACGATAATGGTGATTATTGGATACATCTCGAATCGAATGAAAATTATGAATGATCTAGATGGAATATAACTCTACGATATATTTGTAGTGATATCCATGGGCCTCGTGATTGAGTGAGATTGTGAAATGCAATGTCGTGCTCAAATATTGATTTGTTTTAAACAATCTACTCATCGATCAAGGAAAACGGATTAAATCATAAAGAGGGTGATATGTTCCATGCCTCGAGTTTAATGCTAGATATATTGGTTAAAATGATTATATTACATCGATACACTAGTCACAGAATGGTTGTATCGAATCGTTGATCATATTATAACTTAGGTAGCAACAACTTATTGCTAGATGCCAATCATTGTTCATGATTTTAAGTGCAGTTTAAAATCATTTCCAACGCTGTAATAACCTATAGGGTCACACACTTAGAACATTGTAGGGTAACATTGGTTTTTTTTTTTTTGGGATAAAATGAAATGTCAACCGTTGATATTTTGTTGGAATGGGTACAAGGAATTGCTCCTTGTTTATGGTACACACATATATTAAAGTAAGGGTATTTTACTTCTTTTATTAAGACACGCGGATACCATCTTTTATCCTAGTCTTTTAGAAAACCCTAAATCCAAAATTAGGAATTATGGCTAGCACCACTAATTTATCCTCCTCTTCCATCATAAGACGATCGAAGAAAAAGTCATCGCGTGGATTCCTGTGGAGGTGTGGTGCTCTTTCTTGCTCAGATTTGATGTATCAATTCTTCGATTCGAAGTTTCTTCTGATTTCAATACAACAGGTAATAAATCGAAACCTAATTTATTTGATTTACCTTTTATTGCATAGATCCTAGGTTCAATCTTGTTAAATCATATCATAAGGTTATATGATTAGTCAAAGAAACCCTACAGTGGTATCAGAGCACAACTTGCAATAAATTGTATTTCAAAATTTTATTTAGGTTTGTTTTTGTTTAAATTCCTAATTGATCGAATGTTTTCATGTAGAAATTAGTGAAATTGATTCTGAATTGATTAGGACTGTTAAATGAATCATCTCTGAAATAAAATGTTTCATTAATATACAGATTAATATCAGATATTAATTATATCTAAATATTATTGGACCATGAACTATGAAATCTTGAATGTATGGATTTGGAATGAAACATTGTACTGATCTGTTTATATGAATGAACAGTATGAAACTTAACATCAAAATGTTTGATTGACAAGTATTAATAACCTGAATTAATCATATATATATTCTGATTAAAAATGAATTTACTGAATAGTAAATCAATAAGATGATTTTCAGATTATTTTGATTTAATAAAATTATTTAAATCAAAATTTGTTAAGACCAATTTTCGAAATTGATCTTAATACCCGAGATACAATCAAATTTGTTTGATTAAGTCAAGACATTGTTTTCTGTTTTAATCCTTACATATAAGTATGAAACATAACACTTGAGTTTAATTCCATTTACAGAATAGTCTGCTTTATAATAAAATGGGAGTTGGAAATCCATGCAATCGTTACATGGTTATGCATTTACATTAAAGTGAATAGAATAAGTTCAATTCACTATAAACGTAATATGAAGTACAAAATTAACATATGATGTAATTTGATGATCATATAGCATATATATGTATTTGACACATATGTAAAAATGCATATGGACTTTGATCTTTTAAACCTACATTTTGAGATCTGATTTAACATTATAGAAAATCGGCGTTTCTGTTTTGGTTTTATTGTTGTTAGTATATCGTAGGTTCAAAACCATAAACTGATCTAAAGGTCACCTAAAATATTGGTACACAATTGATTTGAAGTATATCACTTTAGAAATCTGGCCCCTGTATGCTTCATTTATGGATCTAGATATATACATATGTTTTTTAATACTATGTATGAAAGCCGTAGACCATCATAATTTTTTTTGTATATGATACCCTGCTAACTTGAGATTTAAATAATTAAATCTGAACTATGAATATGCAATATGCGATTATAGTAAGAAAGGATTTAAATTGTTTGAATAGGTTTTGTATGATAAAGTATTATGAATTCTAATTCTAGTTATAAATAGGATGTATATGTACAATGATTCGATCCTGACATGAAATGGTTTCACAGTAAACGAAATCTATTTTGTGTAGGGACGACAGTCGTTGAGTTTGAATTGGTATCCGTGTGGAATAACACTATTTAAATTTTTTTATAAAAAATCGTCCAATAGGAAATTTCAGTTCAAAATAAAAAAATAAAAAAAACCCTTAGAAACCCTCGCCGCCTCCCTCGCGATCGACGATAACTCGCTTCGCCCCTTCCCAGCCCAATCGCCGCCGCCTCAGCCACCTTCAAGCGCCGCCGCCACCCGCAATCAACAACGCCTCCCCTCCTCTTCAAATCCGACCCACCCTCGTCTTCTCCCTCCTCCGTATCGTCGAGCACGAGCCCCACGAAGTTCACGACCTCACACCGCCGCCCCGACCAGATCCGATCACCAAGTTCCACGTGGGGCCCCTCGTTCTGCGTGCCTCTCGGAGGTCTGTGACGTGGTGTCGTCCGATCTGGACATCGAGCTATGGATTTTGCAAAAATCTAAAACCTAGATTTGAATGAAAACTGAGGTAATACTGCTGATTATAATTTTGAACTGTTTTGACACTTTTAAGTGTTGCAAACTTTGAAAAATCGTATCCTTCTCATGTTTTGACGAAATTTGATGAAACATGAAACATTGTGACCGCAAGGAGGCTCTCTACCACTTAGAGGAGACCGTGGATTTTTTTGATCTATCTACGATTTTTAGCACTTCGAAAATCAATGTGAGATTTCTAATTGAAAATGTGAATGGAAATGTCATGTATAAATTATATAAGCGAAATATAAATTATACACGTGTTGTATACCTCAGGTACGTGCGTGATGTAAGCTATATGAGCGAAGTATGAATTATACATGCATTGTATATATAATTTGTGTTGAAATGCAAGTGAAATATAGAAATAATATATATGTATATATATATATATATATATATATATATATATATATATATATATATATATATATGCACACACACTCCCCTCGTCCACAAACCATGGACGATATTTATTATTGTGAATTGGTGTGAAAAATTGGGTGAAAAATGCGAATGGTTGAATAATTGTTTGTGGTTGATATTGATTGGTTGTGGTTGAAAAATACCCATTGGTGATTGAAACAAATTGGAAATAATTGTGGAAATGAAAATAAAACATGCCGCCTGCGTGCGAACTAGATGCATGAAATCCCCATTGTCAAAAACCGCGAGGTTTTAAGGTAGAGCGAGGAGCCGTACTCGGGACGGTGCCAGTTTTAACTACCCTGCCGTTATGCTGCCAAAATTTTGAATAATATTCATGTGTTAGAATTATTTTAATATGTTGAAATTATTTTCATGCGTTGAAATTAAAGTCATGTGTTGAAACTATATCCATGTGTGGAAATGTTCATGTGTTGAGAAGTGATGTGTGAAAATTAAATTCATGTATGAATGAATAAGGTGTTTAAACAATAAAAATCACATTTTTATAATATATATGAAGTATGTAAAATATTCGCCTTATATATAAATAGTTTCAACAATAAAAATTTCATCTTTCTTATATGAATAAACTATATAAAATATCCATGTGTGGAAATGCTCATGTGTTGAGAAGTGTGTGTGTTGGAAAGGTTCATGTGTTGAATAAAAGATCGAACAATAAAAATTAATTTTTTATTGAAATTATGATGTGTTAAAAACATTCATGTGTTGAATAAATATTTTAGATGATAAAAATACCATTTTTATCATATATGCGATTTGCTAAAAATATGTGAGCGTTGAAATAAATATTTGTGAAAGGAATATTATTTTTAACATGCATAGGAACTAAATAAAATAGTCATGTGTTGAAATATATTTTAGTTCTCCATAAATTATCATTTTTGAAATGAAGGTTAAAAATAACCACAAGTTCAAATAAATATGCATGCATTGAAATATTCATTAATTAGCTAATGATATGATTTTTGCTTGTGTATGCAACATGGGAATGAATGGTGTCTTTAAACCAAATTGAATCAAATATGAAGTTGAATGCAAAATGATAAGTGATAAGAATTGCACATATGTACCTGCATATTTATTGAACAGGTTATAGCAAAGAGGCTAGAGAAGAGGATTAAAATTGTTTGCCCGACAAATAGGTACATGTTTACTGTTTTGCTTGGGAGATGATTTTATGAGCCTGTTGGCTAACCGCTTGGCTTTTTCTTTTTCTTTTTGAGATGAGACGCCCATGTGGCTATTTGGGAATTTTCCCAGCCCCTCCTGTACAAAGGAGGTTATGGCGAAATTTTCCAAAATTTAAAGGCATTAGTGAAATATTTAAAGTGAAAACGATATAGTAATCTTCGAATGAACTATATTTATATAAATATATAAATATAAATAAAATTAAAACGAATCGTGGCCATGCAGTTCGTGTTTTGAAACCATGATTTCAAACGATTAGTGCGGTAAATCCGACCATCGGATTATCCCGAAACCGCAACCGTTGGGTTCGCCTTGGAAATATCTTTCCAACGGCACCAACTTTGTAAAGATCCGACGGTTGGATTCTCTGGAATGTTTATTTCAAATCTGAAGAAAAACAGTGCCAGAATCGATTATATTTATATATAAATATAAATATAATTAAATTAAATCGAATAACGACGCTGCAGTTCGTATTTTGAAATCGTAACTTCAAACGACTAGTGTGGGAAATCCGACCATCGGATTTTCCCAAAACTGAAACCGTTGGATTCGTTTTGAAAAGATCTTTCTAATGGAATAAAATTGTGAAGATCCAACGGTTAGATTTTCAGATACGTGTAAAACAAATTTAGTGAAAAAGAGTGCCAGTGTCTCGGCACGACCTGAATGTCGTTTAATTAAATATGGCCGTTTTTGAATAAATAAAAATGGCGATATATCGTTATAAAATATTATAAGCGATATAGAGTGGAAATAAACCAATGTTGCTGTGATTGCTTGATATGTGATGGTTGAATGTATTTAACATGAAAGTATACTAAGGAACTGAAATGTGAATGTTGAGAAATTTAACCATGTGAAGAATTGATTTGAAAATCTAAATATACGTGGATTATTTGAAAAGGCCGAGTTAATTCTCATTTCAAATAATCGATCGACGGTGAGAAGTCGAAGAGATGAAGACGGTTCAAGACCGACGATCTTCACATTGGATGGATGGGTGCTACTGATGCTCGTGATTGGAGTAGGTACCTTGAAGGAGCTGAAGTAGTAGCCGTCCGGACGTATTGTTGATTGTGCGGATATGTGAGGAATTTGGTGCCTCCGGTTTCGTTCAAACCCAGAACGAACTTCTAAATGGACTGTGTGTCTGACATTGGATTTTGTTCTGTGCTGATTGATCTCTGTTACATATATATCTGTTTGGCAGCAGAGAATTTATTATCTTGCTTAACGCCCTTCTCTGAGACATATGAGCTCAGAGGTTATATATTGATAGAAATCAGTCGCATGGAGTGGATTGCCTGTGTGGCACGCCTAAGTGGCAAATTATCAAGGCTTCTGTTGCAAAGAAAAGTCTTGTGGCTGATGATCAAAGCATGGACTGTGTGACGTAGCTTTGTGAATAATGTGGATTCTTGAGCCTCACACCTCGGCATGAGTCAAAAACGGGAGAAGGACCGCTGGGAGAGCACGACGTTTCTTTCTAGCTAAGGTGGTGTCAGTGACGTACCAGCCCTGACATTTATATTTACTTTTCACCTGTGTGGTTTTTGGAATGCAAGGTGCCTCGATTATAGGTCTGTAAGGACCGGGAAACGTGTGTTCAGGAATTGCAAATCCTCAAAAGTAAGAGAGGACTGGCCCAACCGATTCCAAGGACCGCTGTGTGCGATCCTGGGACATTTGCTAGAGTGTATCGAACAGAGAGGAGCTTGCCCCTTGCCTCGACTCATGATGGAATCCAATTTCTGATATGAAATTGTGGATGTGATTGTATTACTAGTATGGCAACATAGTAGACGGTAGCTATGCCACCTATGATTGATATTTATGATTGAATTTGCTTTTGAAAACATGTATACACTAGTAATAATATCAAACACTTTTGTTTTATACGTATGAAGCATTTTTGACCATTATAAGGTAAAACTCTATCCTCCGGCTTGCGTTGCATTGTGTGATGGGACCTGAGTCTTATAATGGCTTCATCTTTATAAAAAGCATTGCGATGATTTAATCATTTACTTTATTTCATGCACTAGCAATCATTGGAGTAAACCCGTTCTGCGAAAGTGGCGTGGTCCTTTGATTTGCCTTATTATTGTTGTTTAATAAGTTAAGTAGATTTCTCATACCAGTCCCATGACTGACTCGTAGTTTGTTTCACCTTGCAAACTCGGGTGCCCTCATTTTCACACGGGCAGCCTAGTTACAGGTAGTTGATATATTTTGGCTTGGCACCGCAGTAGAGGTGCACTTTAGGACTCATGGTGAGGCTTGACAACATTGTGATGATTGTGAATTTTCCGCCATTATTGTATATGTATTATGATTCCGCCACCGGCGATGTAGAATGATTATGTACTGTTATGCACTAAGTAGTATCCTGAACTGTGCTCTCTGATGTGGTGACATATATATGATTCCGCTGTCATATGTGTGTAAATTATTCTATTTCTTGTTTATGCTATTATCCGTGATCTGCTAATGATGATTAATGTGTTATATTCCAATGATTATCCTTAACATCATGTCACGGGGTTTTGGGATCGTCTCAATATATATATATATATATATATATATATATTGTGATTATATGTAAAAACCCATAGGTTTTAAAAACTGGTACAATAATTTTAATGTTCTGCATTTTACAAACAACCAAGGTATATATGTATATTAATACTTAAAACATATGCTTATCCACAAGCATGCAACGTCTGATTGTATTGCTTTTACATACATATTTATATATACATATTTTGATATATATATATATATATAGATGAATTTAAACAATGTTATGTATACATATATATTTGATATATATATATATATACTGCATAATGATGCTTTGTATAATTTCGTGAGATTATCTAATCTGCATTTATTTATATTGATAAACGCTTGCAGATTTATCCCTATATCATCAATCAGTTTGACTGAGCTAACAACATGTTGGTGAAACAACAAGAAGTTGCTGAAGCTATGATTTTAAATTTCATTGATATACAAACACGTTTTAAGTATGTGTAACCCATTATGCATAAAATATGTAACATTTAAAATGTGAGAAAATATGTTTGTTTACAAAAGTTGATTGTAGTTCACTGAAGAAGAATGTCATTAGACTTGAAAGCATATGACCCTATATATGATTCTGGCCATAATATTCTTTATGCAATCAGTTTTGTTTTATCTATAATATTAAACCGATTGAATGATTGTTTGAAACTTGTGTATTGTTCAATTTTCTGTTTTGATATAGCATTGAATTCTATCATAAAATTTCTATCCTAGGTTTATGAATATTCTGGGTGAAACATATATATAAACTTGATATATATTGATGACATTATTGTGCTTGTATCATACATGTTATAGATTATCTGAACCCTAGCTTCTTAATTTTACAAACATGGTGTCGTTGTGCTATCCATTTGTAGTGTAAGTGTTTGCAAAATAATATAATGAAATGGGCTCAATATCTATAATTGAACGTTAATTTAACATGAGCCTGAACTTATATAAAATTCTGGTATGATATTGGCTTGGGTTTATATGATAAAAGTAAGTCAAAGTTAGATAGCAACGTATAAGATATGAAGTAATTCTAATAACCACAATGATGAAATGTTCAAAAACGTGAAAATAAAATTTCGTGTGATATAAAATTTTATACATATATATATATATATCATATGTATAACGTATATATATATATATGTAAGATACATATATTTTGGTATATGTAAATTACTCTGATATTGTTTGCCACTACGAAATATAAATTCCCTTTAAAGCAAATTTTGTTATATTAAGTCATGGTGAAGTCTTCTAGTAATACACCCATCAATGCCAGTCCCATTGGATGTAAAAAACACCAATCCGTTGTGCACCTTTTATTTTGGTTATATGCGTTAGGAGTAATTGTGGTGCTTCGACTGTATTATTGCATCTGATTTAACTAAGGCTGCATAATAGGATTATGTCCTTAGAGGCAAAGAGCATGTATTATTCTACATTTAAGAAAATGAATAATTTAATAAATAAAATGTTCATCATGCGATCCAAGAATTATATACGATATAATTGACATAAGATGTCTACATAAAAGGTTGTGTTTTAGGGGTTAGCCAAAGCTAGGTCAAGGCATGATTAGATATGGATCTTGGAACACCATTATATATATATGTACTGATATATGTATATAAACAGAGGGATGTTAATTTGAGTGGGAGCGTATTTTAGTTTAAAATTATACATTAATATAAATATAAATTTTGATTGTCATGATTTTGTAGTTATATTAAATAAATATTATAGAATCAGTTATTATTTAATATCTAGTGTAGATATTAGATAACAAATAGCTCTGATAATTTAAATTAATTCTTGAGAATGATAAATTGAATTAAGTCAAATTTCTTGACTAACACTGAAATTTGAGGATTGTTATCAAACAAATTAAAACGTAATTGTTTTAACAAATATAGAGGATCTAAATTGAAAGTTGAAGTATGACTTCAACCGATTAAAATATAAATGTTATAACAATCTAATTATACATCTTTAGTATTAAATACTAGATATGAATCACATAAATGTATGTAAATTAACAGTAATTACAAAATAAGTAGAAATCTAATAAAGGACAAGTAGACTTACGATTGGAAATGAAGCAAATGTTGCTGGATTATCCATAAGAAGTTGATTTTTGTTCTATATACTGGATTAATTAAATTGTAACAACCCACTATTTTGTGTTATTCAAATCGACAGTAAACCACACATGTCTGACTTGAATCGCTCAAAATAACAGATTATTAATAATAATTGGAGTAAATACAAATCATATCGCAGAATCACAGACACAGAAAAAGCAGAAGAACTCACAGCGGAAATAAATAAAACCATAGTAGTTCATGTAGCTACTACATAAACATAGTCTCCAAACAAAATACATAGTGTCAAATAACTAGGACAAGTACAAAGGAAATCCCAAAGACATAAGTCTGTTAAAAGATAAACAGAAACAACAACAACTGTCTAACATGGATAGAACTGAAGAATAAACTAATAGGTGGCTAAAGCTCCGAATGGCCTCTAGCTCCAAGACAAATCTCCAAGGGCTGTGGTACTCAAGCTGACCCGAGCATCGTGCAAAACAAAACCACTCGGATCAGGACTGATATTCTTTTGCAAGTAAATTAACTCATATGAAATGTCATGGAAATGCACAAGTAACTTAAAGAATGTTCGGGATTCATTCTCTAAGGACCCGTTAAACTAAATATCATATAGTATAATACGCTATTATAATAGTGCCTATTCAGTAAAGTAAAATATCAAAATAGGGTAAGCGGGATTACATTTTTACCCTTACACCGTTTATAATATCGTAGTCTATACTGATACCGTAAAGTCCACAGTAACGTAGTGGCTATCATAGGGCACTCCATAGGTACAATACAAATCAAAATCGTATGGGGTTCGATCAGGATAATATGATAAGGCACACGAGGAATACCCACGGTAGGATTCTACCGATGCATACCCGGACCTGTGGTAACGCATAGCCGCGACTACCGCCCACCTCGGAACACACTCCAAAATCAAAGGTGCACACCAATCAAATCACAAAGTAATAGATATGGGTTCGAAGAAGTGTGTCCGATGGAGGTGCGACCTCACTTAATCACAGTATAGCACCTGTTTTAGTCATTTTAATTGTGAACCGAAGGTCAACGCTATCCATCAACATTCTCTTCTTCAATCCAGTAATTGCCGCTAAACCATCCTTCTTTATTCTGGAACTCCACCGCGTACACAGTTTATGGATCTAAAGCGTAATAAAACACTTAAATCAATTCCAAATTCTAAGTTGAAATTTTGTGTATATCGAGAGGGACTTCGGTAGGAAAGTCCAAATTATATAGGGAGTTTATGGATATAAAGCAAGGAAATATGACCTTTGAAAAGTATGAGAGGAAGTTTAACAAGCTATCTAAGTATGGTCTTGGCTTGATCGACACTCCTCTGACAAAGAATGAAAAATTCATTTTAGGAACACGTCCAGAGTTTTATGGAAGCTTGATGAACCATATTGAATGACCATTCACAGATCTTATGAATTATGCCACCAGATTCGAAAATTCCCCCAACATTAAAGGAAAACAAACTACTCAGACATCCGTAGCACGGGGACCCTTGGATGGATCGAAGAAAAGGAAGTCTAATTTCATCCAGTAGCAGAAAAATTGGCAAAAGACGTAAGGGATTGGATTTTCAACCCAGAAACAACCAGCAGATTTATCCCGCATCACTTGTTTTAGGTGTCACCAAAAAGGACATTATGCTAGCAGTTGCCCAACTATGGATAGTTCAGCTGTACCTCCCCCAACACAGTTAGCCCTGAACAAAAACCTCTGTTATATTTGTCTTCAACCTGGCCATCATAAGAAGGATTGTCCCTCGCAGTAGAAGACAAAGACTTCTGGAGTATTTTCTTTGACTTCTTCTATCCCTCCTTCCAGCGATGCTGCTCAGGGTACACTTCTTAGTGCCTTTTCTTTATTTATTCCCGCTGCGAGTTATTCTACTTTTCCTGTGTCTGTGATTCTGCGATATGATTTGTATTTACTCCAATTATTATTAATAATCTATTATTTTGAGCGATTCAAGTCATACATGTGTGGTTTATTGTCAATTTGAATAGCACAAAATAGTAGGTTGTTACAGTTGGTATCAGAGCTTGGGTTTAGACAAACCCTAGCCTATAGAGTAGAAACTCATTAGAGATAGGATAGCAATATCCTAGAATAAGTACAAATTAGTCTCAGAGTCATTCTTGAGAAAGAGTATCTTAAAAATATAAATGGATTTCAAAAATGATTCGGAATGATTTTAAAGTATTTTATGATATAAAGATTTGTTTGAAATGAAGTTTTCTAAAAATTTCCCTCCATTTTGTTTCGACCTTATTGCTTGGACTCCATACATTAGGATATCAAATTTAGATAAATTGAATCTTATCTGTGTCGTCTTAAATCCATCTTTTGATTTTTTCCGGATGAGTCGTCGTAGAAACACTAGAGGTAGGGGTCGGGGAAATGCGCATGTTGCACCAGAAGTTCCACCGGCAGTTCCAATAGGTTTTGCGCCCATACCTCCCGTTCAACAGGCTGCACCAGCTCCAGTTCAACCATTCGATTTTCCAAGCTTAGTAAGGAGTACACTCAACTGGGAGGTACCAAGTTCTTAGGATCGGAAGGTATTATTGGTGCTCAGCAATGGTTGGAGAATTCGGAGATGATATTTATGGGACTTGAGATTAATGATGCTCGGAAGCGTCATCTAGCTGCTTGGCAGTTCCAGGGATCTGCCAGAGATTGGTGGAGGACTATTACCCACCAGACCGTAGAGACTAATATCACTTGGAATCAATTTAGGTGATATTTTTGAATTGGATTCTATTTTGTTCCTTTTGGTTATCTTTCTCTTTGGAAATTTAGTTCAAATTTTGAATCTTCTTTTAGGGAATATTTTGTTGCCAAGTGGATGCCTACGGCAGGAAAGTCCAAATTATATAGGGAGTTTATGAATCTAAAGCAAGGAAATATGACCTTTGAAGAGTATGAGAGGAAGTTTAACGAGCTATCTAAGTATGGTCTTGGCTTGATCGACACTCCTCTGACAAAGAATGAAAAATTCATTTTAGGAGCATGTCCAGAGTTTTATGAAAGCTTGATGAACCATATTGAACGACCATTCACAGATCTTATGAATTATTCCACCAAATTCGAAAATTCCCCCAACATTAAATGAAAACAAACTGCTCAAACATTCGTTGCTTAGGGATCCTCGGACGGATCGAAGAAAAGGAAGTCGAATTTCAGCCAGCAGCAGAAAAATTGGCAGAAGACACATGGGATTGGATTTTCATCCCAGAAACAACCAGCAGATTTATCCCATGTCACTTGTTTTAGGTGTCACCAAAAACGACATTATGCTAGCAGTTGCCCAACTATGGATAGTTCAGCCGTACCTCCCCCAGCACAGTTAGCCCGGAACAACAACCTCTGTTGTATCTGTCTTCAACCTGGCCATCATAAGAAGGATTGTCCCTCGCAGTAGAAGGGAAAGACTTCTGGAGTATTTGCTTTGACTTCTTCTACCCCTCCTTCTGGCGATGATGCTCAGGGTACGCTTCTTAGTGCCTTTTCTTTATTTATTTCCGCTGCGAGTTATTCTGCTTTTTCTGTGTCTGTGATTCTACGATATGATTTGTATTTACTCCAATTATTATTAATAATCTGTTATTTTGAGTGATTCAAGTCAGACATGTGTGGTTTATTGTCGATTTGAATAGCACAAAATAGTGAGTTGTTACATAAATAAATAAAATAATTGTTATTATGAAATTTCATTTAAAATAAATGTTATCATAAATCTTGTTCAGACAAGTTTAAATTTCATTTGCAATAAAACAACACTTGTTATTCGTTTTATTTATGTGAAATATCTTATGGAATTTCACAGACAGTTAATGATCTTAACTAATCCTTAACTATAACATGCTTGACAAAGATACTGAGAGAACTAAATTTATTGATTTAAATCCAACACACCTTTAGCATTTTCAGTTAGCCTATACAAACAAGAAAAGCATATCAAAGCTCCATAATGATGGAATTTTGATATCATTTGATTTCGAATCATATGAAAAATAAAGAACTTGTTTTTAAGGAAAAATAATTGTATCACCTTTCACTTGACATTGTGAATGGGCAAGTATGTATTAGGTCTCATACATAATGATGTATATGGAGCAAGGAAAACTAGTACAAAAATAGAGTATTTGCGTCCATTCATTTGCATCTTTTGTATAAACAGTAGATGCAAATAGTACAATTTTCATCCATTCCTAATTGAAAATAGACGTAAATAACAGTAAATAAAGATTACTCCAACCTTAGCATCAGTTGTTGTCTATGACCAGACGTGGTAGGGTGGAAATAAAAATTTAGTATAGCTATTTGCCTCCGTTCATTGTATAACTAGATGCAAATATGTGACAGAATAAATTATTTGTGTCTATTATATTAGAAACAGACGCAGATGCAAAGTACTTTATTAAAATTCTAGAGGGAAGGAAATAAATTAATTAGCTATGCATATCGGGGAGGGAGGGAAACGAAATCACTTTCCGCACTCTTCTAAAACAACTTGGGGAAAAATTTAAACCCTAGATTCAATTCAATTTCCGTTTCCTATAGTCGATTGTTATTCCGTATTCTTAAGTCTATGTTTTTTCCAATGGCAGCGTACTTCCTTTGGTAGGTCTGGGGAGGAGAACGTTGGAGACCTTACTGAGGATTTGGCCATGAAAGATAATTACACCATGATTTTTTATTCTACTCTATTTGCAAATTGCATGTACCGTAACATTTCATTTACTGCACAAGTTTTCAGAAAATGGTTTCCTGTGCGAGCAAAACATTTGTCAAAATTTCTCTCTAGAGTTTTTGATGCTATAGAGGTACAACTAGTATTTGATTATGTGAACTTTCATTTCTTATTCAAGGAGCAAAGCTTATTTTTTAGAAAAGTATGGCTATAGGCATTTACAATTTCGTAAAAATGTATTCAAACGATGATTTTCATTCACAATATCATATTAAGATATTGTTTGTAGCAAATTAGTTTTGCCAGTATTCACTTCATCTTTTATCTTTGATCTCTGCTTCTGACAAATGTTAACATTTTTGATGTGAATCTTACAGAGCTTGGAAAAAGAAAATCAGTTTGGATTTAGGGGATATTTGTAAAATTTTGAAAGGTTGCAGAAGAAACCCTTTTAAGGGTTATTGTAGATATTCTGAAATGAAATATAAGATATTTTGAATGTTTGAAGCAAATGTTTGGGAAAGAGAATTGTTTCATACATCAGTTTTGTTAGCTGCAAAGATTATTGCTGCCTATTTCATATGCTAACGATCCCGTAGATATTTGTCATCTAAAATGTATTATTTCATATGAAACCTATGATTAATGAACTGGTAATGTGTAGGAGGATATGATCCTCTCAGGAGAGAGAAGTTCATTCTGAACTTTACTGGAAAATTATCACTTTCGCATTCCAAGTCCACCACACAAGAAATCCAAATGGCTACCCATGAAAAAAAAGGAGCAGACTACATCCTCTTCACTTCCTTCTATAAACTCAAACCTCAAGCCATCGACTCCCTTCGTAAAAAACCTCCTTCTCCCAGTCTACACAATCGTCCCTTCTATCCCTTACCATACTGTTAACGACCCTCCAAATGAAACAAAGGTTATTCTATGGCTTGACTCCCAACCAAAACAATCGGTGCTTTACGTTTCACTGGGTAGCTTTACGTAGTAAGGCACGATGCTTATTCGTGGCCCGTGGAGAGTGTATAGTAAAGTGAAACAAGTGTTAGGGGACAACGATGAGGATGTGATGGTGGTGAAATGGTGCGATCAACTGAACGTGCTGAACCATGGTTCGAGATGAGGATTCATGACGCATTGTGGATGGAAATCTACTTTGGAAAGCGTGTAATGTGGTGTTCCGATGCATGCTTAATTTGATGTTGTTATTGGTGCGACTTGATTCAAACTTATAATCACCCTGTTTTTCTTCATTGCTTTAACAAACATATCCATAGTTATTACAACATAATTTGTCCTTATTGTTTGTATTATACATAGCATAATCCATTCTTTAATCATGGCTGAAGAATAATCTTTGATAACCATATTTTATGTAATGACCTGCCTTTTTGCCCAATTCTTGACCAACTTAAATCGTTCACAAAGACGGATTGTTATGGGTACTTACATATTCGAACAAAAATAACAAAACTTTTATTTCATTTCACTGATTACATCAGAGATACAAGAGATATCAGAGTACCATATATGCTCAGCGGAAGTCCAATGCTCTCAGCGGAAGAAGAAAAACATCAAAACAAGACTCTAGCTTCAAATCTGAATCTAGCTCTAAAATATAAACATGCAAACTAAACTTCTAGCTGCCCGTGCAAAATTATGGGCACATAGAGATTAGGTGTGGAAACAATAAACTCTAGGTCAGCCATGGGACTGGTGTGAGAATTCGAAAATAGTTTTTATTAGGATTCATTTTAAAGTGAGGAAATTCACCGGACCATGCCACTAACGCGGAATGGGTTTACTCCATGTGAACACCCGTGCATATAAATATGCAATGACCTTTGGAAAATGAAGCTATCATAAGTTCGTCCCACATCACACAATGCAAGCAAACACCAAATGGGCGAGTTTTATCTTATGATAACCAAACATGCATTCATACTTGAAATCCTCTTTTAATTATTACATACAGTGTGGAAATCATTTTGCAAATAAATATAGAACCATAGCCCCCATAACCCAAATTGGTTATATTGACATATATGTATACAATCAAAATCCGTATGGCTCATATTGGAGATTTGGGTTTCCAACTTAATGATTCCTGGAATGAAAGATCAATCAGGGATACGAAGCGAAGTGTAACATGGCTTTTTCGTCCATCTCGGACACCAACAACAAATCGCAGGGCAGATCAACGGTTTTCGACCAGACATGGCCCCCCGAACATACCCCAATTTCCCCAAGTTCATAAGTGGCTTCCCACTGCTGCACAGCTTCGTCATCAATTCATATATAACTACACAACCTAACCGCCAGTTTCTCATCAATTCAGGTTGTGAGGTTTGTCGATGTCACGTCATACACAAAGCATTGTTTCAATAAGCCATGCTTTGATCATTACTAGCTCATTTCATAACTCGAGTATGCCACATTGACAATTCATGACATATCACTGATTTCGATCAATGTATACCCTCTAAGTTCGTGTGAGTTAGAGCCGAGGGAAAATATTTGCCACAAATCCGATATATTTCGACGAAATTCAGTGCTATGCGGTCAATTTCAATGTCAAACACACAATCCATACACGTCGTCCTGGGTTTGAACGAAACAACAACCCGAAAATATTCAAATATATTCAGATCTCATGCCACTTATAACCTCGTATCGGGTGTACGGCCTGATCCGAGACATGAGCAATCAATCTAACAATTCGAATATACTCGGTCTTCACTTATCGATATCCAAGCGTTAAGTTTCTTTATAACGTCGTGTTATTACTTGGAATGGTTTTCGGATCCATATCCAATCCCGGACTTTCCAAGTAATAAGCGTATTAAAATAATAGTTGTGGACCACACGAGTTTCTCAATTCAAATATCCTTTCCAAATATTGTCTCTTTACTTCAAATTAAGGTTGGATTCAATTCCCGGAAACCCATTATCATCTTAACCCTTTTCTCAGAATTCAACATTCATTTTCCAACCTTATATTCCAAACAATTTTATTCGTCGTTATCCCGAAACTACCAAATCTTTATTTGGATTTAAATTTCCATTAATATTTTCAAATATAAGTTTATATAAAATTTAATTTACTTATATTTGATATTGATTCATGACTCAGGAAAACACTATCATAATCTGGAAATGGATATGTTTTGATATTTCTGATCGTATTTGTCTACTCCAGTAATTCCATGTTGAATATCAGACAACAAATTCTATCCAAACTCATTCCCTCTTTAATTTAAATCTTATTTCAATTCCATATCATATATTTACATTCTTTTAAATCAAATCCTTTTCCATAATGATTCATGTTTTGAAATCTTTAAATTCAAATCATTTCAAAGAAATGGTTAAAGCGTTACGGAAAGCGTTGCGAAATGTTTACTTAACCAGTCGATCCAAAAATCATCCCAAATTCACAAGTTAAAACTCAAATCACTTTTTAAATAATAAAATATGATCTATCATATATTCTAGATTTTTAAATAAATTCTATAAATCCATTTTATTCAATTTTCTATTACGGTCGACGAACTGCATGTATAATGACCTTTTCAAATTTTAATTTGAACATAACTTGAAAACTATACGATGGAATTTGAAATTACCTCTTTTAAACCAACCCATTTATCGATAAAAATCTGTCTTTTTTCGTTTCACATCAAATTGACTTAAAACATTCAAGTTATTGGATGTTGGCTAGCTTTTTGACCAAGCTACCAAGGCCTACACATACGAAGAAAATGTGGAACTTCACTCCTCTGGCCGTCGAAGACCCGATCGGATCGCCCTACATCACCACAATCGCGATCGCCTCATGTCTCGCGATCCGATCCGTCCAACACTAGCTCGACCCGATCGAATTCCAGAAGCTAGAAAATGAAGATCACGACTTGTTCAACCACGATCCGAAATGTATGGATCTCGCGACACCTGTCCACAACGGCTAATTTGACAATTTCTTCATCAAGATACGAACCAGTACGAGATCCTCGGGATGTGTGCCACGTATGACCGCGATCCATCTGAAGAAATCAGCTATAAATAGCCCAGAACTTGACATTTTTAAGGATCTTTTGGCAATTGAGAGATCTGACTCCACCATTATCATATCTCCATTGTTTCTAATTAGAGTTATCTTGAAATTATTGAGAGAATCATAACTGTAAGAGTGATATCGAGTGAAACTATTGATTGTACTTGCATTCAACATATAATCAACTACCTATAAAGTGGACGTAGGCTCGTTAACGCCGAACCACTATAAATTTCATGTGTTTTTCTGCTTTTTCTTCATATTGTAGTTATAATTCTTCGTAGATCAGGACAACTCGGGTGTTAGACCCAATTTTGGATCTAACATTTTGGTGCTTTCACCGAGAAAGAATTTTTAGTACGTTGGATTGTTGTTCTGTTGTTTGGATAGTCAAGTCCGAAGAAAACAGCCCAAAACTCCACTGTTTCAGTTTTTGAAGATTTCAGTGAAATTTAGATATCATGGTTGGAAAGAAGTCTAAGGAAGTACAAGCTTCGCAGGCGAACGAAGCTGAAAATGAAGTAATTGAAGAAAGTGTGCATGAGCAGCCCGAGGAGGAGGTCACGGATCGCCGAGAGAAGGGGGCGAACCGTTCCATTGAGGGGATCGCGACCCGACCAGCTGAAGGAGTTGCCACACGCTCCCATGACCTCGTCTCGAACCATCCCCATAACACTCACGCGATCCGATCCCAGAGGGGCGCTCTGAGCCATCGAGGTAAGGATCCCGCGATCTAAAAAGACAAGAAGACTACGACCCGACCCGGAAAGGAGGTTATGGCTCGATCCTCTCGTGCTGGCACATTTGCTCGACCTGGCACAATCTCTTTACGTATAAGAGAGAATGTTGATGACCAATTTGACCCTTCTGCCCCGGCTACTGAAGGGGATCTCTCTCGCATTATTGACATGTGGGAGAGATTATTTGACGAGTTAGCTGCTCAGCGGTAAGAGAGTTTAGTATTGCGACAGAATCTGACTGCTATGGACAGGCGAATTGACGACCTCATATGGCAGATGGTTTCCTCACCAACCCGTCTTCCTTCCCCAGAACACACATCCTCGTCTGAGGAGCCCCGGAGAAACCGACGTTGGCCTCCGCTAGAAAGAGCTGAGAACATAGAGCAACTTCGATCTCGGGAAGAAGAAGTGCTTAACCAGGGAACTAGCAATCCTAACTTGGATGAACCTGCATTACCGCTAAGGAATGGAAACGTGGTTGACCCTGCTCAGAATTGACCCAATCCCCCCGCTCATCGCGTTGTTGACCTCAGCAACAGGGGGCAAGGAAGGTCCGCCCGAATTCCAGACTTTGTAGCTGCACGTCAAAGAAATGCTGAAGAATCCCATTGGGCAAGAAGTGCCGATCCTGAGTCCACATTGACCCGGGCAGATGTTGAAGCAATGATCAGGGAAAACATGATAGCTAGCCGAGGGTATAGGGATGAAGATTGGGGCATAGATCGCAGTCATATGCCTTTTACTGATGATATATTGGAGGTCACATTCCCGAGACGTTTTAATATGCCGACAATGAATTGCTATGCGGGCAAATCTGACCCAATCCAGCATCTGATGCGATATTCCTGGTCCATGAATGCCGCCGCAGCTACAGACGAGATAAAGTGTAAGGCATTCCCTATATTTCTGGAAGATATGGCATTAGTGTAGTTTACCCGCTTGCTAGCCCGGTCGATATCCAGTTTCAGGGAATTGAGTGAGAAGTTCCTAAACCAATTCCGCCTTCACGCTCAGAGATCTAAGAATGTGATTGAGCTGTCTCTTATTAAGCAGCGACCGGACGAAAGCTTAAGGTCGTACTTGAATCGTTTTAATTTAGCAGTCAAAGAAGTTAAAGATCTGCATGAGCAAACTGTGTTAATGGCCTTAATTGACGGTGTAGATAAGGATACCGAGTTTGGAAGATATCTGGCCGGCAAACCACCTCCGACCAGAGAAATATTTTATGAAAAAGCTAATGTCCATTTACGAAAGGAAGAGATATATGCTAATCAAAAAAGGAAGGCTACTGATAAGGAAGATATCCAGAGCAATGTGGCCATCAAGCAGACAGGAGATAGCTCAGGAAAGGTTGAAGTCAATGTTGGGAATAAAAATCAAGGAAATGTTCGCCAACCGGGAAACAATAATAGCAATAATCGGAAGAGAAACCGAGGAAATGATTCTCAGAGAAGATCTCGACCCAGGCCTTTTGAGAGTTTCACACCGTTAAATGATACATTGGAACATATCTTCCTGGACACATATAACGTCCTTCCATATAAAAGGCCTCCTCCGAGAGAGTCGACAAACAAAGAGCGTGAAACCGGAAAGTTCTGTCTGTTTCACCGAATCCATGGTCATTCCACAAATGAATGCCGTCATCTGAGAGACCTGGTCGAGAGGCTTCTCCGAGAAGGAAAACTCGATGAGTGCAGGGTCACACCCAGAGACAGGGGGCAAGCCGCATCTGCCCCAAACCAAAATCAAAACCAGAACCAGAATCAGAGCCAGCCTACTCCCCGGTTGACCGCTCAGCAAAAGGGGAAGAACATTGTCATTAACACCATAGTAGGAGGGCTTCATCTGGCCAGGCATAGCTTTAGGGCAATGGACCAGTATGTCAACGCAGCTAAACAACCCCTAATGGCAGGAGAAGGCAGTAACCCTGAGGACATTGCTCCAGCCAAACAACAGAAGACAATGACCGATGACATCATATTTCATGACAGGGATAGCGTCGGCGTTCACTCCCCAACCGAAGACCCATTAGTAATCACAGCCGCAATTGGTCCATCCATAGTCCATAAAGTTCTGGTAGATAACGGAAGTTCGGTCAACATTTTGTTCAAGAAAACGTTCGACCCAATGAAACTTGAGCCGAAGGACTTAAAACCATGCGAAGGGTGGATACGTGGATTCAATGGAGCATCCACTGCTCCCATGGGATATGTGGAGTTGTCGGTAACCCTTGGGGAAGGGGAGTGCCAGAGAGTAAGAATCCTTCCTTTTGTGGTTCTGCACGTCGAATCCCCATATAACGCATTTCTAGGCCGACCGGCCTTAGCAAAGTTCAGAGCTTGTATAGCCCCTTGGTGTTTATTAATGAAGTTCCCAACTGAAGCTGGTATAGGTACAATAAGAGGAGATCAAGTTGTGGCTCGAGCATGCTACATTACAGAGTTGAAGATGCTCCGCAAAGGAAAAGATGTAGAAACCAAAGGCGCTTCCTCCCCGGCAAGGGAGGAAACGTTATAGCAACTAAAGAAAATAACCATGGGAGTGTCGCCCAGAGAACTTATCGAGGACATAGATCCCAGAGAGGACGAAGAGCCTGGGGGTAGAATGGCGACTCCCAATGAGACAATTGTGGATATTCCAATCAATGATGGAGACCCAGAGAAGGTCCTGAAGATTGGATCCCACTTAGACCTTATTCGAGCCGGAGAGCTAACGGATTTTTTAAAAGCCAATTTAGATGTATTCGCTTGGACCCACTCGGACATGTGTGGGATATCTCCTTCGAACATGAGTCATTCGCTTAGCATCAACCCGAAGCATCTTCCTATCAAACAGAAAAGGCGAATGCTTGGCCCGGAGAGGTCGGCTGCTTTGAAAGAGGAAGTTGAGAAATTGAGAAGTAATGGGTTCATCAGAGACTCAACATATCCAGATTGGATTTCCAACCCAGTCTTGGTAAAAAAGGCTAATGGAAAGTGGTGCACCTGTATTGATTTCTCGGACCTAAATAAAGCTTGCCCAAATGACAGTTTTCCGTTGCCAAGAATTGACCAGCTGGTGGATTCGATAGCTGGCCATGAACTCCTCTCTTTCATGGATGCTTATTCGGGGTACAACCAGATCCCTATGCACGTCCCCGATCAAGAACATACAAGCTTCACTACAGATTTAGGATTGTATTGCTATGTAATGACGCCTTTTGGCTTGAAAAACGCCGGTGCTACATATCAGCGATTGGTTAATAGGATATTTTATAACCAGATTGGGAAGACGATGGAGGTGTATGTCGATGACATGTTAGTGAAATCTAAACAATCACCCGACCATACTACCGATTTAGCAGAAATGTTTGAAATTCTCTGCAAGTATGGAATGAAATTGAACCCTTTGAAATGTTCATTTGGGGTAGCATCGGGAATTTTTTTAGGGTTTATCGTCAATTCGCGTGGGATCGAGATTAACCCAGATCAGATCGCAGCAATCCGGAATATTCAGAAACCTAGACAGATTAAAGATGTGCAAAGCCTCGCAGGGAAAGTAGAAACATTGAGTAGATTTATCTCCAAAGCTATAGATAAATGTATCCCCTTTTTTGAATTAATAAAGCGAGGAAAGCGCAACTTCGAATGGACCTCTGATTGTGTTGAAGCATTCCAGAATCTTTTGAATCATTTAGAAAAACCCCTGATTTTGTCTAAACCCGTAGATCATGAAGAATTATTCATATATTTGGCGGTGTCATCCAATGCGGTCAGTTTGGCTTTGGTTAGAGAAGAGGATAAGGTGCAAAGACCAGTATATTATGTTAGTAAGAAGTTGGCGGCAGCTGAACGAAATTATCCAAGGATAGAAAAGCTTGCATACAATTTGTTGATTACATCGAGGAAGCTTCGCCACTATTTTCAAGCTCACCCGATTACTATATACACTGATCACCCGTTAAAACAAGTTCTTCAAAGGCCAGAGGCTTCGGGAAGATTACTTAAGTGGAACATTGAACTAAGTCAGTTTGATTTGAATTTTCAACCCCGACGATCAATAAGGGGGCAAGTGCTGGCAGACTCCATAGCAGAGTTTACCATCCCATAAGATGACATAATAAGCGAAGAAGTCGATCCGCTAAGGCTACTCCTCGATTCCAGTGCCTGGAAGTTGTTCACTGACGGAGCAAAGAACGATAGACGATCTGGTGCCGGAGTGGTACTCGAAACTCCAGAAAAACGGCTGATGTACTATGCTTTCAGATTGGAGTTCCGCGCCACTAACAACGACTCAGAATACGAAGCCCTAATTGCTGGTTTGAAATTCGACAAAAGGAGTTGAAGATTCAGAAGTTAGACATCTTTTGCGACTCAAAAATAGTTGTGAACCAGGTCATAGGAAAATTCCAGGCCAAAAGTTCTAGGCTGATATCATATTTAGAAAAAGTGAAAACGTTGATGGATGGTTTTGACCATCACACCATATCCCACATTCCTCGAACAAGAACCAAAAAGCAGATAAATTGGCGAAAATGGCCAGTTCTGATAGTCCTGAAAATACAGAACTGGTCTCGATGGAAGTCTTATAGTCACCTAGTATAGATCAGATGGAAGTTGATCCGGTACTAGATGTTGAACCTGAAAGGGAGTCGTGGATGACTCCTTTGAAGAATTTCCTAATTTATGGAACGCTCCCTGCGAAGAAAAGTGAGAGGCGTGCAATAATTCGGAAGGCCTCACGGTATGTGTTACAAGAGGGAGTCCTGTATAGACAAGGATTTTCAATGCCCCTCCTCCGATGTATTGCCCACAGCGATATTCAACGCCTATTGCAAGAAGTACATGAAGGAGAATGTGGAGATCACACGGGAGGCCAAACATTGGCAAAGAAAATAATACGATATGGTTATTTCTGGCCAACCGTAAATAAGGATGCGGCCAAATACGTGCGACTTTGTGACGCCTGCCAGATATTTTCTAAGAACCATAGGGCCCCATCAAGCCAGTTGAAGATGGTGACGAGTCTGTGTCCCTTCGCTATGTGGGGAATCGATATCATTAGAAGCCTCCCCATAGCAAGGGGCGGAGCAAAGTTCGCTATCGTAGCCGTGGATTATTTTACCAAATGGGTAGAAGCAGAGCCATTAACCACAATAACAACCAAGCGAGTAATTAGCTTCATTGTTAGAAACATTATATGCTGATTTGGGATCCCAAGAATCGTCATAACGGATAATGGAATTCAGTTTGACAGTACCGAGTTCAGAGATTTTTGCTGGAAATATCACATCGAGAAAAGGTACACCTCTGTGGCATATCCGCAAGCGAACGGCCAAGTGGAGGCGGCAAATAAAGCGATTAAATCTATCCTGAAGAAGAGATTGAAGCGGGCCAAGGCCATGTGGGTCGATGAATTGCCTTTGGCACTATGGGCTTATTGAACGACCTATAAATCGGCAACGGCCATACGTCATTCTCCCTCACCTTTGGAACTGAAGCGGTCATCTCGATCGAGTTAGAAGTACCTT
The DNA here is from genome assembly GCA_030737875.1 of Allium sativum. Taxonomy (NCBI): domain Eukaryota; kingdom Viridiplantae; phylum Streptophyta; class Magnoliopsida; order Asparagales; family Amaryllidaceae; genus Allium; species Allium sativum. The sequence goes on from CM060916.1 coordinate 448,361,621, forward strand.
CTCACCAAGTCGCCTATTACGACCCGATGACCAACAATGAGTTTCTCCTTGAATCCTTGGACATGATCGAAGAGAAGAGGGACGAAGCCGATTTACGTGCCTTAAGACATAAGCAACAGATAGCTCAATATTACAATAAGAAAGTCCGAGCAAAAACCTTTGAACCCGGAGACTTGGTTCTAAAACGTGTCTTCCCATACTCAGAGCATATGGGTCCGAAATGGGAAGGACCATATTCCATCCTGCGAAGACTTGATAATGGAACCTTCAAGCTAGCAACCATAGATGGAGACGAAATCCCCAGAGTGTGGAACGCCTAGCATTTGCGGCCTTACCTGACGTGAAATCGTCAGTTTCATTCTTTTGTTTGTAGGACCATGTAAAAAGGCACGACTTGCCTAGAATAGTCTGGTTACTTGAACAAAAAATTATAAAGTGGACGTAGGTCATGATTCGACCAAACCATTATAAAATATGGTGTGTCATTTACCTTTACTGCACCATTACCTATTTTCTTTATCTCGATTAATATAAATTATTGTTATTTTTTGAGTCTGTCACAGATTATGCAGCAATATTGGAACACATAATGCACTGTGCCACAAGGTAAAAGAGGAACCATAATCGAGGACCACAAGGTGCGGCAAAGTTAATCACCCCACGATCAAACTCTAACTCCCCAGAATCAGGAGAGAGTTTAAAGGACGCGAAGATGACGTCCGCAAGGCGTGAAGGTGCACCATGATAAAACCGCCTTTCCACCACTCTAACCCGCTGAAGGATTGGGAGAGTATAAAGGCGCCAGAGATTTAGCGCCCCCAGAATTTCTGCCCCGCTGAAGGATCAGAGAGCAGACCTGAAACGAGCTCGAACTCTAACCCGCTAAAGGATCAGGAGAGTATAAAATTGTTAGAAATTTAGCGCTTACAGAATCCTTTCCCCCTACCTCTCACAATAGGGGGCAACACGCATGACTCAAATCAATCATTAATAAGCCCTGGGCAGGCATCATTTTAAATGATTGATTGGTGGCATACACGCACACATTACATCTCTACACAAAAAATTTAAAATTTTGCTAACGCGAATCATGATTAGTTATGGTTTAAATATTTGTGGCTAACGCGATAAATTAAAATTGCAGGTTCGCAGGTTTAGTTCCCCTTTTTTTATGTGACTGATCTATCTTGAAGGGAAACTCCTGTTCATATCACGACAAGGATGAAAATCAAGGTCGACCAAGACGAATCATCCCCTCATGCCGTTATTTTGGCTACTCAGGAAGTTGCACAGAGATGCAAGGAACTCGGAATCACTGCATTGCATATTAAATTAAAGGCAACAAAAATAAATTTTTATTTACTAAGATGCAGGGATACAAGATATGATAGCTAAACAAAAGTGAGGGTCATTCTCACAACTACATTTTCTGGCCAGTGGAAAGTCTAAAAATCCTAAGAACAAAATATGAACTAATATCTGCATCCTACTCATGCTTGGGGGTTATTTTGGCTTTATGCTCTTCTTCTGCTTCCCCGACTCCTCCTTGTCAACACCCAAACGATCACCTTTTTTCCTCTACCTCTTGTCAACAAGACGCTCTGGTGAAGAACTAGAAGATTGAGAGGCTAGTTGTGAAGTTATTGATCGGGAGGAAAATCTTATGACCAACCCAGTTTTGGGATCGATTTCAGAAATAGGGGGCACATATACTTGGTCATGTTCCCCTTTCATATGGAGCAACTGCCTCTCCTCCTCAGCCTGTTGATCAGGCAAGGTTTCACCACCACCCTTGATTTCGTCTGTAATAAAAACATCCTCCTCTTCATCCCCGTGACCACCTTCCGTGTCCTTCAAAGCAGCAATGACCTCGGCATCTGCAGGAACATCAGTGCTGGGTACCACAGATGCCATGGTTACTTTTTCACCACCCTCAGTTCGCTTTGAAGTCTCAGAAATTTCAGCATCAGTGCCTAAGGGGATATCAACTTTCTCTGCCTCTGCTTTCTTTTCTCCCTTTTCTCGGTCAATGTATCACCTGTATTACAAGAGGCACATGTTAGTAACTCAATGGGTTGCTCCGCGGAACGGCGAAAAGTCATAACTGCTTTGGAAAATTGCGGGGAAAATATGGATATACCTTCAGCTGATATTTCATCTAAGTTTGCAGCAGAAACTCCGACAGCCGGAGGAGTTGGGCGTAAGGGAATTAACGGATCGTCAGGATTATATTCCTCAACTTCGGAGGCCTTGAGTTCCGTCGCTGAGCTCGATCCCTTGTCAAGTTTGCTCTTGCCTTTGGCCTCAATCTTCTCCCTTTCCACCTCTTCTCGGATTAGGCGTCTCCCCTCCTCCAAATCCTTTGTTCTTTTCCTTTGAGGAGTCTCTGCATTAGCTGGCCTTCATCAATCTCTCTGACCTTCAGTCGTTGCTTCTCATCCTCGACAATTGCATCCCATATGTTGGCGAGAGTAACGTGATAGTCTGGGATCCAAGAAATATCTCAAGTTTTGATGACTTGGCCTAAGAAGTCGAATATCAGCTCCCCGAAACCTTCTATTTCTTTTTCGGCTTCGGCAAGCTTGTCAGCAGTGGTGGAAGCTGATTCAAGAATGCTGTTAGCACTGTTCTCGGCAAGAACCGCTCGCCACTCCGCTTGAACAAGTTGGTCACTCATGACCTCTTTTTCTTTCTTGGTAGCCGCAAGACTATCTTTCAAGTCCGCTCACTCCTTCTCCCAAGCAGCCTTGTCAGCATCGAAATGACTCTGCGCTGCCCTCAAATCAGCATTGGCCATTCTAAAATCCTCTATTTCCTTTTTCAAAGATAATCGTTCTTGGCTGTTAGAATCCAGCTCGCTATGAAAACGCTTCCTGGCTTCCTCCAATTATGTCTTGTAGTTCTCTACGTCTCGCTGAGCTAAAGCCAGTTGAGCCTGTGCATCCTCCAGTTCCTTTTCCATTTTTCTCCTGGCACTTTCATTATTCTCAATTCTCACTTTGGATCTGGCCGCATTCGTTTCTAGCTGACGGATGGCATTCGAAAGGTTAACGGCGTGCTTTTTCATTACCTCATACTGTTTGGCTACATGGCACACATATCCTATCATCTCAGTATCCCAGTCCCTGGGAACCGGCCCAAGATCCGGTACAAACATCATCCTCTCAAAGAAAATGCCGAGGAATTCCTTGCGCAAGCACACCAATCTAGCTTGATTCTCGGGAATATGGGTAGCATCTCGCGCAACAAGACTGTCGGAGTTGTGATCGTCAGGAGAGACCAGAGTTTCTTTTCCTTTCTTCGCAATCTTGTCCTCGTCTTTATTTTTGACCTCTGACTCGCACTGTTTCTTGGAATATTGGACGTGAGAGGGCGTACTTTTTGGAGGGGTTAAGTCCCTAGGAAGTTGCTTACCCCCAGCCGGTGGCAGTGGGCGACTGTGAGGTTTCCCGGGACCATACCTGGAAGGAGATCGAGATCGTGTAGGATAAGCTTGAGGAGGGTCGCGAGGCCGATAACTGTCCCTCCCCTGACTATCGCTGCGAGCAGGATTTGGATGAAGACTAGGTGTGCCTTCACGAAGAGGGCGATAAGAATAAGATCGTTTGCGAGAGATCTTTCCTGCAAGAGAAACAAGTACATATTAAAACCTTGAATACTATTGGTATAAAAGTGTGGGGTCAGACAATGCATGTTATTTGTGCATCCCATATAATTCCCCCTAACAGACTAGGGCCCGAAGTTAGGCTCGTCTGGGTAGTCTCTCGTTCTTCAACTGGAACAGTTGTTTCCTCAGAGATAGGAAAAAATGGCTCCCCTTCGAAGTCTTCCTGTGTATATACATCGTCGGGTATAGGAATCTTGTTCAATTCTTTAAATAACTGCTCCTCTGTTAAATCATCGGGAGCGGCAGGCTCAACCGGTAGAGAGACCCTTGAGGGGGAACCCCTCGGAGAGGTTGGGATTTCCTTGAACTCGTCAGCTCGGACCTCATCTCCTCTATATACATTTAAATCTTCATCGTCCTGGTTAATTATCGGTGAAGGACTCTTATGAAGTTTAGTTGTCTCTGCTGCCTGTGACGTTCCTTCTCCCTCGGCCGGGGGCACATATTTGTAAGGTTTGCCACCCGCGCCAAGTCCAAATCTTATATCCACAAGGTGGTGCTTTTGAAGATTCTCGTCAGTAATACATTTCTTGATCCTTAGGAAGTCGGATTTGCTTTTCAGAAGGAGGGATGGTCGATTACTATACATCAAGCCCTCCGTCTTTGGAAAGGTATGATTTACATAGAGGAAAGAAGTATGTTAGCGCTTCGATTTCTTAAACAGATTATTCATTCAAAGGTTTAAAATTTACTTGATTTAAGCCATCTTCTTGCACACGCAGCTTGTCTCTTTATATAGAACCAATCGGCCTTGGGATCCCCTATGTTGTTGTAACCATCAGACAAGACCTTCCTATTTACTACAGATTCGAAGAAAGAAAAATTTGGGGTTGCGGTAGAACGATGCTTGAAAAGGTAATAGAATTTCAAGTCTTTAAATGTGAGCTCAGTTTGCAAGATTTCCGCATACGCAATGTATAAAGTGTATAGGGCTGCGTTGCATTGGGATGAAGTTGCATCGGAGCAATACCCAATCGTTTTAAGGTTTCAATGATGATTGGAGGAAACGGAGGAATAGCGCCTACCCAGCACATGAGTCGGCTAACTGTCATATACCCTTCCGGAGCCAGATGAGGTCTATCTTCGCTTCCAGCTGTTCTCACATCATCCCAGGGGATCCCGTGTTTCAAGCAGATTTTCTTAAGTTTTATGTCATCTAGTTTGGAAGCTAAAGAGTCCGTGAATTTCTCTATTTCTAGTACACCAGGAATCTCATCGGGAGCTCGGTCATCTACCTCGGACTCCTCATCAAGTGAGGTACTCTCAGATGAATCCGATTCTGTTTCTGCCTCGTATTCGGATTCAAAGTCCTCACCCTCTGGGTTAATTGGAAGAACCTCGGGGTTGTGATGCTCGGACGTCCCGGGATCCATCTCTGTTTCAGATCTTGAAGGGGAACGATTATCCGACATTACTATTTAGGCGAATAAACGTGAGAAATTAGAATGTAATTACTCATCCCCCGTGTGTGCAAGTGCAAGTGTGTGTTTGTGCATGCATAGGAAGAAAGCATAAAAATTAGCAAGATCATCGAAGTATTAGTTGTCATATGCAGTCAAGTTATGCTGTTGTCTAGTTCAGAAAGTTTCAAGGGCTCTAGGCTAACTGACCATTGATATACCAGAGTTAAGTTGCATTGTTTATTTAAGGTTCATCAGATCGCTCATCATTTGGATCATGACGCGATGCCGGATCGTGGTACATCTCTAGATCGTGGAACGGGTATGGATTCACAGCGAAAACACTGACTTGTGGAAGAGTATTGGATCATGAACACCGGAACGGATCGCGATGACCTCTCGCGATCCACATTCCCTTTCCCTCTCGTGAACCAGTGACCCCCTTCATGACCACGACCCGATCCGTTCTCCAAATCCTACTCCTCCTATTTCCTCCCACCACGATCCGCTCCCAGGCCATCGCCACGATCCACTGCCTCGCCATTCTCCTTCATCTTTCTCCTCTTTCCTCCTAACCCACGATCCGACCTAACCCGCTCCTCTTCTTCTTCCTCGTTTCTCCCTCATCATCCCTCCATCTCCGAACTCAAACCGCTGAACCCATCAATCAAGTCGCCTCCCAAGCCTCGAACACCACAAAACACCGTCGTCGTTTCCTCTCAAATCAGTGTAAACTCAAGACAAGCGAAGAAGAAATCACATGGAAACACTCCTAATGTAATTACCTCTTTGATTTAAGCAAAGAAATGATTTGATTCTTCGAAATTTACGGCATAGAGACTGAGTAGGAGAATAAATAGGCGGCGGCGGAGATAGCAAGAAAAAGAAGGGAACGTATGGGGAGGGGCCCGATTTATATAGAGGAGGAGGTGACTCTTTGTCTCCCTTTCTTTGTCGCGATTCGATCCATGGAAGCCCACGGGCTGCGGTCGTTGGAAAAGGCCCATCAGGGTTAACGATCAAATCCCTTCATTTGATCAGCACGTGGTATCCACTCTGGTAGCGAACCACGCAGAACCGAACTCGAAAACAACTATGAAACAAAAGAGGTGAAAATACGCGCAAGGATTGGAAAACATACTCGATAGGCTAATTTTTACTTCCTCCAAAATTCCAGAGATAGAAATCATCCGATAAACGGAGAAAAGATTGAAGATTTTACTGGATATTTATACCAGTCAAGGGATGCGACTCTTTAAAAATGACACGACGGTACAGACGGGCAGACACGACCTCTGATTTGCGCCACTTCATAAAAAGACAACTCAGAACTTTCGAAGCACGTTCCATCCTCAATAGAACATACTTCGAGGGGGAAAATGTTGGCTAGCTTTTTGACCAAGCCACCAAGGTCTACACATACGAAGAAAATGTGGAACTTCACTCCTCTGGCCGTCGAAGACCCGATCGGATTGCCTACATCACCACAATCGCGATCGCCCCATGTCTCGCGATCCGATCCGTCCAACACTAGCTCGACCCGATCGAATTCCAGAAGTGAGAAAATGAAGATCACGACCCGTTCAACCACGATCCGAAATGTATGGATCTCGCGACACCTGTCCACAACGGCTAATTTGACAATTTCTTCATCAAGATACGAACCAGTACGAGATCCTTGGGATGTGTGCCACGTATGACCGCGATCCGTCTAAAGAAATCAGCTATAAATAGCCCAGAACTTGACATTTTTAAGGATCTTTTGGAAATTGAGAGATCTGACTCCACCATTATCATATCTCCATTGTTTCTACTTAGAGTTATCCTGAAATTATTGAGAGAAACATAATTGTAAGAGTGAGATCGAGTGAAACTATTGATCGTACTTGCATTCAGCATATAATCAACTACCTATAAAGTGGACGTAGGCTAGTTAACGCCGAACCACTATAAATTTCGTGTGTTTATCTGCTTTCTTCATATTGTAGTTATAATTCTTCGTAGATCAAGACAACTCGGGTGTTAGACCCAATTTTGGATCTAACATTGGAGCTTAAAATTTAAATCTATATTAACGAACTCATGTGACGCATTCAATTCAAACCGTTCAATGACTTAGATAAGTCGTCTATATTATTCCTAAAGTAACCTTAAGTTTTCGGGATCTCAATTAAAATCATGTCCCAAATTTACAAGTCTCCATTCATTTAAGTCGAATTAATAATAAATTCCTTCAAATCGTTCCAACTTACAGTCAATTAGAATCAAATGTCTAAATACAAAACCACTTTTTGATTTGTAACTCAAATACTTCGAACTTACTCTTCTAAACCCGATCCAACCATTCCAACTTGAAAATGTTTTCAGGCTCCATCAAAACTAAATAAAATATTTCCAACTTGTTTACTTATTGCAAAGCTGACGAATAACTGTTACAAAATAAACGTTTACAAATGTTTATGTAAAACCCTATGTAAATTTAAATCATCTTTCCTAATTAAGTTGCAAAACAAGGGTCTAAAACTAATTATAACACATTTAAGACACTTCGGTCTTTTACGAAAGTCGGTTAACCATCCTTATCTTCGATTTTGAAACCCTTCGAGATCTAAATTCAAAACTAACTTTTTTCGGTTATTTTTTGATATTTAAATAATTAAATTTCACAGAAAGGAGATTTAAATCGGTTGAGTGTACATCTCCACAACTATAGTGAGTGTTGCAACCATAAACGAATCGATGACAGTCATATTAACATTAATCCATCCATCGCAAGCACAATAACTGAAACAACCAATTTCATTTGTGCCCAAAGCGTTACGCCCAATAACGCTTAGTGTTCAGTGTCATTTTAACTACAAAATAGTTTATCCAACATTTCATCCAACCATTCATATTCACAACGATCAGTTAACTCAATCTGATTATCAACTAATTTTAAATATACCGTTTCAACTAATTTAAATAAAATTTTAAATTATTAATTCTCACCCAAGGCTTTCCAAATCCTTCGCCGTCAAAGCTTGTATCCACTGCAACCACGGACGAGCACGTGCAAACTGGTGGACACTTTTATCATCGCGTGCAGATCATAAACTAATATATATATATATATATTCTCTTTTTTTCTCGTTTTCATGCACCTGGACGTCATTTCTTTCTAAGTTAACGGATTAACAAATTAAATTAACTAAACTGAGTTGTTATAAACTGTAATTAACTAACATAATTACATATAATTCTACCTATATATATCATCTAACCCCAAGAGCCAAACTCTACAGACGCAAGACATGGTACTCCTCCCTACTACAAGCATAGTTTTCATGACCGTGCCGTGTCTCGAACCGTGATAGCTCAAGGTCGGAGGTTTTGAAGGTCGGATCGGTCGAACCGTAAGAACCGTGCGGACATGAATTTTAACTAAAACTAGTATATTAATACATGATATTAGGAATTTGGCACGAAAAACAAAAATTTACTGCCACTCATATAAAACAGTGTCTCAGTGGCGCATTTAATCATAACAAAACAGGCATATGCTCTTTTATTTAATTTGCAATTATTACAATTTACAGTTGTCTCTCTTTCTTCCTTCTCCAAAGCAATCTTCCGCCTTCCCAGACTTTCTTCCATCTCTTTTTCTTTCGCATCTTCTCCCTCGGCCAAAATGGAACCAGTCTTTGCAGGATTACAAACCTAAAAACCGCAATTTTCCAACCCTAAGAACCGCGATTCTCAAGGTCGAACCGCGGCTAGCCGTGGTTCGCGACTAAACACGGCTATTCCACTTTCCGGGCCGTCGAAGGTGATGGCTCGAGGTTTTTATGGTCAGACCGAGGGTTGGGTCCGGTCATGAAAACTAGGACTACAAGTAGTCTTCTCGACCATGCCAACCTTCTCCTATACCAAACATGTGCCAGCAAGCTTCATGCGCACATGCTACTTGCACAAGTTCGGACACATGCACCTTTAGTCTCCTCTAGCTGCCTTCCTATACATCCGTCGGCACATGCATCGCATCCACAAGTCCATAGCTCCGCATGCACAATACTCTTGTCCAAACTTTACTTCGTTTTTTTCCATCTATTTTATTTTATTTGGAGAGCGAACTGTTCAAGTGGGGAATCATGGGTTTTCTAGTCGAGGTGAGTGGCAGACTGTAAGAAGTGACAGATGAGTTGCTAAGGGCTGATATTTGACATGAGAAAGGTGGGTTCTTGCATGTGTTTTTAAACGGGGTAGGGACTATTGTTTGCTTCTTCTATTTTTTTTTTCTTTTCAATATAAAAACTAAAACGAAATCATGGGTTCACAAGGACAATCAACCAACCAAGTCTCAACCTGAGGAAAGAGATCTAAAGTAGTTGCGGTTGTTGGAAGTGGAGAGAGGAAGTGCGGTGGTCGATGGGAATGGTTATAAGGGGAGAGCAGCTACTTTGCTATGGCAGGAGATGGAAGGGGTGCGGATTTTTAAGAGGGGGTTTTCGGTTGCGGAGTTTCCAGCGAGGAATATGGGTTCAACAAACTAACATTGCTTGGCACTTGCGTTTTAAAGGTGGCAGACTGATGGGTGGTTGTCGCGGTGGAAAGTGAGGTGACAGGAGGCTGAATGGGGAGGCCAGAACGCTTTCAGTGGAGATGTACTTGAAAATTGTGGAGCAAACATGAGGGAAGGAGCTGTTGTTATATGTATACTGAGCAGAGAGGGAAAACAAAGGGTAGTGTGGAGGAGTTGGTGCCGCCAGTCGAGAAGTGGCGGATGTGATGAGGGTAGAGGGAAAGGTCAGTTTGAAGAGGAAGACGAGTAACAAAAAGAAGCAGATGAAAGTACGGGTGAAAACAAATAAGCATGCATGCTTTATTAATTTGTTTCCATATGGTTTTTTTTTCATAAATTTTCTTCCTGCTGAAACTTTGAATCCAATTTTCCAACGGTGAAGAAGGAGACGCGTTTGAAGGAGGAGAGCACATGGAAAAATTTCCAGAAATCGAAGGACATCTGTCTATTGGTCTCACGATGCAATAGAAGTGTGAACCCTTTGACCCGTAAACAACCAAGTATCCACCGTATGAAAGAAAGATGGATAATTGTTAAAGGGTACGAGGCATGCCAAATGAACAAGCGTACATTTAAAATTGTCGAAGGATACAAAACAAAAAGCACGCTGGAAAGAAGAAATGTGGGTTCGAGGCAAATTGTTTTCAACATGTGTCCACCGTTATATGAATTTAAACTTTGTTGAACATCTAAGGCAAGAACAACTTAAATAATCAAATAAATGTTAATGCTTTAATGAAAACCAAGTTAGAAGCAAATGAATTAAATTCTCATGTTTAAATTACAATTTCATATCTCGAAAGTCAATTTCAATTATTCAGTAAATAAATATCAATTAGTGAACTGGTAATAACGTTAAATCTTAACTAATCATTCATATCTACATAACTGTATTGACCCGCATTCTATGCATCAAAGGATCGTAGAATATTTATTTCTTCCACATACGAAGTTGTATGGTCTTGTATCTATGGGAGACGACTATTGGGGTCATTTCCCATGTTCATGATTTTTGTCGATTTCTAAATAACCGTTTTGCCCCTAGCTGATCTTATTTCAGCCATAACTTTTGATTGGAAAGAAGTTTTGACCTGAAGCCACTTCCATTGGCTCCGGATGATGGTTTACAATTCCGTAGGGTGGTCACATTAGCCAAACTGACTTGCCGTTTGGGAGATATGGCTGAAACCTTGTCTAGAAGATGAAAAACTACTTAATTGGGCTTAACTGGGTAATTAACCGCTAGGCCCATTTGGGAATTTTGGGATTAGGGATGTATAGGAGCTGATTAGAGTTAGAAAACATTTCTTTTAGCCGCCACTTTCATTCTTGGAACCCTAGTAATGGCCTCCAACATCTAAAACATCTCTAAACCACTTTTTAATTAAAGATTAGGCTTAGCAACATTAAATCAAGGAAGACCTTCACCAAATCAGAACTAAGTCTGCTGTTAGACATCAGTATTCAGTGCCAAACAGAGAATCATTTCAGATCTGAGTTTTATTTATTGCCAAGGTGAGTGATTTGCAAAGTTTTTCACTAATTATGGTTAATTAAGGGTAATTAGTGTTGATTAGCGAATTTATACATTAATAAATTCTAGAAAAATATCTATAAAATTCGAAATGATGTTTTAGAACTCTGTTTAAAATTTGGGCTAATCTGATTAAGTTTTGCTAATTATATCATTAGATTTGCCTAAACCTGCTTAAGGGAAAATATGGGGTTTTGACTATGTTTGATCCGTTTTAACTTATCATATTGTTGTTTTGATGTTTGTGAATGATTATATATGTTGCTATGACTGTATGGTATGCTTTGTGTTTCTCTAGAAGTGTTAGAAAGGTCGAAAACGCCGTCGAATGGCGTAAAACAGTCGTTGGAAAGAAGTGCAGGAAATCAGTTGAACCGGATCGGATCGCCCGCCCCTCTTTACCCGACCCGACCAGATGGTTGAGCACGACCCGACCCGATGGTTGAGCACGACCCGAACTGTGGCCCATCTCCCCTTGAGTCATGAAGTTGTTGGACTGAAGCCAGGACCACGAACTGATGAGGGATCACGATCCGACTTTGTTTGGTGACCATGAGTTGAAGCACAACTGGACAGAGCTATGGAGCTACCCCGACCTGAAGGATACGACCCGACCCGAAGGGGTTGCCACGAACTGCTGATGCACGACGACCCAAACCAGGTGGAGTACCGCGACCCGATCTAAAGGGGGAAGCACGACCCGACCCGAACAGAGTTGAAGGCCACGGACTGAACAAAGAGGGAGGGACCGATCCAAAGTGATGTGAAGGACTGAACTGATCCGGAGAAGACCAAACCCGAGATGCAAAGGTAGTCCGAATGAGAAGTTTATACTCAGGATCTGTAACACCCCACCTCCGTTAAGGACACTCATAAAGGGAATGCCTTAACTTTGGTGGAGCATTTTAGTAAACAGAACAGAAAATTTCAAGACAGATAAACAATACTTGAGAAAATATAACTTTATTACAGTGGAAAACAGAAATCAGTTTGGCTACATCTTTACCAAAAACTCAAGTACATAAATATCAGTCTTGTTCAGAAAATCATCAGAGTACAAAACTTTAAAATCATAATCCCCACAGAAGATGCCATAAGAAGTTAAGCTATACTTTACGCACTTCAAGCACTTCAAGCAGAAGGAATCCGGATCAAGCTAAAGTATTCCCTCCTTGGAAAACCTAGGGGGGAATGGAAGAAAAAGGGGCGAAAACAAGCAAGGTCAGACATAAAGTGTGGCAAGTCCAGTGACTTTCAGCATATGAACAGATAATAATAATTATGACATGAAAATAAGCTGGATAAGAGATAACAGTAACAGAAGCAGCAGATGTACTTAGGTTAAATTGAAGAAACAGAATAATATTACTTTTCATTTCTCTGCACTAATACTAGTATAACAGGATTAGGTGTCACCCCCAATGTCTAAACTGAACCAGAAACGGGAATGGAATAATTTCCACAGAAGAGAATGCTAGTAATGGGCCTTTACCACCCCAACAGAAACAGACAGAAATAGAATGCTAATAATGGGCCTTTACCACCCGAACAGAAGGTACAGGAACAGAAACAGATTAATCCCGACGGAAACAGAATGTAGAATTAGGTGTACACTAGTAAATGGGCATTTACCACCCAAACAGACGGTACCACGCAGAAACAGACAGGTGTTGCCACCAAACAGAAACAGACGGTACCAACAGAAACAAACAAAACTAAGTGTACCCTAAAACCCTACCCCAAGCGATCGTCTCCCTAATACATAAATACCATGTGTCAGCCCCACAATAGGGTGTATCACTCCCTAAAGTGACAACCAATTGGCACAGACCTATTTACAGATGTCACGGCGTCTTACATCCACAGAGGCAGGCCGGGATCCATGCACGCACATGATCAGGTTGGAACGCACCATCAACACCCCTCGCCATTATCAGAATGAACCACTTATAATTAGTTCTGTAAGCGTGCCCGGACCCTACCTACTGTTGGGTCAAAATTTTGATACCATAAAGGGTTACTGACTAATATGGGTCCCAAACAACAGATGACACAAGTAATTTCCCTCCTAACCTTCTGTCGCCAGACTAACAGATTTCAGATTAACTTTTTTACAAGTTCAGACATACAGAGTTTAGATCAACTAGTTCACAGATCAGACAAATTTTCAGACTAACGGATCAGATATACGGATTTAACAGATTTACAAATTTGTCTAACTTTGTAATTGGGCCTACAGATTCACGAAACGGGTTTGTTAAATTCATTAGTCCAATTGGTTTAACCCTATCCACCCAACACGTTTTAGACATCATATTTATCTCAGATTTGCATTAATTAAATATTAATGCATAGACCTCTCGCATTATGTTGGTAGCTTGTGGCCGCTGGATATGCCGGGCGGTTCCGGGTAGTCTTCTGCCATAAGCCAGACCTAACCTCGTGTCTAAGCATATTTTAGTTATGCCTAAGACCTCTCACATTAGACTGACAGTTTGCGGTCGCTGGTTAAGCCGGTTGGTTCCGGGCAGGCTTCTACCGCAAACAGAGTCTAACCTCGTGTCATAGCCAATTCATTCCAATACAGATTTTTTAGATATTAGACTAATTCTGTTTATTTAACGGATTAAACTTCTTCATAGGATATAACAGATTAATCAAATTTCCATGTTCTACTAAATCTTAAGTCGAGCCTACGAATTTCCATACCCAGATTACCATTATCTAGTTTCAACAAATCAGACGATTCAACAGGTACCAGATCTATCAGTTTAAGCGATTCAACAGATTTAGCAGATAACAGAATTAGCAGTTTAGGCAATTTAACAGTTTTAGCAGATAACGGATTCGGCAATTTAGCAGATAACAGATTTAGCAGATTATATATATATCTAAAACTCTATTTACATATCTTGCCCAATCATAAATTTAGCTTAAACTTACATGCCTAAATCAAGGTCATAATTCATAATACAATATATTCCCCAAATTTTAGCCTTAATATTCCCATTTATAGTTCATGTCAAAACTAGATTTAATATTCTAGTTCACTATTTGTGTCCAAGACTAATACACATGTAAATCATTCTCTATTATAGCCAACTCAGATTATGCCAACATATTTTCTATGCCATATTTACTTAATTAAGCTATGCCCAATCCCCGTATAACATGTTAAGTTCTCTAAATACTCATGAAATGGCCCTATACGCTCGATGTACATAACAATGAATGGGAATAAACTAGCAAAGTTACATACTAAATATGAGATCTAACATCATTAAGGGAATATGCATAAGAAACTAACTACAATAGTTATAGGCAACTAACCACAATAGTCATGGGTGACTAATCACAATAGTTTCTTATTCAATGTCATAGGCAATAGTCTCATAGGCGTGAATCATAGTCATAGGCAATAGTCTCATAGGCTTGAATCATAGTCATAGGCAATAGTCTCATAGGCATGAATTATAGTCATAGGAAATAGTCTCATAGGCAACAGTTTCATGTCCAATTATGTATTATTATTTGTCCCAAAATTTAGCGTTCGTGCGTTAATCTCTTATGAGATGTAGCGCAGGCTCGTGGTAGCCTGACTATAGAACAAAAAGAAGAAAGAGATACAGAATAAAATATATCAGAACAGAACGTACACAACCTCAAATTCAGATTTACAATCATGTCACAATTATAGTTACAGTTTATAGTGGAAAATAACTGTACTTGCCTTTCGTGGTTTTAAGAAAGGATAATAAACTGTTGTTGATGAAGAAATGTTGAATTACTCCACTTTAGTTGTTGTTGTAGCTCTAAACTTTGATTTGAGATTTGATTTAGCTTTTAATTCTATTCAGGTTGGAAGAAGATGCATCAATCCAAGTTTTGATTCCAGCAGAGTAGCGACGCCATTTTTATTTTTAATTAGAACAGAGGCAGAATATAGACAGAATGAAAATGTGTAGAGAAAATGAGAATAGGGGCTGTTTATATAGGATTAGGCGGAGGAATATAGACAGAAAACGAGACCGGATACAACAGAATGAACCAGGTTCAAAAACTGGGTATCGGGAGTAGGTCGACCCCCAGGTCGACTCCCCAGTCGACCTGGTCATGGGGAGGTCGACACCCCAGTCGACCTGGTTGGGGGGGGGGGGGGGGGTCGACTCCCCAGTTGACCTGGGTATATGGGCGGGAATTTTCCCACCAGCCTACTCTGGGTTTGAATTTCGAATTTCTGGCTTTATTTTCGAGCTGTTTTATTTTATTTAAATTCCTGAAACTTCGGAGGGTCATAACTTGGTCATACGGACTCCGTTTTTCGAAAACTCGGACTCGTTTTCAAGCAGAATTTCAAGACGAACGCAATGGCGCAACCCGTTTCCCTTGATTCTTATTTTAAAATTTAATTATTCTCTGATTTATTACTTATTTGTTCACAGAAAATATGGGGTGTTACATTCTCCCCTCCTTAAAGGATTTCATCCCCGAAATCTTCAAGTTAAGAAGAATGTGTCCTACCATCCAGTCATCCATCTACTCAACCATCATCCATAATCATCCATTGTCGTTTGAAAACTTCTAATGTTGTATGAACATATGCAAAAGTGTGTGTATATGTTCCTTTTCTAATGCAAAGATTAGGCGGTCCACTGATTCAGTTGACCTCCTTAATGCGAACTATGTCAGTGTCATGAGTCCAACATGTATGCAATTTTCCTATTTGATACTCATTATTCTTATATGAGTGACAACCATTCATTCATATGAAACATCCATGTGATGATTCAATCATTTCGCATCCACAGAAATTGAAAATGCTCACACATCCATATGCAGTATGAGAGTGTTTTCGAGCCGATCTAGTGCCTAGTGTGTGTATATGCATCCACGAGCAACCACTAGAAACCACTTGCATCCACTTGCAACCATCAAACATAACATGTCTCAAACACATGTTTACATCCATAGGATTCCTATCTATAGGTCGAAGACTCGATTGATAGGATACATTCGAGTGATGGGAGCGAGTGCAGATAAACAAAAACTTGGTTTCCATTAGACCTTGGTTGGGAGACAAATTCCCCTAAGTATCAACCCCGAAGACCGAAATCAACATCAGATTGACACCCAAAGGATTACCCTATTTAGACAATGTCAAAACTGGAAATCTCAACCTTTTCAGAAATATCTAGATGCTTACAAACTACTAGTACAGATCAGATTATCGAATGATTCTTAGAAAACTAAGCATGGGAAAATCCCACCACATCCCTCAAAAACCCAGAATGTATGCATTATAATTGACTTGACGCCTAACACAGATACCCTCAAACCCCAACCTATCACCAACAGATGAGTCGTAACCCCTATGGGGTTTTGAGACTATAACCAGATCAGAAACAAGACTAGAATTAAAGTGCAGAGACTCGACTACAGAATCAGAATGCCATAATTGGAAAGAGTTCTAACCCAATAATCAGATAAGGAAACTAAACTCTCTACGGAAATTTTCCTACTTCTATCCTATCCACCAACCATGAGAGCATTCTCCAGCCTTCCCGAAGTAGGTCATATCCTCTGTCCTTGCCCCTGTTTTCTTCGGGCAGTCCCTAGTGAAGTGTCCCATCTTACCACAGTTGAAGTGAGTGTCCTTCCTCTTTCGGCAATCCTTGTTCAGATGAGTCAAGCTTCCATAAGTAAAGCACTTTTCTCCTCCTTTATCTTCAGACTTTTCTTCCTTCTTTTGTGTTTCCTTTTTGCCTCCTTTGTGAACCAAGTCCATATCCATGAGTTTCTCATCCTTGGATTGTGCTCCTTAGCCAAACTCCCTCATTCTCATCTTTACTATCCATGTGTAACATGTTGACAAGTCCCTCGAAAGTGGCCTCCATCGCACGGAAAATCCTACAAAGCTCAAAAGAAAATTAGCTGTAGGTGAGACTACTGCGGCTACAGATGGAAGTCGGGCGCTAATTTGCCCTTTGACTGGTGTCGTAGTCTTATCAAGCCTACAGAATCATATCGCGATGAGGTTTCCTCCCAGAAAGCCGGGAGCCTCGGAGAAAGAAGGAAACAATGATTCAAACAGAGGATCAAAAGATAGATATATGGCTTTTGGGGATTATATTTTTCAAAAATAAGCTTTACTTTTGAAAATACTTCCTTTTTAAAACCTTTTTGAAAATAGTTTTCAAAACTTTTTATCAAATCTGGTAACCTTTAGCTCTGATACCAAGTGTAACACCCCACCTCCGTTAAGGACACTCACAAAGGCAATGCCTTAACTTTGGTGGAGCATTTTAGTAAATAGAACAGAAAATTTCAAGACAGATAAACAATACTTGAGAAATTATAACTTTATTACAGTGGAAAACAGAAATCAGTTCGGTTACATCTTTACCAAAAACTCAAGTACATAAATATCAGTCTTGTTCAGAAAATCATCAGAGTACAAAACTTTAAAATGATAATCCCCACAGAAGATGCCATAAGAAGTTAAGCCACACTTTACGCACTTCAAGTACTTCAAGCAGAAGGAATCCAGATCAAGCTAAAGTATTCCCTCCTTGGAAAACCTGGCGGGGACGGAAGAAAAAAGGGCGAAAACAAGCAAGGTCAGACATAAAGTCTGGCAAGTCCAATGACTTTCAGCAAATGAACAGATAATAATGATTATGACATGAAAATAAGCTGGATAAGAGATAACAGTAACAGGAGCAGTATATGTACTTAGGTTAAACAGAAGAAACAGAATAATATTACTTTTCATTTCTCTGCACTAATAATAGTATAACAGGATTAGGTGTCACCCCAATGTCTAAACTGAACCAGAAACGGGAACGGAATAATTTCCACAGAAGATAATGCTAGTAATGGGCCTTTACCACCCCAACAAAAACAAAATGCTAATAATGGGCCTTTACCACCTGAACAGAAGGGACAGGAACAGAAACAGATTACTCTCTACGGAAACAGAATGTAGAATTTGGTGTTCACTAGTAAATGGGCCTTTACCACCCGAACAGACGGTACCATGAAGAAACAGACAGGTGTTGCCACCCAACAAAAACAGACGGTACCAACAGAAATAGACAGAACTAAGTGTACCCTAAAACCCTACCCCAAGTGATCGGCTCCCTAATACATAAATACCCTGTGTCGACCCCACAATAGGGTGTATCACTCGCTAAAGTGACAACCAATTGGCATAGACCTATTTACAGATGTCACGGTGTCTTACATCCTCAGAGGCAGACCGGGATCCATGCACGCACATGACTCAGTTGGAACGCACCATCAACACCCCTCGCCATTATCAGAATGAACCACTTATAATTAGTTCAGTAAGCGTGCCCGTACCCTACCTACTATTGGGTCAAAGTTTTGATACCAGAAAGGGTTACTGACTAATATGGGTCCCAAACAACAGATGACACAAGTAATTTCCCTCCTAAGCTTGTGGCCCCAGACTAACAGATTTCAGATTAACTTGTTTACAAGTTCATACATACAGAGTTCAGATCAACTAGCTCACAGATCAGACAAGTTTTCAGACTAACGGATCAGATATACGGATTTAACAGATTTGCAGATTTGTCTAACTTTGTAATTGGGCCTACAGAATCACGAAACGGGTTTGTTAGAATCATTAGTCCAATTGGTTTAACCCTATCCACTCAACACGTTTTAGACATCATATTTATCTCAGATTTTCATTAATTAAATATTAATGCACAGACCTCTCACATTAGGTCGGTAGCTTGTGGCCGCTGGATATGTCGGGCGGTTCCGGGCAGACTTCTACCATAAGCCAGACCTAACCTCGTGTCTAAGCATATTTTACTTATGCCTACGACCCCTCACATTAGACTGACAGTTTGCAGTCGCTGGTTAAGCCGGTTGATTTCGGGCAGGCTTCTACCGCAAACAGAGTCTAACCTCGTGTCATAGCCAATTCATTCTAATACAGATTTTTCAGATATCAGACTAATTCTGTTTATTTAACAGATTAAACTTCTTCATAGGATATAACAGATTAATCAAATTTCCATGTTCTACTAAATCTTAGGTCGAGCCTACAGATTTCCATACCCAGATTACCATTATCTAGTTTCAACAAATCAGACAATTCAACAGGTAGCAGATCTAGCAGTTTAAGCGATTCAACAGATTTATCAGAAAACAGAATTAGCAGTTTAGGCAATTCAACAGTTTTAGCAGATAACGGATTAGGCAATTTAGCAGATAACAGATTTAGCAGATTATATATATATATATATATCTAAAACTCTATTTACATATCTTGCCCAATCATAAATTTAGCCTAAACTCACATGCCTAAATCAAGGTCATAATTCATAATACAATATATGCCCCAAATTTTAGCCTTAATATTCCCATTTATAGTTCATGTCAAAACTAGATTTAATATTCTAGTTCACCATTTGTGTCCAAGACTAATACACATGTAAATCATTCTCTATTATAGCCAACTCAGATTATGCCAACATATTTGCTATGCTAGATTTACTTAATTAAGCTATGCCCAATCCCCGTATAACATGTTAAGTTCTCTAAATACTCATGAAATGGCCCTATAGGCTCGATGTACATAACAGTGAATGGGAATAAACTAGCAAAGTTACATACTAAATATGAGATCTAACATCATTAAGGGAATAGGCATAAGAAACTAACTACAATAGTTATAGGCAGCTAACCACAATAGTCATGGGCGACTAATCACAATAGTTTCTTATTCAATGTCATAGGCAATAGTCTCATAGGCGTGAATCATAGTCACAGGCAATTGTCTCATAGGCTTGAATCAAAGTCATAGGCAATAGTCTCATAGGCATGAATTATAGTCATAGGGAATAGTCTCATAGGCAACAGTTTCATGTCCAATTATGCATTATTATTTGTCCCAAAATTTAGCATTTGTGCGTTAATCTCTTATGAGATGTAGCACAGGCTCGTGGTAGCCTGACTATAGAACAGAAAGAAGAAAGAGATACAGAATAAAATATATCAGAATAGAACGTACACAACCTCAAATTCAGATTTACAATCATGTCACAATTATAGTTACAGTTTATAGCGGAAAATAACTGTACTTGCCTTTTGTGGTTTTAAGAAAGGATAATAAACTGTTGTTGATGCAGAAATGTTGAATTACTCCTCTTTAATTGTTGTTGTAGCTCTAAACTTTGATTTGAGATTTGATTTAGCTTTTAATTCTATTCAGATTGGAAGAAGATGCATCAGTCCAAGTTTTGATTCCAGCAGAGTAGCGACGCCATTTTTAATTTTAATTAGAACAGAGGCAGAATATAGACAGAATGAAAATGTGTAGAGAAAATGAGGATAGAGGCTATTTATATAGGATTAGGCGGACGAATCTAGACAGAAAACAAGATTGGATACATCAGAATGAACCAGGTTCAAAAACTGGGTTTCGGGAGCAGGTTGACCCAAGGTCGACTCCCCAGTCGACCTGGTCATGGGGAGGTCGACACCCCAGTCGACTCCCAGTCGTCCTGGTTGGGGGGGTCGACTCCCCAGTCGACCTGGGTATATGGGGGGGAATTTTCCCACCAGCCTTCTCTGGGTTTGAATTTCGAATTTCTGGCTTTATTTTCGAGTTGTTTTATTTTATTTAAATTCCTGAAACTTCAGAGGGTCATAACTTGGTCATACAGACTTCTTTTTTCGAAAACTCGGACTCGTTTTCAAGAAGAATTTCGAGACGAACGCAATGGCGCAACCCATTTCCCTTGATTCTTATTTTAAAATTTAGTTATTCTCTGATTTGTTACTTATACGTTCACAGAAAATACGGGGTGTTACAGGATCCAGATGGGAACCAACGAGTAAACTTCATGATTGGGCTTTGCTGCGGGACGTGTTCTAAGGGGTTTTCGATGTCTATGACTTTAGATCACTATGTGTAGGGGGTAGGTGAACGAATTTAGGACCACAGTGGTCTACGTACGACTAATGGGCTATAAACCAATGAAGCGGGGTCATTTGTAAAGATTTAGTCATAACTCCATGGGGTAAGCTTGGTGGTAGCAGTAGTTGTACAAGTCGAACTCCGTCACTACTTCGATGGGTCTAGTGGTTGAGAGTAGTGAACATCGTATGCTTTATGCACTGAGTGAGAGACGTGAGGATGGTTGCCATGCTTGATTTGTTTTCTATCACTATGACATGCACACCCCCTCCCCCGTTATCTTTACACCAACTGTTTAGTCGCACCTTAGATTATTGAACGGTATGTAGTGCTAACTCTTTGGTTGCAGCTCCAGGTTCAGGTATGGTTTAGTATACCTGTTATTATTCTGTCTTGCGGCTTATCGCTCATACCAGACTTTTTGGCTTACCCAGAGTTTTATGTCTCTTCTTATTACTCTGGGTGCTCTCACGAGCAGACTAAAGACAGGTTAGGTGGTATGCACGAGTAGCTGTACCGAAGATGAGCAGGAGGCTTCCACGTATGATATATAGATATTCTCCCTGTGTCGTTGCTGGTCACCACTTTGGGCATTCGTAGTGTACCCTTCCTTTCTTTTACTTTAGAGACAGTTTTAAAGTTGTAATAATGATGATGTGGAACATAAGCTGTATTTGGATTTTCCACTGCTATGATGTTTAGTTTCCAGCTTATGCATTGTCTCGCCTATTTTATGTCAAGTATGTTGTTATTATATTTTGTCCCATGCGCTATATGTAACGAAAAGGATTTTCGCTCGATCTGAATCGATCGCGGCGACCAAGACCGTTCGAAACGCCTGAGTTTTTTTAGAACAAGCCCCATCGGAATGCAAACAGAAGAACATTTCATTGTTAATTACAACAATTCCATCAGAATACAAGAATATACGGAGTATAAATCAATATTACACATTCACTAAATATCAGAGATTACTGCAGCGGAAAAATAATATAATACATGACTGAAAGAGATAAACGGATACAGAGCTTTTGTATTGACCCGAAAATCCAGTAGAATTTGAGCTGACCAAAAACACAAGTCCAACCCCAAATATCACGGAAATTCGAATCATTAATAGAAAGAAGTTAGAGTGTGAGGATAGATAAGATAGAAACTTAGAATAGAAGAAGAAGAAGAACACAACATCAGAGTAACACGAATCTCACAGCGGAACGAATAACATATAATATATATAACATAACTTGAAATATACATCTGTACTTGAATATACATCAATATCAAAGTACATCACTTACAACACAGCAGAAATAACTATAGCTATATGATCCTGAAGCCTCCTGCTCCAAGCTCTTCCAGTATATCTGTAAATTCCCGACTACTTGACTGCCCGTACAAATTTAGGCACCCAAGAGTTTAGGGAAAACAACAAAGTAAACTCCGGGTCAGTCATGGGACTGGTATGAGTAAACAGTTTAAAACAGTTTCAGAAAACTAAATGATATCTCATAAGACCACGCCGTATAACACGGAACGGGTTTTTCCCTTATGAGAATCCAAACACTTGATTTATCTTTATATCAAAACTCTTTTGATATTATAATAATGTCTAAGTCAAGTAGATAACAATCTAGTGGAACGCTTGCATCTCACGTTCCACATATATAATATACAATCAAAACCGCAAGCACGTATTGGGTAATGGATTTCCAACTATGACAAGGTATGGAACCACCTTCCGATCAGTGTACTCTAGGAACGATACACTGGAGTTCAACAAGAACATCTTGCAACTCAGCCACACATGACCGACCACTCATTTCGCTTGAGTATATCGAATGTATATCACCAACGGTTGGGATCAGCAACCGTTTCCCGAATGGGACAGCATCGACAATAGATTTTTAGAAGTAAATGAAACTCTAGATCAGGTGATTATACACCCTAATAGGTGCGACCTACATAGCCATGCTGCTTGCCCGATTTCTGTCATTTACCGGATGTTGAGGCTAGAAGCTACGCATTATCATCACACCAGATTCACTTCGAATGTCACATCGTCAAATCCATCAAATCACCGATTGACGTCCTCAACCATACATTATGTGTTAGCTAAAAGAAGTTTCCTTCTCCGCTTCCACTCTTGGTACGGTTGGAGAAATCAATATACGTGATCGTCTGGACATACTCTGTCAGACATCCGTCCATAGAAGTCACCCAGGAACAGGATGAACTGAAGGCACTATTTCTATTAATAGAAAAAGTCCTTGCACTCTACTCCGTCTTCGATTATCTTTATATAAATCTGGTTCGCACGCTACTGCCGATATGGAGTGGTTCTTCGGACAATAATCCAATCGGTCTCTCCATATTGACAACGATGGTCAAAAACTTCGATAGTCTGTGATTTAACTATCGAATAAAAACAAGTGTTTCGATAGTCGATGATTTAACTATCGAATAAAACAAGTGTTCATCCAATTATAAAACAATCACTGAGCCCTTAATTAATATTCCATTAATTAAATCACTTCTCTATTTCTTTATCAATATTTGTTAACCAAATATTTTCAATAACCATATTGGCCTTTTACGTTATTTGGAAAACATTTGCATATATCGCCTTCCTTTATTTTCTATACTAGGAAATATTCATTATTCTGTTTCCAAGCTTTGCACATATTTGGGTTAAAACAGATGTTGTGTAAAATATCGTTACGACAACCCAAATACAGTATTTAACTAATTCTTATTCCACATTGATCTTCGAGCCTGAATCTTGCTACTTATCGGTATATCATGAAATCAACCAAGTTGGGGTATAACTACCTCTCAGACCTTGACTGAATAACATTTAACGTCAAAACAGACAAGACTACTTACTCGAATAATCAATACCATACAACTGATTATTCACCTTTAAACACATATACATTTTCTCTTTCTATTCCTACTAGATTTTATTCTTATACTTCCTTTTTGATTATACTATTCTATTTCTAAGTTCGTTTCCTTATCGACTTCTATATATTTTGATATGTTAATTTCTAACTATCAAATTATCTTAAAAATATTCTATCTCCTTAAATTCCCGGAAAAATTCGCCATAACCTCCTTTGTACCGGGAGCATCGGGAAATTTCAAATAGCTTTCCCGGTCCTTCTTATCTCAAAAAGAAAAAGAAAAAGCCAAGCGGCTTGCCGATACGGCGCATAAAATCTCATATGGAAATTAAATACGTACCTTTTTGTCGGGCATTCTATTTATTTCACTTCTATACTTTATTCCATACCTGTCTCCTGTATGTCTATACCTGTCCAATCTATTTTAACTATACCAATCGTTTTAACTCAATTTGTTAATTAAATTTGTTACTTAACTTTTCAGTCTATTTCACCTTCATATTTGAACATGACATGTTCAAATATATTTTAACTGCAAATTAACAAATTCTAATTATACTCATACTCTCGTTTCCTTATCGACTTCTTATTCAAATTCCAATTCAAATCTATTTGAACTCTCTTTATTTAAACTTCATTTGAATTCTATTTGCATCCCTATATTTAAACTTCATTTGAATTCTATATTCAAATCTATTCAAATTCTATTGTTTAAATTCCATTTAAATCCTATATTCAAATCGTTTAAAGTCCCTTTGAATTTCTATATTCAAATCTATAGTTTAAAGTTTATTTGAATTCTATATTCAAATTCTATTGTTTAAAGTCCATTTGAATTCGATTATTCAAATCTATTGTTTAAAGTCCATTTGAATTCTATATTCAAATTCTATTTAAATTCTCTGCATTTTTATAAATAACGTTTATAACTTCAATTCAAATCCCACCTTTCCATTTATAAACAACGTTTATAAATTCAATTCAAATTCCATATTTCCATTTATAAACAACATTTATAAATTCAATTCAAATCCTATATTTTCATTTATAAACAACGTTTATAAATTCAATTCAAATTCCATATTTCCATTTATAAACAACGTTTATAAATTCAATTCAAATCCTATATTTTCATTTATAAACAACGTTTATAAATTCGATTCAAATCCTATATTTTTCATTTATAAACAACATTTATAAATTCGATTCAAATCCCATATTTTTATTTATAAACAACGTTTATAAATTCGATTCAAATCCCATATTTTTATTTATAAACAACGTTTATAAATTCGATTCAAATCCCATATTTTTGTTTATAAACAGAGTTTATAAAATCAATACTCGTTTTATATATCTTCAAAACAAGTAAATATTTCCTATAGTTCATTAAAAATTCAAATCCTATTTATAAAAATAGAATTCACTTTTTAAATCTCAAATACCCTTTCAGGGTATTTTATAAATCAATATCCCAAGCCCCAGTGATATTTAAACAATCAAATCAACCAATTTTCAATCACTTGATTTTTAACACATCATATATGAATATATATGAAATCAAACAAACAACAAACATATAATATATTTTTGAGGAATCCAGTTGGATTCCTCCAACCTGTTTTCCTGCGTCCACAGATGTTAGTCAATATAGTAATACCCATCCTGCTTCGAGGAAGGATATCGCGGTATAGAAGGTCATCCACTAATCATAGCGTAGGGTGTATAGGGTAATCATCCGCTATGAAACTGCGGGCATCCGCTAATGAAACTGCGGGAATCCGACCAATCATCAACCCAATATATATATATATATATATATATATATATATATATATATAATAGTCCTAAATAACTAATATATATTTTTAAACAATCAGACAGCATTCAAACAAGCATAGACAATAATTTTTAGCGAATAAAAATAAATTAAAATTGAGGTGAGTGATAATTTACTCACCGTGTCTTTTATTTTCTGAACACTGATTAGATGAAGTATCTTTGCAGCTACGGATCAACTTGAATTATCTCGAATAAATTTATTTCGTACCTAATTTTCTGCCTATCCTTCCTATCACCAAAATCTGCATCCACTATCTACCTTGCACGGTGCCAGCACCTCTAGGCCATTTGTTGAACTCCGCTCCTCCTTCCTTTCCTCCACTACGCCTCCATCCTGTATCGAAGCTCATTGCCATCCAAAACAAACGTCCATCAGCCTCGCTCTCCAGACCACCCTTCCAAACTGATAACCCATTTTCCCTTACCACTATTCCAATACCCCTTTCCACCCTTAATCGCACCATCCCAGAAATAACCACCCAAACCCGACACTGTTTCCACCTCCACAATCATCATCGCGACATTTACCAGAGCTTCACATCGACCATCCGTGAACTCCAAAATCGCGAGATCCAAAGATCAGCGTCGTACACTTCTATTCATACCTCGAACTCAGATCTCGACCTCCGTGGAAGTTACTGAAGCTTGGACGATCGAGCCCACTCTACTGATGTCTCGACGTCGGTTCTGGGACTCGCGATGCTCCAATTTGGCTTGCGATGCTCCACCCTAGTCTCGGCAGCAAATGTCGATCCGCCTTGTCATTTCGATTTTGATTTTCGTTGGTTTTAAACTGAATTTGGGGAGGCCATTTTTGTTCGTGTTTGTTGAGGCTTTTTGATTTGAGAAAAGGCACAGCCTTGAATTGCTTAAATGGTGAACGGACGGACAATAAAAAGGCCACGAGTGTTTTGGTTCGTGGTTAAAAAAGGAAGGCACGGTTTTCTTTTGTTTTTGTGGTAATGAGGGAAGGCACGTTATTATCTTGTTTGCGGAATTAAAGGGGAACACGGTGCGTTTGTTTGGTCCACAACTTAATTAAATTAAATTAAATTAAACTGTATCCTTAAAAATGAAATGATCCTTGACTGCGAACTCCTCTCTAAACCCAACAAGTGTCAACTCTAGGGTAATACCTCTATTCCGGACCCACTGGGATAGGTCACGAAGTCCGATTCGATCGTCTGGAGAAGATATTAATTTAAATCAATATAAATTAATTTCAACATAATTTATTCTGCAATAATAAATAAATATTGTCGTTCTAATTCCAACAGGAGTTCGTATTTGATTATCTGGACAGTTTACAATTCAGTTTCAACTTTCGGACTGAATTATTTTTCGTATTACGATAATTTAATATATTTGATATTTAATCGAAATTGATTATTAAATCGATAACTTAATATAAAATTCCATTTATATTATCCACCCAATATTTAAATTAAATATTAAATATTCAAAAATTAACCCCTAAGGATCCGGGTCATTACAGCTTTCCGGATATCATTCCAACTGTAAACCATGTTCATGTGAATATAAATCTGTAAAACCAAAACTACTAGCTGCCCGTGCGGAAAATAGGGGCACCCAGAGTTTAGGTTAAAACAATAAACTCCAGGCCAGTCATGTGACTGGTTTCAGAACTAAAACGGTTATTAATCTTTATTTCAAAGTTAGGTAAATCAAGGGACCACGCCGTATAACACGGAATGGGTTTCCTCCCAAGAATACCAGTGCATAAAACAATAGCGCAATGCTAAATAAAGAACAATGAAGTATTATAAGACCCAGGTCCCATCACACAATGCAACGCAAGCCAGAGGATAGGGTTTTTACCTTATAATAGCCAAAGAATGTTTGATACGCTAAATTTCATGTTTTATTATAACTATAAGTGTATAGTGTCAAAACCATTTCCATCATAAGTATCAATCATAGACGGCATAAGTGCCCCATACCACTATATCGCCATATATAGGTTCTTCAATCAAAGCCGCAAAGTAAGGTATTGGAAGTTGGATTTTCATCTGTGAACCGAGGCAAAAGATTGTCCTCACCGATTCGAGACGCTCTAGCCCGTGTGTCAGGATCAGAGCTCGAGTGACCCTTGGATCGTCAAGGCCGGTCCACCGATGTGGATTAAAATGTCTGAACACTGCATTTCCCCGCCCTTTGGGGCATCAATGAGCCAAATGAACCCATCGGCTCCACATAGTCACTGATATATCCGAGGCACCTCGTGACAACAACAACCACACAAGTGAAAATAATATAAATGTCAGGGCTGGTAGGTCACTGACACCACCCTAGCTAGAAAGAAACGCATGCCCTCCCTGAGGTCCTCTCCCGTTTTTGGTTCACAACCGGGGTGTGAGGCTCGCGAATCAACGCTACACAAAGCTATGCCACACAGGCGGTGCTTTGATCATCAACCACAAGACTTTGCTTTTCAACAGAAGCCTCGATCTATTGCCACTTAGGCATGCCACACAGGCAATTCACTCCATGCGACTGATATCCATCAATATATAACCCCTAAGTTGGTACGTCTCAGAGAAGGTCGTTAAGAAAGAGAATAAATTCTCCGCCTCCAAATAGATATATATTTAATAGAAATCAATCACACAGAATAAAATCAAATGTCAGACACACAGTCCATTTACAAATTCGTTCTGGGTCTGAACAAAATCGGAGACACCTTGTACCTCGCATATCCATCGATCTCCAAGTACGTCTAGATGATCACCAACTGATTCCCTCCTCTTGGTTGTACAGCCAAATCAAGATCATCAATAATCACCCAAACGATGTGAAGACCTCCGGTATTCGACCACCATCTTCATCCTCGACACCACGTCGAATCAGTTATTCAGAATGGGGTAAACCCGGTCTTTCTGAATAACTCGCGTATATATTGAATAAGCCTTACACAAACACAACATACGCCTCATTCCAATTCAAAATATTCTCCCATTAATTTTATCAAAGATAAATTCTTTAAATTTATTCTTTAATCTTCTTTTGAATATCAATTCAAATTAGTCGGGATTAGCGAACCACACCGAAGTAATCATTTATTTTATTTCCCAATCCCAACCTTTTCATCCCATGAAGTAAAACTGGTCTTACTTCATATCTAACGCCACGGTGTTATTGGTAAATTCAATTACCATTTCATGTTCAAATCTAATTAAAGATTTAACTATTGCTTGGAGCAAAACTGGTGATACTCCATTCTCGATTATTTCAATCTAATTAAAGATTCATTAAAACTCCACTTGGTTTTAATCTTCCCTACAATCACTATCAAAGATTATTTAACTTGGGAAATCACATTCTATCTTTAACTGGGTTCAAGAACCAATGTCATTTAAAACACGGTTCACGATAAACCCATAATCACATTCCATTAATTGTTGAGTTAAAGAACAAGTGTTATTTAAAACACTATTCACGATAAACCCAAAAATCAATTCAAATTCAATTCCAATTAAATACCATTTAATTGGTACACTTCATTAAATCTAAATAAAAAGATTTAATCTTTTTCTCAACTGGGTCTAAGAACAGTGTTAATGAAGACACCATTCACGATAAACCCAAATCCCATTTGATATTAAATTCAAGGCTCTGAATAGAAAATATATTGGCTTATATTCAATATCAAATTCTACAACCAACAAATATCGTATTGGAAATAACGATATAAATATATCTTTCAAATTTCCATAATAATATCTGTATAATCACGAAATCCAACATTGAAATATTCCAAAGACAATTTCGATTCAAATCCATTCCAATTCAATTATTGGAAATTCCGGTTATTTTCAAAACCATTTCAAATCCACTTTATTTATTTTAAAAATAAATAGGGTTATAATTCTAGTTCAAAACTAGTTCATTTCGATAAAAATCTATTTTTATCTTTTCAAATAGGGAGTTTTTCATCCCAATTCTTTTCAAATCATTTCTTATGATTTTACACTAATTATTGATTTTTTTAATAATTTTATCAAGGCCTATACAGTCGGTTTCCATCAATGGCCATCGAACTGCACTTACAACGATCTTTTCCAAATTTGATTTGGACATAATTCCAAATCCAACCATTAGATTTCAAATCTCAAATATTCATTATAAAGCTCTTTTCGATACAAACCCAATGGATCCAGTTTTAGGAGAATCCAACGGTCGAATCTCCCATAATGTCCACTCGAAGTCGATGGTCGAAATTCACGAATTGCCACAGCGCGGCACGTTCTATTCAGGCCATTATATATATAATATATATATTATATATATTTCGTCGATTTCTTTTTAAAACGTATTTAATAAGTCGTTTTAAATTCGTTTTCAAAATGATTTCAACTTCATATTCAATTTCTAAACAAAATTGAATATTCCATATCATCGATATATAAATGATAATATTTTCAAAATATTATATTTTGAAATCACTTCTTTTTCTATAATCATTATAAAAATGAATATAATTGATATAAACATCGTTCGCGTCAAAATGGCGCATATCTAACCAACACGGCTTTATATATTTCAATAACTTTGTTATTCTATTCGACAAACGAATATTTTCTTCAACACATGAATATATATTTTATTCAACACATGAATATATATATTTTTATTCAATACATGAATTTTTATTCTATTCAACACATGAATTTATATTTTCTATTCAACACATGAATATTTATTTTTCTATTCAACACATGAATATATATTTCTATTCAACACATGAATTTATATTTCTATTCAACACTTGAATTTATATTTTTCTATTTAACACAAGAATTTATTTTCTAAATTGGAATGAGGCCCAATCAATTACCATATAATGTTAATTACATGAATTTTCTACAACCCATGTATATAATAGCAACGATAAATAATCAACCATCATCCAGAGTGCACCACACAACTGCATAAGCATTAAATATAAATAATTAACGCTTACACAGTCTGTCAATCCATCGATTGACATACAACTAAATAATCAGGATTTGTGTACGTCAAATATCATCCCAATACCCGTGTGGAGTTTCAAATCAACAAACACATATTTTATTTGTGTGGTTGGGCGATGTGTAAAATTTATCGTCCTAATCAATATCAGTCAAATCAGTGTGTATAAACAAATCGTCCAATTTGTTTATAAATATTTATTTTATATATACGTTAAAAATCATATTTTTAACTATAAAATATTTTCCGCTATAAAATATTTTATTTCATTCACCATCACACAATCAAATTTCACTACACAACAATCAAACAAACAAATCATCCTTTGTCTGTGGACGACGGGTGTCGGGTGCTGCTAAACACCATCTGCATCCTAGTATATATTTCAGCTAGAAATCAAAATAAAAGTGAGGAGTTCTCACCGAGGGTTCCACTCCGCCGTGTTTTACTTCTGAATTTCTGAACCGTTTGGATTTGTTTGAAATTCCAATGCAAACCTTTTCACGCTGTTCATATATAAAAATTATATTTCTATCACTTCAATTCTATAAATAAAAATCGTATTTTTATTTCTTCATATATTTTTTACAACACTTCTTTCTATATAAAAATTATATTTTTATATTTCTATTTCATATATAAAGATCGAATTTTTATTTTAATGATATCCATATAAAGGTCGCATCTTTATTTTAAAGAAAACATTATAAAAATCATATATTTATCCTATCGCTACATATATAAAGATCAAATTTTTACTATCTATATAATATAAAAATCGCATTTTATTATTCTCTATCTCATAAAAATCATATCTTTAATCTCTACATATAATAAAAATCATATTTTTATTATCTCTACTATATAAAAATCGTATTTTTATTATCTACATTATATAAAAATCATATTTTTAATATCTACATTTAAAAATCGCATCTTTTTACCTTTAAAAATCAACTCTTTTCGCTTTAAAAATCAACTCTTTTCGTTATGTTAAAAATACTGAAAAGAAAATTAAATTAACAAGCTTACAGTTTCTTTTCAACGAGAGGGGTGGTGCTTGCTATCGTCTGATCGAAGAAGAAGAAGGGGGAAAGGGTTTGTGGGTCGAACTACAGACCCGGGGGGGGGGGGGGGGGGGTCATGCGGTCGGGAAGGGGGTAGGCAATGGTGGGCTATGGTCAGGGTGTGCCGATTTGGGGATTTGTGAAGAGGGAGGGCGACGGGACTTGGTGGTGGTCGACGGTGGAGGGTTGGGTGGCCGGAGGCGAGGAGGGTGGCGACGCAAGGCAGCGGCGGCGGTGGTAGGTTAGTTAGTGATGGGATTTTGTTTCTTCTTTCCTTTTTTCTTTTATTTTAATTCGTTCTGAACGAAAAGGTGGAGGGAGAGAAAGGATTGAGGGGGGCTTTATATAAATATATATTTTTTATTATTAAATTAATTCTAAAAAGCAACTTCTAAATTCGATCTCCAATCGAGACCCACCGCCTATCGTTCATAGCTAATTACCCTCATTCCGAACACAATGAGATATGTATCGTAAGGCAGTTCTGCTGGTTCGATCAGTTTCCGTCAAAATCAAAATATAACTCTATATATTGAATTTGAACGCGCATTTCAATTTACTGAGGTCACAAACTAACTCGAAAAATTCCAGAAAAATATTTTCTAACTTCGTATTGACGATACGGTCCTAATAAAACTAATTTCGTCAAATTCCGAGACCGTTTGAAAAATGGCCATTTTCCAGTCGATTAGAATCAACTGAAACTGGTCAAACGCGTTTTCCTTCGCCACGGCCACATATTGATTCAAAAAATTACGAATTTTGAAACCTAGCAATAACTTGACATCACGGATCCAACAAAAGTGGTTTCATCGAAAACCGTGGTCATTTGCAAAATTTCCATTTTTAAGCGCTAGAATTCCATAGCGACTATTCTGAATTTTCAATTAGACGTAACTTTTGATTCCCGCTGTGAAATTTCAATTTTTCGGACTCGTTGGAAAGATATCTCAATTCGATTCTAATATTTTTGGTTTCGCTAAAATCCGGTTTATTTTGCATCATGTACATTCATTTGAAGTTTGAAATCGAATTATCGAACTACGTTGCCATTTTCAATTCCTTTTATACTTTAAAATAAAAATTTATATTCTAACAGCGATTCAAATAAATATATATGTTCTATTTCTATTCAAAATAAATTTCTCGTCATGATTATTTAAAATAATTCATTTTAAATATTCAAAATTCATTAAAATTGCAAATATATAAATTTTAAATCGGCTCAGAATTTCCGGGTTATTACACTGTGAGACATTCTACAGGTTTTCGATTAGTTCATTCTCTTCTTTCCTTTCTTTGGCGACCGTTCCGCACTAGTCGGGCATGTGTACAGCACACTTTCGGAGGAAATGCCGGTTGGTGCGGGGAGGGCCGTCACAATAACAAACTAAATTTATTTAACTAGTTTAAATATTGATATCGTTTAACGTAACAAACTAATTAGCTTCAAAAATAAAATAAAATTCATACTTTTGAACATTAATTCAAAACCAAGTTTAAGTAGATCGATTTTCATACTCTAAATGAACAATCAAGTACAAACATAAATTTTCGACGCTGTATTAAATTAACTCAATAATTATAAATGCCGAAAATTTTGGTTTGTTACATTTTATAAACGTGACTTTGTTCTTCTATGATTTTCTATGTATCTAACATCAAGTAGTAGCACTGATTTGGGTGTTGTAATGCACTGATTTGCCTCTTTGTACGACTTACAGGCTTGCAATTTGAAGATCCAACTAAGGATGTTGGTTTTGGTTAATATGCTTGACAGTCCAAAAGACTGATATTAGAGGTGAAGGATGCACACCAGCAATATTTTTTATGGTAACTTCCTGAATTATTTATAATAACTAAAATAATTTGCTATTTGGTACATAGGTTTCTGCATTTGTTGTGGACTTCATATTAGAAAGTAAGTGAAACAAAAAATTGTAATTTGTATTATCATAAAACTGAACTGATTGAATGATACAATCTGTACATTTATATATATGTTACATTAGACTGTACAAATAAAAATAGAGAACGTTTAATGATTGGGCTAAAGCCCATTTGTTTGTATTGATGGTATATGGGTACGGGGTACTCAGTGTACTGAACACTAAATACCCCCTCGCTCCTCCAAACCTAATATTAGAGCTAGGGTTTGGAGACAAAATATGGCAGCCGCAATTGTCTTCGTTTCTCATTTCTTCGATGGAATCTCTTCAATTTGTTTGTGCTCCTTCTTCCTTCATTCTTTATTCTTCAGATTACGATTCTAGCCTCTGTCACGAGCTTGTGAGTGATCAGTTTGCCATCCTTGAGGTTGTATCAGCAATAAATGTTGATTGTAGATCGATTCTCCTCAATTTCCTGGGAAAGTATTGTTTTTGTTGACTAATAACAATTTTTTTGCTTTGGGGTTTCTAATTTTTTGAGTATTTCTTGCAAATAACCTCTGGTTTCCCTGGATTCGAGTCTCGTTTATTTCGGCTACACAGAGCTTGCTTCGAAGTTCTTCAAATCTAGGCCTTGAGAGGGACTTGGTCAAGATATCAACTGTCTGGTAAGTGGAAGGTACGTGGTTTACCTCAAGCTTCTCTTTTTTAACCAATTCTCGCATAAAATATATGTCCAGTTCTAGATGCTTGGTTCTAGAGTGTAGTACAGGGTTGGCAGTAAGTGCTATAGCACTCATATTGTCACACCATATCGTTGCCTTAGTATTAGTATTGATTCTTATCTCACTTAATAAACATTGAATCCACATTATTTCAGCCGTTGTGCTTGCAATACTTCTATACTCAGCCTGTGTACTTGATCTTGAGATTGGGTTTTGCTTCTTAGCACACCAGGATATAGGATTTTTACCCAACAATATGCAGTAACCACTTGTTGATTTTATGTCATCGTAATCATTTGCCCAATCTGCATTTACATATGCACTGATATTCAAATTTGTACTTGGTTTCAGAATAAACCTTGATTGATTGTGCTTTTTAAATATCATAAGATTCTCTTGACAGCTTGCCAGTGATCACTTAATTAGTGGCTTTTGCATAAACTGACTTTCCTTGTTAACACTATATGAAATGTCTAGTCTAGTTATGGTCACAATTGCAGAGCCCAAATAACACTTCTATATAGCTTCTCATTACATATTGGCTCACCTTTGTCTTTACTTAGATGTAGGTTGGTTATCATTGGAGTAGGTAGAGCTTTAGCACCTTCCATTTTAGCTCTAACTAAGATTTATGAAATGTATTTTCTTTGACATAACTGAATTTCATTTTCACTTGTTCTAGTACTTCAATTCCCAAGAAATAGGATAGGTCACCTAAGTCTTTTATTGAGAATTCACTATTTATTTGACTTGTGATGCTCCTGATTTCTAGGATGTTGTTTCCTCTGATTATGAAGTCATCCACATAGACTAGGACATAGGTAACAGTGTCTGCATTGAATTTTGTGAACAGTGAATTGTCATATTTCGTAGATGTGTATCCCATTTTTGATAGATTTGTCTTCAATTTGTTGAACCATAATCTAGGAGCCTACTTTAGACCTTATATAGCCTTGTTTAGTTTGCACACCATTCCTTTGTTTGTTTTTTCATCAAGGCCTTGTGGTAGCTCCATATATACCACTTCCTGCAATTCACCATTTAAAAAGGCATTATTGACATCAATTTGTTTGATGGTCCAATTTCTATGCAAGGCTATGTTTAATATAGTTCTAATAGTAGTTGGTTTCGCAACAGGTGAGAATGTCTCATTGAAGTCAATCCCACACTGTTGTGAATAGCCTTTTGCCACTAGCCTAGCATTGTATTTAGAAATTGTACCATCAACATGTCTTTTTATCCTGTATGTCCATTTATGCCCAATTATATTTTTGTGTTTGGGTGTTTGAACTAGATGCCAAGTTTGCTTTTTATTTAAAGCATCTAGTTCATCTTTCATAGCAGACTTTCACTTATCATTTTGCACAGCTTGATGATAAGTGGATGGCTCATTACTATCAAACTCAGCATAGCAGGCTTTTGGTTTGAAAATACCACATTTTCCCTTGTTATAATATGATGTTGATTATGAGTTTGAGTGGCTTCCCTGTTTTCGTCTAATTGTCTGCTTTCTTCATGACTGCTTTCATTATTGCTTGTATCCTGATTCTGAGACCCAACATCATTTTCACCAGTACTGTTGTGATTATTTTCAGTGCAAGTTGTGGCATTGTGTGATGACCTGGTAGTTTTTGGGCTTTGTGTATGTGTCACATTATCTCTTGAGTGTGGCACATAACCATTCTCACTTACAGTTTCAGAAATAGGTAAAATGGTAGTTTTTGGATTGTATGTCTTCTTGGTTGGTCTGAAAGAGTCATTCTTGAATGGGAATACCTTTTCATTAAATATAACATGTCTGGATATATATATATTTTTCCATTAATGTCTAAACACTTATAACCTTTATGATTAGAAGAATACCCCAAAAATGTACATGGTGTGGACCTAAAGTCAAGTTTGTGCTTGTTGAAAGGTCTTATGTGAGAAAAACACAGACATCCAAAAAATTTGAGATCATTATAATTGGGTTTGAATTTGTTTAGCACCTCAAAGGGACATTTCAAATTCAATACCTATGTTGGCAATCTATTAATCAAATATACTGCTGTAGCAAAGGCATCAGGCCAAAATTTTTGTGGTAATGATGCCTGTGCCAGCAATGTTAACCCGGTTTCAACAATATGTCTGTGTTTTCTTTCAATAAGACCATTTTGCTCAGAGGTGTGTGGACATGTCAATCTGTGCGTTATACCCTTTTTATTAAAGTAGAGTCTTAAGGGTAAAAATTCCTTACCACCATCACTGTGAAGAAACTTGACTTTATGATTTAACTGGTTTTCAACATTAACAATAAACAACATAACTGTATTATAAGTGTTAGACTTTGTTTTTAAGAAATAGATCCAGACATATCTTGTGTGAGCATCAATAAAGGAAATAGAGTAGTTGACCCATAATCACTGCTTATTGGAGCTGGACCCCATATATCAACAACCACTAATTCTAAGGGATATAGATATTTAGTTTCAGAATTTGTAAATGGCAACTTGTGACTTTTTCCCATTTGACAGTATGTGCATATATAATTATTGGGAATATCAACAGCAATGTTGCTACTATTCAGAATTTTGTTTAATAATTTTGAAACTTGGATGTCCAAAATTGAAATGCCACATATCAAAGTCAGTACATTCATTATGTTCATCTAACACTGTCATATTACAAACATTTTTCCTTAATTAATTATTTTTGGCACTTCCAAAGTCAAACTTGTACAATCCATTTTGTTGGTTACCCTGCAATAAAATATTTCTAGTCAGCAGGTCCCTAAATACACAGTGGTTTGGGTAAAATTCAAAGGATACTTGATTGTCCTTTGCACACTGTGACAAACTAATTAATTTTTTTCTTATATGTTCTGCACACAGTAAATTGTTTAAGTAAAGTAGTTTGGCACCTTTGATACCAGCATGTCCAGTGTGAGAGATGACTATAGAATTACCATTACCTATAATCAAAGACTTTTACCTTTGTATTCACGATTTCCAAGAATTAGGTTGTTTAAATTGTTTATAACACGATGAGCTGCTCCAGAATTTGGGTACCATGCATCATCTTGTATATCTTCAATACTGGCAGTGATTGATGTTGAATCTTGATTACTTTTACTTTTGACTGACTGTTTACCATATTTACACTAAGATTGTTGCTTTTGTTATTCCCTTGTTGATTTGCATTGAAGCTATTGTCGAATCTGAAGTAGCATCTATTGGCTGTGTAGCCAAGTTTATCACAAATTTGACATTTTGGCCTGTTGTTAGGGTTCCATCTCCCAGCTCTGCCTCTTCCACGGTTTGATTGACGACCTCTTGGGTAAGAATTCTGATTTCTTTGATTACTTTGTTGATTCTTGGCTTTACAAGTGGTAATGTAGTTAACATTGAAATCATAACCTTGATCATTCTTTTGCATAAATCTCCCTTCATGAGCAAGAAGCATTTTGCAGACACTTTGTAGTGAGGGAGTTGTAACAACCCGGAATTTTGGAAACAATTTAAAATTTTTGTTTTAGAAATTTAATGGATTTTGAATATTTGAAAAATTATTTTAAATAATAGCGATGAAAAATTTATATAAATCGAAGTTAGAACGAATATGTTTATTTTAATTTATAAACGAATTAGAAATAGCGCGGTAGTTTGAAAATTTGAATTGGAACTTTGACTGAGTATACAGGATGCAAAATAAATCGGATTTCAATGAAACCAAAATTATTAGAATGTTCTTAATAATATCTTTCCAACGAATCTGAAAAATTGAAATTTCATAGTGGCAATCAAAAATTATGCCCAGTTTAAAATTCAGAATAATCGCTATAGAATTTTTATATATTTTTTAATATTAAAAATAGCCATTTTGCAATTGACCTCCGTTTTCGACGAAACCACTTTGGTTGGATCCGGAATATTAAATTATTGCAAGATTTCAATTTCCATAATTTTTGGAATCAATATGTGAGCGTGGCAAATTAAAATGTATTTTGAACATTTTAATCAAATTGGATCGACCAGAAAATGGGCATTTTTCAAACGGTCTCCAAATTCGACGAAATTAATTTTGTTAGGACCGTATCATCAAAATATAACTAGAAATAATTTTTGTGTAGTTTTTAGAGTCCGTATGTGGCCTCGGTAAATTAAAATGTACGATCAAATTAAATAATTAAATGATTTATATTTTAAAATAAAGAAAAGTGGGCTAATACGATCAAACGGGCTGACGGGATCTAGTCCATTGTGTCTCGAAGGGGAGTATTTTGCTAGGGACAACATTAGTTCGGTTGAATTTGGAGCTATTAGAGACAACGGGCCTTTTTTATAAATAAATG
The DNA here is from genome assembly GCA_030737875.1 of Allium sativum. NCBI lineage: Eukaryota > Viridiplantae > Streptophyta > Magnoliopsida > Asparagales > Amaryllidaceae > Allium > Allium sativum. The sequence continues at coordinate 448,400,486 of CM060916.1, forward strand.
AACTAAATATTATTATATTATAAATACCCTGATAAAAATACGCTAACCCTAATTCCATTTGAAACCTAGCTGCTGCCATGTCCATTGAATGACCAGAATACTCCGAAAATGATTCTTCAATTTCTCCTAATATCCTTCGAATTAGAACATGATTCTAAAGCTAATGAGGTAGAGATTTCTTAGTTCTTCGAATCTACACGGTGATAATTTCAAATCATCACTTGAGGAAGCCAATTTTCTGTTCAAACTCGACGGGTTAGTGGTGGGATTGGGGCCCAACGAGGAGGCTGAGTCGGCTGAGATCACCAGCGATGGCGGAACTCATGGAAGGCGACGGGGTGGAGGGTCCTGATCGAGGTTCAGCGCCTCGGATTGCGTGCGACGGGGAGATTTACAAATGAGATGATGGGTTCAAATTAGCAGAGGAAGATGACGGCCAAATCTTTTAAAGGGTTAATTCTCTTTTTAATTAATTAATAAATTAATTCGTTTATGTAATCAAATCTTTAAATAATCATATCTCATTTAAACAGCGATGAAATCAGACGATTTTTATTGCGTTGGACTCGTGTTGACCAGATTACAAAATGAAACAAACCAGATCTAAAACGGAGCAAATCAAAATTTGGGGGATAATTTAAATCTGAACTGCACCGAATTAAAATCATGGTGAGATTTCTGATTTAAATAATTAAAAATAAATTAATTATTATCGTGTTTAGTAATTCTTACATGTTGGTGATTGGATTTAAATTGTTTGATGTTGTTTGTTGATATATTAATTTGATGGAATCTTTTTGTCGTATTAGAATTGACAAAATAAATCATGTCATTTATGTTGAATCAAAATTGACAAAATAAACATGTCATTTATGCTGAATCAAAATTGACAAAATAAAACCGTCATTTTGTCATTATACGTTGTGTTAAAATAAAGCCGTCATTTTGTCAGCATATGTAGTGTTAAAATAAAATGGTCATTTTGTCAGTATATGTTGTGTTAAAATTAAAATAAAACTGTCATTTTGTCAGTATATGCTATGTTAAAATAAAACCGTCATTTTGTCAGCATATGTTGTGTTAAAATAAAACTGTCATTTTGTCAGTATATGTTGTGTTAAAATAAAACTGTCATTTTGTTAGTATATGTTGTGTTAAAATTAACATGTCATTTTGTTATTATAAAATTAAGGAAAACAAATATGTCATTTTGTGATTATAAAATTGATGAAAACAAATATGTCATTTGTGATTGTAAAATTGTTATAAACAAATATATCATTTTTGTTATAACAAAATAGATGAAAACAAATATATCATTTTGTCATGACAAAAAGATTGAAAACAAAAATATATCATTTTTGTTATAACCAAATAGTGAAACAAAATTATCATTTTTTGTTGAAACCTAAAAGTTGAAACAAAATTATCATTTTTGTCAAATTGTAAAAGTTGAAACAAAAATGTTCATTTTTGTCGAATAGCTTAGTTGAAAACAAAAATGTTCATTTTTGTCAAAATAGTTTTGATGAAAAAAAATCATACATTTTTGTGAAATTAGAATAATGGAATTAAAATGATCATTTTTGTCAAAATATAATTATTGGATCAAAATTTACGTTTGTGTCAAAATATAATTGTTGAATTAAAATTTTCATTTTGATAAAACATATGAATTGAAATAAAAAGATACATTTTGTTAAAACATATGAATTGAAATAAAAAGATACATTTTGTCAAAACATATGAATTGAAATAAAAAAATACAATTTGTCCAAACATATGAATTGAAATAAAAAGATATATTTTGTCGAAACATATGAGGTAAAACAAAAATATTCATTTTTGTCTAATAAGCTTTAAGGAAACAAAAACATCCATTTTTGTCTAATAGCTTTGTTGAAGCAAAGATTTACATTTTGCCAAAATAAGATTGTTGAAAACAAAATACACATTTTGTAAAAATATAATTTGTAACGTCCTGCATTTTTATCGGTTTGAATTTGAATATTTAAATCAGTTTAAATATTGAATTCGTAATATAAGTGGATTTATATATTAATTAAAACGAAGTTGAATGTATAAAAGTATATATTAAATATAATCGAGCTCATAACGAAGCAGCAGTTCGTAAATTAACGTTCTGAACTTCAACTGGGTGTACATGACTCGTTTTAAATTGGATTTCTTCGAAACAAGAAACGTTGGAATCTGTTGAAGAAGTGAAAAACCAAGATTTCGTGTTACAGATTGTGAGTTACGTCCAAATTAAATATTCAGAAAAACAGCGGTATATTCGTTCGTGGCCATAACGGTTTATTTGAAATAACTAGATATCGGATTCGAATTTGAACAAGGTCCTTTTGAGGCGCAACGATAATTTAATTTTTAGAATTTTACTGTAATTTTTAATTAATTAAATACGCAACTTTTTATTTGGAGTATTTTGCAACCTGTATCAGTATTTAGGGGTTTCACAATATGAGTTAACCTACCGATATTATTGTATTTTTGGAATCGTGGCACCTCGCAAGAAACGACCGAATTCTTATTTCTGTCTGTATCAGCGCGACATGAATAGAATTCTACATAACACGGTACGCTAAAATCTAACGTGTATATATATTATTCCTTCCACGCCAAGCTTTAAATAAGCCTACTGTGTATAGCCTATCATGCATTAGCATGAATTGTCATTTGTTTAGCCATCCCCCTATGTATACTTCATCATAAAAATCTTCCAACACAACTGTAGCAAGCACATGTCTATGAAGAGGAAACCATACCTCCCCTATATATATGTGCCATACTCTAAACAAACGTGCTTAGGAAATCAAATCTACCCTATACACTAACGTAGCCATACCTATTAAATAGAAACATCACTAACCCTATGTGTTAGCAGACTATGACCTACCATCCTATTCCTTAAAGGTTAAGCTTTGTTTGCATATAAATATGGAACATCTATCTTTTGCTCATTCCCATCTTCTCTAGAATTTCAAACTTCATGAAAATGAAATATAAAACAAATTAAAATCCACCACTAAAATCTCAAAGCCCACATATATATAACCCATCTTGGCATGCGCGTATGGTTCCCAAATGCTGAAGGTCAGAGAACGGAAACAATACGAGAGTGAAGCGAGTCTAAATATGTATGTAAGGAAACATGCGGTTTTTACTTATGGAGGGGAGTTTGATGGAGGGGGTTTTATCGCTGAAGTTGGGTATGAAGTGCGGTTTGGCTCTTAAATACATGAATATAACGTGGATCTGAGGCATGGTTTCAGGCGTATTGAGGGTGACAAAACCTTTTCAGTTGCGGGTTTCCCTTTTACGTGAGCATGTGGGGTTTCATGAAGTTATTAGCAGTAGATCAGGTTGCGGATCTTTGTTGAATGAAAGGGCGCTACGAAGAGCAGTAGCTCAAAACGAAGGGGGCTTTGCAGTTCGAACTGAAATGGAGAGGAGGGAGTACTGTAGAGTGGATGTAAAGGGTGGTTGCACGGAGTTTGACGCCGCGGTTCTTGCTGGGTGAAACAGAAGCAGGCTTTGGAGTTATTCCAGGAAGAATAGGCTCGGAGCAGGAATGGACGGTTTTGGAGTTTGAATTTGTTGATGTGAACTGGGATGTTAACGTGGAAGAGGAGAGTTCGGTTATCATTAGAATTGGTGCATGACAGAAGCTGTTAACGTTGGGGTATAAAGTGTATTCAAGGGCTATGTTCAAAGCACAGAGTATTGGAGTATATGTTGTTTTCACGTGGGAGAGAAATATATTTAGAAGAAGAGAATGGTTACAGGAGTATATTTTCATGGAGGGAGGGTGTTGTTTTGGCTGACAGGTTTATTTGTGGTAGGCCGATGGCATTTTTGGGTAAAGCCCAATATATATAGATATAAACAAGAGAAAAAAAAGAGAATAAAATTTTTGAACGTGAAGGAATGGAAAGTTTTGAAGATGCACGGTGGGGAAAAGGCGCAACAAGATCGGTGCAGCTTGGTCCTGGGTACATATTTGTTTTAACAAGGAGGAAGAGTACGTAATAGCCAATTAATAATCACGAATTAGAGGAATAAGAAGAAGCGTGTGAAAACATGTCACATTAGAAGTGTAGCGACAAGAACTACATTACGGAGTTGTTGGAACTGAGAGTCTCATGATAAAATCAAACGCCTGATTGGATCCACCAACGCAAATCATTATTTAACGGTTAACGCGCCAAGGTGAGTAAAATCACTAACTCTGATCTATTTTAAAATTCTATAATTATATTTTAATGTTGTTTGAATGATGTGTGATGGTCGATTAGGTATATTACAAATTAAATTGGTTGAATATTAGATATCGTTGCATATGTACACATCATCAGTTGGATACTGTCCATCGATTATAATATTCCCTAGTATGGAATCAGTGTAAATTGTTTGACTAACATCTGTGGATGCAGAAACCGGTTGGAGGAATCCAACCGGATTCCTCGATATTTATATGAACTGATTTGTTTTATATATGCACTGTTTGAACCCAAATGACAGTAAAACCCTACGTGAATGTTGATGTTGAAAGAAAATTTAACATTTGTTTTGATAAATCAATAAACGATATCAATTAAGAAAGTGATAACAGACGACCGTAAAACCACCGTTTTGTTAAGGAGTTGATTGGCCGTCAGGCAAATCAACGAAGTTAATTATAAAAATTATATTTTTATAATTAAAGCGAAGTTTCAATTATAATAGAACTTCTATTATAAACTGGTATTTTACAGTTCGTTTTATTATGTAAATATAAACGATTATTTAGTCAAAGAAGTATGAAGCTGTAATTATCCGACAAGTAAATAATTTGGATAATTAGTTTAAAGCAAACAGTTAAGAAATATTATTAGACTGATTATATTAGTCTAATGGTTAGAAGTAATTAAAATCAGTTAACGAATTGGTTGATGTAATGAAGCTGATTAAATCAAATGTTTATTTTGAAAATGATTATTAGGTGAATTGGTCTTAAATTAATCTAATGATAATAAGTTAATCGAAAATTAATAAGAATTAATTACCTTTTTAATTAGTGGAGTTTAATAATACTGAACTAATGTAATTAGTATTGTTCATTTATAATAAAGTAAACTATTTTACTTCGGCAAATGATCAAGTTAATCACTATTTGATTAAAGTAATTGGTTCTTTAATGGATTATATTTAAGATGATATTAAGTTTGAATTGAGATGTTTATTTGAATTGGGTATAATAATTTGAATAAGAAGTAAATTTCCCAAAAAGACAAAGAACGTAATCGATTTTTGATAAGGGTAGTTTAAAAGAGAAATGTTTAAGGACGATGAAGTGATGAAAATGACCAATGTAAATAGTTATAAACAGCCGAGTTTTCAAATAAGGATATGGCGATCTAAACCCATATTTAAAATAAAGAAAGAAATACGGTTTAATTAATATTATGAGTAAAAAGAGTTTAGAATTACGAACTTATATCTGTTCTAAGGTAAGAACATTGTCGTTCAAGGTCTGAGAGGTAAATAAAATACCCCAACTTGAACGGCTTCACTATCATCGAGGAACGATATCAGTTTTTAACGGAAAGAGATGTCAAGATTAGTATAAAGGGAATATGGCAGCGTATTGCAAGTCTTAGAACTATAGCGATAAAATAAACGCTGCTGACAAGGCTTAAGCGTGACTGTTATGTCAAGATTAGTTATAAAGGAGAATATTACAGCATATGACAAGTTTTGAACTGTAACGATAAATTAATGCTGTTAATCAAACTTAAGCGTGATTTTTATATATAGCAGCACTTCTTAGGGAATGAAAACAGTTGGTTTGAAATCCACTTAGTCTAAAGTAATACGTAACGACGTTGGTTCAGAGAAATATGAGATTGAGTTAGAAAGAGAATTAGAGAATCGTTTCAGAAAACGATAACATCATTTCGATGTTTGGAATAGAATTAGAACTAAGTCGCACTAATAGGAATTGTAACCATAATTCGATGATGTCGAATGAATTATTTTTAGGAATTATAATCTATTAGGATAGTTAATATTTAGTTTAAACCAAAGAATTTTAATAGGGTATGAAATCAATATTATGTTGTAAACTCATTATTGATTCAACAAGAAGTTGACTTAGAAATATAGCTTATAAAGGGAGATGGAAATACAAATTATGAAAGAGATTTCAGTAGAAAAGATAATGGTATTTATTACTTGAATAAGGAAGTATTAAATAAAAGTGTTCAGATTTCTAAAATAGAAATGATATTCACATTTTAATGTGAATAATATTTTAAAGTGAACGCTTGGCAGATTTAAATGTTTATAATGAAATTGGAAATATTTTTCCAGTGTAGATAACTCAAGTGTAGAAAATAAAGAAAAGAATGGAAATGTTTCGAACATTAATAACGTATATTTTTTGGAACATGGGAGAATTAGAGCCTATAATAAATGGGAATGTTTTCCAAGAAGTGTGAAAAGGCTAAAACGGGATTTGAGAAATATCTAGTAAGATATGGGGATTCGAATAATAAAAACGAATGTTAAATAAAAAGTTCCCGTGGTTGTATGATGTTTGGTGTATATTTGAATGAATGTTTATTTTTACTTCGATAGCTAATTAACTGACTATCGAAGTGTTTTGACCATCGTTGTCAATATGGAGAGACCGGTTGGATTTACTATCTGGAAACCACTCCGTATAGGCATAAGCGCTGCGAATTAGAGATGCTGAAGATAAGTGAAGATGGAGTTAAATGCAAGGGTCGTCCAGTCCCAGAATGGTGCTTTCTGTTTGTCCAGTCCCAGGACAACTTGTATGGATGAGTGTTTGACAGAGTATTTCCAACGGTCACGTCGTTGATTTTTACGAATATACCAAGTTGGTGGGGAGAAGGTAACTTCTCTTTACTCTACACCCAGTGTGCATTTGTGTAATCAATATGTGATTACGGATTTGATGATGTGGCATTCAAAGTGAATGGTGATCAGATGTTCTGAAGATAGACGTAGCCTCCATCCTCACAACCACGAAGTAACAAAAGTTGGGCTAGGCAGCATGGCTAGTTGGGTCATACCCAAGCAGGGTGTATTGTCACCGATCTAGAGAAAATTCATATTTATCTTCTTTTCAATTCTGTATCTTCGGATCACGGTTGGATGGCCAACAACTGTGGGTGGCAATATATTCGCTACACTCAAGCTAATTGAGTGGGTAGTCATGTGTGGCCTGGTTGCAAGACGTTCTTGTTGAACCCAGTTGTATACCCTCTCGAGTACACTGATCGGTAGTTGCTCCCATACCTTGTCTATTGGAATCCAATCTCTAATAAGCGCCCTACGATTTATGATTTTGTAATGACCCGGGATTTTTACTCAAATCACCGATACAGATAAGAAGTGATCGTGAGTATGTATTTTCAAATATGATTTAAAAATATGGACTTTGAAATTTAAACTTGTGTATGATAGCATTTACTGATGGGTATAGCACAGCATTTACTAAAAACCCATTTTAAACATTTCATGTATGATAGCATCTGTTTGATAGCGCTTGTTCAAATTGATTTTAGACTTGTTTGGAAGATAACGCTTTTTAACAGCAAGTTTTAATGCCATCTTATTTTATATGTTTTGTTCATTTTCAAAGTATTTTAGAATTTGAGTTCTTGTAAACTTTTGATTTAAATTTTTTTAGCACTAGAAGTAAGAACATGCCAAAAACCATCTTTGGTTGTCAAAGAAAAATTTAAAGGCTATTTCAGGTTTACATTTATATTATGATCAAAAGCAAGGATATAAGCAAAGCTTAAGTTATATATACATAGATAAAAACATGTTTAAACATCTTTTTGTTTTCAAAACAAAGTCGAGAAAAATATTTGCACTTTTATATGCATTAAAAACTACAACATGCATTGTCAAATCCCCTTGTAAAAGTATACTCCCATTCATAGGTCACTTACACCATAGATTTGTTAGCAAAAGAAGATCAAAGCAAGGTCATGATCACAAGTATATAAGTCAGAACATGAAAACATCATTTCTTTTGCAAAACGTGTGCTCATAAACAATAGTTAAGGAAACATCTATACTAGTACTAGCTAGTAGAAAGGACCTAGAAGAGATAATGTCACATGGAAAATCATTTTTGGGTAGCATTTATTTTCAGTTTTTAAGACATTGTCTTTTCTCATAAATTTTCTGAAAATTTGATATTTTCAAAAGCATGATTCATCTTGTCAAAACTTGTGCTAAAGATTTTGCCAAAATCTTGCATATATGCTAAGGTTTGTACCTACACTTGATAACTCTAGCTCATCATTTAAGAACATAGATTTTCAAGAGGTGTTCGTGTCTACTTCATTCACATGATCAAGTTCAAAAAGTACAAATATTTTCAGATTTTTATAAAACCTTGCAAGGCAAGGAAATATACTTTGTGTTTCTTGTAAAATCATGATTGACATGTGAGATGTTGGGTTGAAAACCCTTTGCAAAACTGAACTAAGATGATGCTATGGATGGGTGTAAACCAAGGAGGATTTGTGATAAATAGGCATGGTACAAAAGCATTTGTGTGAGGTGATTTGGCATAGAAACCAATGGAGTAATGAGGTGGTGGTTTGAGGGGTTGAGTTGGGCTAATGCAAGCCATGTGAGCTCAGGATTTTTGTACTTAGATTTAGTAAGAGAAAAATATATCTTTGAGTTGTCACTTTTCAAAAATCTGAAAACAGATTTTTCCCTTTTGCAAAACAGTTTTAAATACCCATTATCTTATAGTTTCTTACCACTATAAATAAGGCTATCAACACACACATTCCACACACACAAACACCAGCCTTCTATACTTGATCAAGGAATAAATAGCCAAGGGTTCTAAGCAATTGTTGGTGAGTAAACTACTTTAAATTTTTCTGATTTTGTTTTACTACATTTTGTTTCCTGTTTTGAACTGTCTTTTTATATGGTTTGCCATGTTTAAATCTAAATACATGAACATGTACATACTTCCTGATATCTCATGGATGTTACCATAGTTGTGTTAGCATTTAAAAACCAGTACAAACATGAAAAAGGAAACTGCCGTGAGTAAACCTGCAGTTCTTTTTATGTTTTGAATGCTTGCAGTTTTACTTTGTTTGAACCATAGTTTAGCTCCTTTTGTATTCTCTGGGTTGAATAACATGATTGTTATGTTTGTGTGTTTAACCTGTAGCAGGAATTATTTGATGTGTTAATGAAACCTTAAACATCATAGGTTTGAAAAGAACACTTTTTGTTTAAATTCCTAACCTGTCAAGTTTTGTGAAAAACTTGATCAAACTTAAATGGATCAGTAATATAGGTTAGGATCTTTAGAATGTAATGTCAATATTGGTGTGAAAACCCTGTTACCCAATCGTACCAGTGTTCAAAAGGGAAGAAACTTAGCCAAAAGCTTCACTGTCAGTTTAAGAACAAAAAGCAATACCCTCTCTGTTTCAAACCTTCAAAATGGATTTTCAAACTAGTTAAAACCCAGATTTGAATTCATGAACATGACAAGGTAAGAAAATAATGATTTTTTAAAGTGATTTAAGGATTTTTAATAATCTAAATGGTGGGAATTTTGGGGATGATCAGAAAAGGGGTATTAGGCAATTCAGGTGATGAGGGGCGTCGTGGGTGATGGCGTTGGAGGCAGAGGTCCGTGGGGTGTCAGTGATGATGGGAAAAATATAAATTAATTTTTCTATAACATGAATCAAAGCATCGAATAGAATTTGGGGTTTTGACTGTATAATGGTGCCTGAAGTTTGGAGGCGCCATGTGGGGTCCACACTGGACCGAGTGGGCCAGGACCATGGCAGGACGTGCGGCCGAGGTTGGTGAAGCTGGTGGAGGTGGCGCGGTCACTTCGGATGGACGGAGTCGAGCTGGGGAGGCGGGGATGTACGGTCGAACTGCTGTTGTGTTTTTTTTTTATTAATGGTGAAAAATGAGGATTTTGAGAAGGAGAAGGTCTGAAGTTGGAGGGGATGGTCATTGGTGATCGGGGCTGTGAATATGACTTGCAGGAGGTGGTTGGGGCATCGTACGGTGGCTGGCATGGCTGTGCAGGTGCACGGGTTAGGATGTACAAATGGTGAATGAGAGAAGAAGAAGGGAGGGGTAGCACCACATGGTACTACCAAGGTAGAAGAAGTCAAGGGGGCGCACGAATTTTCCAGTGACCAGGCAAGTAAACCATGGAGTTGGATAATGTGGTACTTGGGTAGGATCAGCAAAGTGGCACTTTGAGGAAACCAGGGGGCTGGAGTGGTTTGGCAAGGGGGCGCAAGGGTTTTTTTGAAGTGGTAGTTTATAAATGTGGTACTTTGCTAAATTGGCTTTAAAATGAGGATTTTAAATGTAATTTTAATTTAAAACTTGGTTTTAAATTAAATGAAGGTTTAATGAAAAGGGGAAATATATATATATATATATATATATAATATTTTTATTTAATTTACAAGTGAAATAGAATAGAAGTGAATCAGGATTTCAGACTACGGTTTTTGACAAGGACTGTAATTAAAATACAGAAATTGGAATTTAAATCAAATTATATTTAATTTATAAATATAATTAGAGACGATTTTCTAATGAAATATTTAACTGCAAAGTCAACAAGGAAGTCGTTCGGGTATAGAAGATCAGACGTTGTTCTAACAAACGTCTAGAAGACAGCACAAAAGCTGTAAATTTTTCAAATTATAAATTTATTTGTTAATTTAAAATAGAATTTATTTTCTAGTGAAATGTTTGAAATGTTTAAATTTCAAAACAAGATAAAGAAGACTGTATGTATCACATACAGTAAAATCTGTCAGCTTTTATCTGATATCTTAAATATCAAGTATAAGGAACTGATCATGGACAGTTCTGTATTTTTAAACAAGGACTGTGAATAAATGTTTTAATCATGTTTAGACTAATAATAAAGAAAGGAATTTTATCAGTATAAAAAGAAGAAGAAGGAGTTAATCAGGTAAAAGGGATCCAAAAGGGAAATTTGTCGGAAACGATACAAAGTGTGGAAGTTGATTATAATCATAATTTAAGTCATTTATGATAATTAGATTTAGAAATACTGATGAGTAATATTTTTCTAAAGAAAAATAAAGTAAGAATTCATTTTTCAAGATGATGAACAAAACGGAGAGAAACACCGTGTGCGACGCATACGCTAAAATTGACCGTTTTGAAAAGATAGTCAATATATCAGATATTGACGAGACAATCATATATTGTTTGGTTTGATTATAACTGTATATGTAGATTAGATTATAATCTTGTTAGATTTATAATTTAAAAAGAAAAATGCTCATTAATCATTTCAAAGAGACCGAAATTTCTATTTCACTTTGATTTGATTATACGCCGCGCTTCAGAGATTGTTAAATTGAAGATGACGATATACAAGGACTATTTTTAAATAGTGCATTCGGTTTGTCCAGTCCCATGACAACTTGTATGGACGAATGTCTGACAGAGTATACCCAACAGATCGCGTAAGTTGGTCTTTTCAAAAACTTAGTTTGGTGGCGGAGGAATTCGTTTCTCTTAGCTTTATACCCGTGGTTTTGGTGAGATCAATTTGTGATTTGACGGGTTTGACGATGTGGCATTCAAAGTGAATGAAGCTGTGATCTGTCAAAAGATACGTTAAGACCTCAAGCCTCACACCCAGGAAATGTCAAAAATCGGGCAGGCAGCATGGCTATGTGGGTCGCTCCCATTAGGGTGTATTGTCACCATCTAGAGGATATTCATATTTGTTACTTCTTTCATTTCTGTATCTCCCGGGGAACTACGGTGGTCGCAAAAAAAGCCGTAAGGTGACAATATATTCGATACACTCAAGAGAAATGAGTGGTCGGTCATGTGTGGGTCGGGTTGCAAGACGTTCTTGTTGAACCCAGTGTATTCGTCTCTAAAGGTACACAATCGGTAGGTGGTCCCATACCTTGTCATAGTTGGAAATCCAATTTCCATAAGCGCCAAGCGATTTGTATTTTTGTATACTATATAGGAGAATGTGAGATGCAAGCATTCTTCTATATTCTAAATTATTTGTGGAAGGCTTATATGATAATATCTGATTTCAAGTATACAAAAGTGTTTTGATCTCATAAGGTAAAAGCCGTTCCGTATTTACGGCATGGTCTTATGAGATATTTTTATTTGTTTTAAATTGTTTACTCATACCAGTCCCCTGATTGTCCTGGATTTTACTTTTATGTGTTTTCCCTTAAACTCTTGGGTATTCATAACGCTTGTTATGAATAGACAAGTGAATCAGGATTTGGATAAACGTGTGAAGCTGGAATGAAGATTTTGTTGTGTGCTGGTCCATCTATCTACTGTATAATTAAGTCTGTCAGTTGATCCTCCATGATATGTATAATTACTGATGTACTATGAAGGGTTGTATCACTAGACATATGATGCCCTGATGTAATTTATTCTGCTGTGAAATGTTATAAAGTATTATCTTTTGTGAAATTTCTGCTGTGAGATTCTGATGTTTCTGTGATTTGTCTTCTATCTATTCCTATTTCTCATTAATGACACGACTTCCGATGTGTTCGAAAGTTGGGTCGTTACAGATTTTATACTATACATATGTGGAGCGTGAGATGCAAGCGTTCTGCTACTTGGACATTTATTTGCTTAGACATTATCATAATATCACTAGATTTGATATCAAAGTTATTTTGGGTTATAATAAGGTAAAAGCTGTCCATGTTTATGTGTGGGCTGGTCTTACTATTATCCTTTGTTTTAAAAAGGATTTTTCAAAATCAATCAGTATGGTTGGAATTTACTCACACCAGTCCCATGACTGACCCAGAGTTTATTTTGTTTTTTTCCTAAACTCTTGGGTGCCCAAATTTATACAGGCAGTCAAGTGTTTCAGGCTTTTACAGATTCACTTGGAGGAGCTGGAAGCAGAAAATTTCACCATTAATTAGTTAGAGATTATTTCCGCTGTGATATATATGAGTTGTACTCTGATATATGGTATGTATATATACAAATTCAGATCTGTATTTCAAAGTTATGTTATAATAAAATGTATTCATTCCGTTGTGAGTTTCGTGTTTACTTGTCATATTCTTCTTCTTCTATTCTATTAGTTCTATCTTATCTTTCTCACCCTCTAAATTCTTCTATTAATGACCTGAATTTTAATGCACTTTGAGTTGAATGCGTAGAATATTAGTCAGCTCAAATTGGCACGGATTTTCGGGCCGTTACAGTTGGTATCAGAGCTGAAGGTTAAGTTATTACCTTGGCTCTATAGCGTAACTCAATAAAAATGGAGTTAGTAATACTCTAGATTGAGTATGAGTGTATATATATGAGAGCGTATTTGTAAATTAGTATAAAAACTTTTTTATATTATGTTGACTGTTCAGTCGAGTGGTTTATGAATTCTGGTCGAAACAGTAATGCAAACTGTATCGATAATTGTTTCTAAACTCTTGAACAGAGTAATTCAACACAGTATGTTTTGAAAAAGGGTAAATGAAATAATTTTATCCAAATTATATTTTGATATAAGAAGGAGTATATATCTTGAGATTATTATGGTATTGATCGTTATTAGGATCAAATAAGATTTATAATTGAGTTGGTTATATAAATAACCAATCGAAATATTATATAAGTATAATATGCAAAAACAGATGAATTGAATCTGAATTTAAAACCAGAATTGAAATAAAACTCTAGAAACTTGGAAAAGAGTTGGAAATAATGTTTGGATTAAATATATGGGAAACTTGAAATCCTGGGAAATTTGAAATTGTTTTCCAAGCACTGTGAAAAATATTTTGAAGTAATTTCAAAAATAAAAGTGTTTGAAAATAAATTTTGATAGTGATATAGTATTGAACTCACTTCGATCACTGGAAAATAACCCTGATGATGAACCATGTCATCATCAGTGTAATTTTCGAGTTTTTGAGTGACGGATTACTACCCAAGATTTTGTTTTGAGGAAATAAGTTGGTTAGAAATTCAAATGTTTTGGATTGCCATTATTATATGTAAACATATAAGATTTCAAACTAATAAAACCCAGGAATTTGAATTCTAAAATCTCAATTTAACTTGTGAAGTTAAGAAGTTAGAAATGATAAAGAAATAAATAAATGAATTAGAGTTTAACTTAAACTAAGTTAAATAAAAATTGGAACTGAATTGAAGTCGATTAAGTAGAAAATCGTATTAGAATAGAATTAAACTTGGTGAATTTGTGAAATGAGATATTGGATTGGAATCGAGTTAGGTTATGGAATTGGATGGTTGAATGGTCATTTGGAATTGGAGTTGAAATAGAATTTGGCTTAGAAAAAAGCGAAAGATTGATTTGATAATAAATTGATTAGAGATCGGTTAGAAATTCTTGGATATATATTGGTTGGATAGCAAATGACAGCGAAAGAGCTAAATGCCGGAAAAAGGGTACATGTTTAAATTATAATTGAGTAAGAGATTTATGAGGGAAAAATCACTTGGCTGTTTTACTTTCTTTTGGATTGAAGAAGACCTAGAGAGGCGGATTGTACCTGTGCAGATTGAACCGTGTAGAAAAGATACTGGCGAAATTTTCGAAAATTAAAATAATCATTGATTGACTTGTCGATAGTTAATAAAATTAGAAACCCAAAATTTATTAACAAATTTTAAATAAAACAATGGAGTGAGCAAAATACTTTGATAAGTTTAGAGATATGCAAGAGAGCATATGAGTTGAAGATAAGGATAAGTATGTAAAAATAGATTGTCCAAAATTGATGGACATATCGTTCGGAGGGAAAATAAAAGGGTCGGTATTGATATAAGGATAAAAGATTCGACGCAAGAATTGAGTTATGGGGATGTGAAGTATGAAATTTCAACTAAGCGAGTTGTGAGGAGTTAGAAGTAGAGCATCTTCACTTCTTAGCAATTTCGAGGACAAAATTATTTTAAGGGGGAAGGAATGTAACGTCCCGCATTTTTATTGATTTGAATTTGAATAATTAAATCAGTTTAAATATTGAATTCGTAATATAAGTGGATTTATATAATAATTAAAATGAAGTTGAACGTATAAAAGTATATATTAAATATAATCGAGCTCATAACGACGCGGCAGTTCGTAAATTAACGTTCTGAACTTCAACTGGGTGTACATGACTCGTTTTAAATCGGATTTCTTCGAAACAAGAAACGTTGGAATCTGTTGAACTGTATCTTCCTAACAAAAGTGAAAAACCAAGATTTCGTGTTATAGATTGTGAGTTACGTCCAAATTAAATATTCAAAAAAACATCGGTATATTCGCTCGTGGCCATAACTGTTTATTTGAAATAACTAGATATCAGATTCGAATTCGAACAAGGTCCTTTTGAGGTGCAGCGATAATTAAATATAATTTTGCACCCTGTATCAGTATTTAGGGGTTTCACAATATGAGTTAACCTACCAATATTATTGTATTTTTGGGATCGTGGCACCTCGCTGGACACGACCGTATTCTTATTTCTGCCCGTATCTGCGTGGACATGAATAGAATTCTACATAACACGGTACGCTAAAATCTAACGTGTATATATATTATTCCTTCCACGCCAAGCTTCAAATAAGCCTACCGTGTATAGCCTATCATGCATTAGCATGAATTGTCATTTGTTTAGCCATGCCCCTATGTATACTTCAGCATAGAAATCTTCCAACACAAATGTAGCAAGCACACGTCTATGAAGAGGAAACCATACCTCCCATATATATATGTTCCATACCCTAAACAAACATGCTCAGGAAATCAAATCTACCCTATACACTAAGGTAGCCATACCCATTAAGTAGAAATAACACTAACCCTATGTGTTAGCAGACTATGACCTACCATCCTATTCCTTAAAGGTTAAGCCTTGTTTGCATATAAATATGGAACATCTATCTTTTGCTCATTCCCATCTTCTCTAGAATTTCAAACTTCAGGAAAAAGAAATATAAAACAAATTAAAATCCACAACTAAAATCTCAAAGCCCACGTATATTTAACCCATCTTGGCATGCGCATGTGGTTCCCAAATGCTGAAGGTCAGAGAACGGAAACAGTACGAGATGAAGCGAATCTAAATATGTATGTAAGGAAACATACGGTTTTTACTTGTGGAGGGGATTTTGATGGAGGGGGTTTTATCGCTGAAGTTGGGTATGAAGTGGGGTTTGGCTCCGAAATACATGAATATAACGTGGATTTGAGGCATGGTTTCGGGCTATTGAGGGTGACAAAACCTTTTCAGTTGTGGGTTTCCCTTTTACGTGAGCATGTGGGGTTTCATGAAGTTATTAGTAGTGGGTCAGGTTGCGGATCTTTGTTGAATGAAAGGGGGGGGGGTACGAAGGGCAGTAGCTCAAAACGAAGGGGGCTTTGCAGTTCGAACTGAAATGAAGAGGAGGGAGTACTGTAGAGCGGATGTGAAGGGTGATTGCACGGAGTTTGACGCCGCTGTTCCTGCTAGGTGAAACAGAAGCAGGCTTTGGAATTATTCCAGGAAGAATATGCTCAGAGCAGGAATGGACGGTTTTGGAGTTCGAATTTGCTGATGCGAACGGGGATGTTAACTTGGAAGAGGAGAGTTCGATTTTCATTAGAATTGGTGCATGACTGAAGATGCTAACATTGGGGTATAGAGTGTATTCAAGGGCTATGTTCAAAGCACAGAGTAGTGGAGTATATATTGTTTCCACGTGGGAGAGAAATATATTTAGAAGAAGAGAATCGTTACAGGAGTATATTTTCGTGGAGGGAGGGCGATGTTTTGGCTGACGGGTTTATTTGTGGTGGGCCGATGGCATTTTTGGGTAAAGCCCAATATATATAGATATAAATAAGAGGAAAAAAAAGAGAACAAAATTTTTGAACATGAAGGAATGGAAAGTATGCATGGTGGGGAAAAGGCACAACAAGATCAGTGCAGCTAGGTCCTGGGAATATGTTTGTTTTAACAAGGAGGAAGAGTACGTAATAGCCCATTAATAATCTGGGATTAGAGGAATAAGAAGAAGCGTGTGAAAACAGGTCACATTAGAAGTGTAGCGACATGAACTACATTACGGAGTTGTTGGAACTCAGGCTCTCATGATAAAATCAAACGCCTAATTGGATCCAACAACGCAAATCGTTATTTAATGGTTAACACGCCGAGGTGAGTAAAATCACTAACTCAGATCTATTTTAAAATATTATAATTATATTTTAATGTTGTTTGAATGATGTGTGATGGTCGATTAGGTATATTACAAATTAAAATTGGTTGAATATTAGATATCGTTGCATATGTACACATCGTCGGTTGGATAATGATTCCATCGATTATGATATTCCCTAGTATGGAATCAGTGTAAATTGTTTGACTAACATCTGTGGATGTGGAAACTGGTTGGAGGAATCCAACTGGATTCCTCAATATTTATATGAACTGATTTGTTTATATATGCACTGTTTGAACCCAAATGACAGTAAAACCCCACGTGAATGTTGATGTTGAACGAAAATTTAACATTTGTTTCGATAAATCAATAAACGATATCGATTACTAAAGTGATAACAGACGACCGTAAAACCATCGTCTTGTTAAGGAGTTGATTGGCCGTCAGGAAAATCAACGAAGTTAATTATAAAAATTATATTTTTATAATTAAAGCGAAGTTTCAATTATAATAGAAGTTCTATTATAAACTGGTATTTTACAGTTCGTTTTATAAGGTAAATATAAATGATTATTTAGTCAAAGAAGTATGAAGCTGTAATTATTCGACAAGTAAATAATTTGGATAATTAGTTTAAATCAAACAGTTAAGAAATATTATTAGACTAATTATATTAATCTTATGGTTAGAAGTAATTAAAATCAGTTAACGAATTAACTGATGTAATGAAGTTGATTAAAACAAATGTTTATTTTGAAAATGATTATTAGGTGAATTGGTCTTAAATTAATCTAATGAAAATAAATTAATCAAAAATTAATAACATTTAATTACCTTTTTAATTAATGGAGTTTAATAATACTGAACTAATGTAATTAGTATTGTTCAATTATAATGAAGTAAACTGTTTTACTTCGGCAAATGATCAAGTTAATCACTATTTGATTAAAGTAATTGGTTCTTAAATGGATTATATTTAAGATAATATTACGTTTGAATTGAGATGTTTATTTTAATTGGGTTTAATAATTCGAATAAGAAGTAAATTTGCCAAAAAGACAAAGAACGTAATCGAGTTTTGATAAGAGAAGTTTAAAAGAGGAATGTTTAAGTAAGATGAAGTAAAGAGTTAACGACCAATGTAAATAGTTATAAATAGCCGAGTTTTCAAATAAGGATATGGCGTCCTAAACCCATATTTAAAATAAAGCAAGAAATACGGTTTAATTAATATTATTAGTAATAATGAGTTTAGAATTACGAACTTATATCTGTTCTAAGGTAAGAACGTTGTCGATCAAGGTCTGAGAGGTAAATAAAGTACCCCAACTTGAACGACTTCACTATCATCGGGGAACGATATCAGTTTTTAACGGAAAGAGATGTCAAGATTAGTATAAAGAGAATATAGCAGCATATTGCAAGTTTTAGAACTATAGCGATAAAATAAACGTCGTTGACTAGGCTTAAGCGCGACTGTTATGTTAAGATTAGTTATAAAGGAGAATATTACAGCATATGACAAGTTTTGAACTGTAATGATAAATTAACGCTGTTAATCAAACTTAAGTGTGATTTTTATATATAGCAACACTTCCTAGGGAATGAAAACAGTTTGGTTTGAAATCCACTTAGTCTATAGTAATAAGTAACGACGTTGGTTCAGAGAAATATGAGAATGAGTTAGAAAGAGAATTAGAGAATCGTTTCAGAAAATGATAACATCATTTTGATGCTTGGAATAGGATTAGAACTAAGTCACACTATTAGGAATTGTAACCATAATTCGATGATGTCGAATGAATTATTTTTAGGAATTATAATCTGATAGGATAGTTAATATTTAGTTTAAACCAAAGAATTTTAATAGGGTTTGAAATCAATATTTAGTTGTGAGCTAATTATTGATTCAACAAGAAGTTGACTTAGAAATAGAGCTTATAAAGGGGGATGGGAATACAAATTATGAAAGAGATTTTGGTAGAAAAGATAACGGTATTTATTACTTGAATAATGAAGTATTGGATAAAAGTGTTCATATTTCTAAAATAGAAATGATATTCACATTTTAATGTGAATAATATTTTAAAGTGAACGCTTGGCAGATTTAAATGTTTATAATGAAATTGGAAATATTTTTCCAATGTAGATAATCCAGGTGTAGAAAATAAAGAAAAGAACGGAAATGTTTCGAGCGTTAATAACGTATATTTTTTGGAACATGGGAGAATAAGAGTAGATAATAAATGGGAATGTTTTCCAAGAAGTGTGAAAAGGCTAAAACGGGATTTGAGAAATATCGATTCGAATAATAAAAACGGATGTTAAATAAAAAGTGCCCGTGGTTGTATGATGTTTAGTGTATATTTGAATGAATGTTTATTTTTACTTCGATTGCTAAATAACCGACTATCGAAGTGTTTTGACCATCGTTGTCTATATGGAGAGACTGGTTGGATTTTTTATCTGGAAACCACTCCGTATAGGCATAAGCGCTGCGAATTAGAGATGCTGAAGATAATTGAAGGCGGAGTTAAATGCAAGGGTCGTCCAGTCCCAGAACGGTGCTTTCTGTTTGTCCAGTCCCAGGACGACTTGTATGGACAAGTGTCTGACAAAGTATTTCCAACGGTCACGCTGTTGATTTTTACGAATATACCATGTTGGTAGGGAGAAGGTAACTTCTCTTTACTCTACACCTAGTGTGCATTTGTGTAATCAATATGTGATTACGGATTTGACGATGTGGCATTCAAAACGAAAGGTGATCAGATGTTCTGAAGAGAGACGTAGCCTCCAGCCTCACAACCAGGAAGTAACAAAAGTTGGGCTAGGCAGCATGGCTAGTTGGTTCATACCCAAGCAAGGTGTATTGTCACCGATCAAGAGAAAATTTATATTTATCTTCTTTTCGATTCTGTATCTTTGGATTACGGTTGGATGGCCAACAACTGTGGGGTGCAATATATTCGCTAAACTCAAGCTAAATGAGTGGGCGGTCATGTGTGGCCGGGTTGTAAGACATTCTTGTTAAAACCACGTGTATACTCTCTAGAGTACACTGATCGGTAGGTGCTCCCATACCTTGTCTGTTGGAATCCAATCTCCAATAAGCGCCTTGCGGTTTATGATTTTATGCTATACATATGTGGAGTGTGAGATGCAAGCGTTCTGCTACTTGGATATTTATTTGCTTAGACATTATCATAATATCACTGGATTTGATATCAAAGATATTTTGGGTTATAGTAAGACAAAAGTCGTCCATGTTTATGTGTGGGCTGGTCTTACTATTATCCTTTGTTTTAAAAAGGATTTTTCAAAATCAAACAGTATGGTTGGAATTTACTCACACCAGTCCCATGACTGACCCAGAGTTTATTTTGTTTTTTTTTCCTAAAATCTTGGGTGCCTAAATTTGTATGGGCAGTCAAGTGTTTCAGGCTTTTACAGATTCACTTGGAGGAGCTGGAAGCAGAAGGCTTCACCATTAATTAGTTAAAGATTATTTCCGCTGTAATATATGTGAGTTGTTCTCTGATATATGGTATGTATATATACAAATTCAAATTTGTATTTCAAAGTTGTGTTATAATAAAATTTATTCATTCCGCTGTGAGTTTCGTGTTTACTTGTCGTACTCTTCTTCTTCTATTCTATTAGTTCTATCCTATCTTTCTCACCCTCTAAATTCTTCTATTAATGTCAATGACCTGAATTTTCATGCACTTTGAGTTAAATGCGTAGAATATTAGTCAGCTCAAATTGGCACGGATTTTCGGGCCGTTACATAATTGGTGAACAAAATTATACATTTTTGTCAAAGGAGATTAGTTGAATCAAAAATTATATATTTCTGTCAAATTGGTGAAATTGAAACAAAATATACATTTTTGTCAAGATAGTTTAATTGAATCAAAACGTATATTTTTTTATCAAGATAGTCTAATTGAAACAAAATATATATTTTTGTCAAGATAGTTTAATTGAAATAAAATATACATTTTTGTCAAGATTGTTTAATTGAAACAAAATATACATTTTTGTCAAGATAGTTTAATTGAAACAAATATACATTTTTGACAAGATAGTTTAATTGAAAACAAAATATACATTTTTGTCAACACAGTTTAGTTGAAACAAAAATGTACATTTTTTCAAAATATGATGGTTGAAAAAAATAATACATTTTGGCTAAATAGATTTGAGTTATAACAAAAATTACATTTTTGTTAAATAGATTTGAGTTAAAACAAAAATAACATCTTTGTTAAATAAATTTGTGTTACAACAAAAATATCACTTTTGTTCATTTAGCTAAAAATTAGAATTGTTAACAATATGAATTATCACTTTACCCGTTTTATTAAATTAGAGTTGTTAACAACATGAGTTATCACTTTTATTCAATTTGTTAAAATTAGAAATGCTAACAATATGAAATATCTCTTTTATTTATTTTGTTAAATTAGAATTGTTCACAATATGAAAATATAATTTTAATCATTTTGCTGAAATAGAATTGTCAACAAAATGAATGAATCATTTTAAAATCATTTTTTTGAAATAGAATTTATAGTCAAATATAAGTATTATTTTTATTTGCTAAACTTACAATAGAATTTGTATGCAAGTCAAAGTGACGCTTGTATTGTCAAATTATACATTAGATACATGTAAGGAAATTATGTGAGTAAAATACATTTTTATTTGGCATTAGAAATATAATAACATGTTTTGTTCATTATCATCAACATGTTAGCGGAATTAAAATTGGTTAAATTCATTAACCAATGATTTATTTAGATGAACTGTTGTTGGCTGAAAACCCCACACGGGTATTGGGATAATATTTGATATACACTAGTCCCAATATTTTGTTGTATCTCAATTGATGGGTTGACAGGCTGCGATGAGCGTTATTTATTCATTCTAATGCTCACACAGTTGTAAATTTCACTTTGGATGTAAATGGATTGTTTAATGAATACTTATTATTATTGTCGTATACATGCGATGTATGAAATCCATATAACCGAAGTTATATGGTAAATGATTGAGTCGCATTCTGATACAGAATATCTTTTAAAAAGAGAATATTTTAAAATAAAGAACATTGTAATATAAAGAATACTTCAAAATAAAGAATATTGTAATATAAAGAATATTTTTACATAAAGAATTTTTTTATACAAAGAATATTTTCAAATAACGAATATTTTAAAATAATATTCAACGAAGAATAAAATGATGATTTCTATGTCCTTTTTTGGATGGACAAAAGATAAAAATATATTTTTCGAAATGAACTAGTTATTAACTAGAATAAATCTTTTAAATTAAGATTTAATGAAGTCTTCCAGTTAATTAATATTTAATTGGAATTAAATAAAAGAATTTGAGTTTTGGTTGTCGTGGATGGTGTCTTAAATAACAATGTTCTTGAACCCCGTATGAAAAGAATAAATCCTTTAATTAAGATAATTAGAGTTTCCAATTATATTTTGTGATTGGAATAAAATGATATGTGAATAGGGTTTATCATGAACTCTGTTTTTGAAATGACATTTATTCTTTAACCCAGTTAACAATGAAAATATAATTTGGAATTTATAAACCTCTTATTAAGATTTAAAAAAATAAATTTTCCAAAGTCAAGTTTTCCAATTTAATATATTAAATTGGAATTGAGTGGAAATTCGATTTGATAATAATTGAGATAGGCTTCTGTAAAAGAAGACTGTTACTATGTATGAAATTTAAAAGGCTTTGTCGTTATTCCATTTATATTATTAGTCGAATACGGAAATTTATTTCGATTATATATTGATATGATTTCTGTGGAAATTCCATATTTAACGGAAGATGATTTTGGGTTTATCATGAACTGTGTTTTCAATGACATTGGTTCTTTAACCCAGTTAAAGACAAGATCAATTTCTTAAAAGTTGAATAATCATAAATCAATGTTTTTTTATATTAAAACCAAATTGGAGTTTTAATGAATCTTTAAAAAGAAGATAAAATAAATAAATTTAAAAGAATTTATCTTTGATAAAATTAATGAGAATCTTTCCCTAATAATATGAATATTTTATCAAAAGAATATTCTGAATTAGAATGAGGCGTATGATGTGTCTATGTAGCACTTACTTTTTTGATTATAAAATACGCGAGTTATTCAGAAAGACCGAGTTTAACCCATTTTGAATAATTACTATGACGACTAAAAGTCGAAGACATTGAAGACGGTGATTGAAGACCGGTGATTTTCACATCGAATGGACGACTACTAATGCCCTGAACTGGGTCGCTCCTAGGAAAGGGTTAAAGTGGTAGTTGTTCGGACGTACTTGTTGATTGTCCGGATATGCGAGCACATCACTTCTGTATTGGACATACAGGACGAGGAATATGGTGTCTCCGGTTTCGTTCAGACCCAGAACGGACTTGTAAATGGATGTGTTTCTGACGTTGAATTCCATTCTATGTGAATTGATTTCTTTTTAATATATATTTGTTGGTGGCGGAGAATTTATTCTCTTGCTTAACACCCTTCTCTGAGACGTATGAGCTCAGAGGTTATATATTGGTAGTTATCGATTGCATGACGTAGATTTTCAATATGGCATGCCAAGATGCAAATGATCGAGGCTTTTGTTGAAAAGCAGAGCCTTATGGTTGAAGATCAAAGCATAGCCTACTTCGGCATAGCTTTGTGTATAGCATTACCTCGCGAGCCTCACACCCCGGTAAGAGTCAGAAACGGGACAAGGGACACAAGGAGTGCATGCGTTTCTTTCTAGCTAGAAGTGGTATCAGGGTTTTGCAAGCCCTGACATTGCTAGAGTGTCTCGAATCGGTAAGGAGATCATCCCTAGCCTTGACTCATGATGGAAATCCAACTTCCAATACGACACCATGCAGTTTTGATTGTAGAACTAATATGGCAGCTATGCCGTCTATGATTGATACATTATGATTGAAATGTTTTTGAAACTTATATACACTAATAATAATATCAAATCCGTTTTATCGTATCAATCATTTTTGACCATTATAAGGTAAAATTCTATCCTTCAGTTTGCGTTGCATTGTGTGATGGGACTTGAGTCTTATAATAGTTTCATTTTTCTAAAAAGCATTGCGTTATTTAACTATTTACTTTATTTCATGCACTGGCAATCCAATGGAGTAAACTCGTGCTGCGTTAGAGGCGTGGTCCTATGATTAGCCTTATTATTAAATAGGTTAAGTAAGATTTCTCATACTAGTCCCGTGACTGACCTTTAGTTTGTTTCATTGCAAACTCGGGTGCCCATATTTTCCACATGGGAAATTGAGTATCTTTTTTTGCAGATATATTGAGCAGGATTCTGGATCGAAGCTTAAAGCTGGGTCCAAAGCACTGATAGCCTTCCGTTGTGTTAGTTATTCGTTGCCGCTACATTGTATTACAATTATTGTAATTTATTCTTCTGCTATGGTATTTATTTCAATGTACTCTGATATTCTGTACTCTGATGTAACATTAATGTAATGTTTATAAAAGTCTTCTCTTATTTGTTCTGATGTGTTGTATGCCCAAAGATAGCGTACTCGGGTTTTTGAACGATCTTAGTCGATTTTGCGATCGATTAGGTCCAGGAAAAATCCGAATCATTACAGTTGGTATCAATGCTTTAGTTAACTCAAATCTTTGGGGTACAACTCCTTAGAACTGAACAAAAGACTTATTAGAGATTGGATTAGTAATATCCAATAAGAATACTCATTAGATATAGGATCAGTAACATCCTAGAATGATAAAACTCATTAGAGATGGGGTGTAATGTCCTGCAAATCCGTACTATATGAGTTGACTACATACATCATACATACAATCCAAATATCACGAAAATATGAATCAATTTTTATAGAAGAAAAAGGTAGAAGAAGAATAGAAATAACAACACAGAATCTCACATTGCAGCGGAACAAAATATAATATATCATAACTTTTGAAATAGAAAATTTTGCTGTATAACATACACTTATCATAGTACAACACTTGAAACACAGCGGAAAACAATAACTGCATAATGCTGAGGCCTCCTGCCCCAAGCTCCTTTAGATAAATCTGAAAAATCCTGAACTATTTGACTGCCGTACAAATTTAGGCACCCAAGAGTTTAGGTAAAACAAAACAAAACAAACTCTGGGTCAGTCATGGGACTGGTACGAGTAAACAATTTAATACAGTTTGAGAAACTAATTGATATCTCATAAGACCACGCCATATAACACGGAATGGGTATTTCCCTTATGAGAATCCAAACACTTGACTTAACTTTCAAAATATTTTTGAAAGAAAATGATAATCTTTATATCAAAACTCTTTTGATATTATAATAGTGTCTAAATCAAATAAATAGAAATCTGGTGGAACGCTTTCATCTCACGCTCCACATATATAATATACAATCAAAATCGCAAGCACTTATTGGGTAATAAATTTCCAACTATGACAAGGTATGGAACCACCTTCCGATAATGTATCTCTAGAGGAGAACACACTGGGTTCAACAAGAACATCTTGTAACCTGGCCACACATGACCGACCACTCATTTCGCCTGAGTGTATTGAGTGTACATCATCAACGGTTGGGATCAGCAACCTTTTCCCGAATGGGACAACATCAAATAGAATAAGGAATTAAATAAATCTCTAGATAGGTGATAATACACCCTAATGGGAGCTACCCACATAGCCATGCTGCCTGCCCGATTTTTATCATTTCCCGGTTGTTGAGGCCTGAGGCTACGCTTACTTGCCACATTGTCAGACCCTTAATCACTAATTTGGTTTACACAAATATATTCTGGATATTATGCTAAGGGAATAAATCCGTTGCAAACATATATATTTGTACAGTCCAAAATGCGATCATTGGAACTACTTTGTCAGACCTTCATCCATATAAGTTCGTTTTGGGATTGAACAAAACCGAAGGCACAATTTCCATTAATAGAAAAAAGCCTTTGCACTTTACTCCGTTTTCGATTATCTTCATATAATCTGATTCGCCACACTACTGCTAATACGCAGTGGTTCTCGGATAATAATCCAACCGGTCTCTCCATATTAACAACGTTAAAATGGTCAAAAACTTTGATAGTCAGTGATTTAACTATCAAACGAAAAATGTCCATGTACACACAACGATCTTATTTCCAAATGGAATTATCGATCAAATCATCAAACATATATATATATTCATATTCCTTATTTGCTATGTTTAGAAAATATATGTTATTAACACTGGAAAACATTTCCATATATCGTCTTCTTTTATTTTCTATACTTAGAAAATATCTTCTATTTATAATTGGAAAATATTCCAATTACTTTTCTCTTTTCCAACTCGTTTATTTCTATACTTAGGAAATATTTATTATTCTATTTCCAGCTTACACTTAATTGGGTTAAAACGGATGTTGTGTAAAACATCGTTATGACAACCCAAATACTGTATTTAACTAAATCTTATTCAACATTGACCTTCGAGCCTGAATCTTACTTTTTATTTGTTAATAATGACATTAATCAAGTTGGGGTATAACTACCACTCAGACCTTGACTGAATAACATTCATAATGTTAAAACAGACAAGACTACTTACTCAAATAATCAATACCATACAAACCAATTATTCCATTTTTAAACATGTGCATGCTTCTCTTTCTATTCTTACGAGATTTTATTCATAGATTTCCTTTTTGTTTGTACTATTCTATTTTTAAGTTCGTTTCCTTACCGAATTTTATATATATTGATATATAGATTTCTAGTTATCAAACTCTTTTGTACGGGGTTACTGGAAAAATTCAAAACTTACCATACAGGCCCTCTCCTTTCAAAAAGAAAATCAAAAAGCCAAGAGGTTTGCCGACACGGTGCATAAAACTTCATATTCAATTTAAATACATATCTTTTTGTCGAGCATTCTATTTATATCTCTTCCAACACTTCATTCCATAACTGCTTAGCATATATCAAATCATTTCCACTTTATTCCAACTCAACCTAATCGTTTTAACTTAATTCGTTAAATAATTTGCTAATTAAATCTTTTGCCTATTTCACTTTCATATTTGAACATAACATGTTCAAATATATTTTAACTACTCTTGAACCCTGTAACGACCCGGATTTTCCGCGACTTTGGTTATCGACGTAAGCACGACATCGATACCCAAAACATCGAAAAATCATGGTAATTATTGAAAGAAATTAGAAGGTGAGAATAGATAAGATAGAAACTTAGAATAGAAGAAGAAGAAGAAGAACACAACATCAGAGTAACACGAACCTCACAGCGGAACGAATAACATATAATAGATAACATAACTTTGAAATATAACAGTTATGTATACAATAGCACTTATCAGAGTACAACACTTACAACACAGCGGAAATAAACTATAGCTATATGATCCAGAAGCCTCCTGCTACAGCTCTTCAAGTATATCTGCAAATTCCTGACTACTTGACTGCCCATACAAATTAGGCACCCAAGAGTTTAGGGAAAACAACAAAGTAAACTCCGGGTCAGTCATGGGACTGGTATGAGTAAAACAGTTTAAAACAGGTATATGAACAAGTAAACGATATCTCATAAGACCACGCCGCAGAACGGAACAGGTTTTTCCCTTATGAGAATCCAAAATATCTTTATATCAAAAACCTTTTGATATTATAATAATGTCTATATTCAAATAGATATCAACTAGCAGAAACGCTTTCTATAACGAACTGGGGTTTTCGACTCCGAAAATCAACATCAAACTACCGTGTTGACCATTCAGACATCGAACATTCCAAATCATTAATAGAAAGAAGTTAGAGGGTGAGAATAGATAAGGTAGAAATATTGAATAGAAGAAGAAGAAGAAACACCACAACACAGAGTCTCACATCGCAGCGGAACAAAATATAATACAGAAATAAATCTTTATTGAGAGCTTTAAAAATACTTATAGTATCAGAGTACATCACACAATGGGACAGTTATAATGATCTATTCCCATATGCAACACACAGCGGAATAGTAGTAATATCATACGTCCGAACAACTCCAGCTCGTCTCTTCATAGCAGTCGATAACCTGAACCTGTACAACCCGGTCTAACCCGAGCATTTACAAAACACCGGGTCAGTCTGGTGAACCAGAGTGAGATAAACTCGCACGGTAATAAGGGTGAACCATCCAATCATGATTTTAAAGTTCAAAACCTTTTCAAAAGAAAAAAATAATCGTAAGACCAAATCCACACATAAATACGGACGGTTTTTACATTACGATAACCCAAAACAGTTTTGAAACTAATATCTTGTCTGATATTATAATAATGTCTAAATACAAGTAAATATCAATTTAGTGGAACGCTTGCATCTCACGCTCCACATATATAGTATACAATCAAAACCGCAGGCGCTTATTGGAGATTGGATTCCAAATTGACAAGGTATGGGACCACCTGCCGATAGTGTATCTCTAGAGACGAATACACTGGGTTCAACAAGAACTTCTTGCAACCCGGCCCTCACATGACCGACCCCTCATTTCGCTTGAGAGTATCGAATGTATACCACCGACGGTTGGGATCAGCAACCGTCTCCCGAAAAGGGACAGCATCGAAACATAGATTAAAGAAGCAAATAGGATTTCCTCTAGATAGGTGATTATACACCCTAATAGGAGCGACCCACATAGCCATGCTGCCTTCCCGATTTTTGTCATTTCCCGATTGATGAGGCCTGAGGCTTAGATTAGCTTTTGAACATCTGGTCATCATTCACTTTGAATGCCACATCGTCAGATCCGTCAGATATCACTAATTGACGTCCACAAAAATACTCTAGCTGGAAGCTAAGAGAACGGCAACTCCCCGCCAACAACTATCATACGTTTGAAGAAATCAACGTACGTGATCCTTTGGAAATACTCTGTCAGACACTCGTCCATACAAGTCATCCAGGAACAGGATGAACCGAAGGCACTCTCCTACCGCATCCAATATAGGAATCACCCCATGGATCAGTAGCGAGAAGTCCTTGCAACCCGTAGATTTCAACTACGACAGAATCACAGCTTATCTCTACTTGCCAGGAAGAGAAGATTAGTGGTTCTTCCGTTTATGAAAATCCATGGTCTTCAATGCTCCATCTCGACCATCTTCTGGTATCTTCACGTATTTGTTGGTCGGAATGGTTTTCGAATATAAATTCGATCCCGGTCTTTCCGTACCAACACTCGTATTGGTCAGATTTGATAGTCGGTGTTTTAACTATCAAAATATACAGTGTTTCAATCATGACACTCCAATGAGTTCATTGGTTCAGTATTCAACATCACTTGGCCTTTTAATTAAAACAAACTAATTCACTTCTGTTTAATTAAAACTTCTAACTTTGTTAAAAACAGATTTATTTAACTTCGGCTTTGGTTATACAACCCACTTCGTTACCCAAATCCACTTTTACTAATCTCCTTTCAAAACTATTCGACCATTTTCCCATTTTGAAATCTCATTTCAAATTCTCCTTTTTACTTGATCTTGTTTTCAAGTAACGTTAGTATAAAATTAACGCCTTAACACGTTAAACCTCATTTACACAATCCTGGTTTATATAAACCCTATACCTTAATTCAAATAATTAAGAAATACTTAAATTTAAGTTATCATCTTCGCTTGAAATCCTCTTTATAACATCGTTATAAAAATTTGAGCATTAAATATACAACCCGCCCATAAATTCCTTTCACCATCCAATTGGATTACATTTCTCTTTGATTACTTTTCAAAAGTAATCCTCTAAATTCTTATTAAAACAATAATTCTCTTCACTCATTAACTACTTCAGTAGTTACTTTCTTTATTTACTAAAATAAATAGAAAATCTTTTATAAAGATCTTGTTTAAAGTTAAAACAATATTCTTCAACTATTTCATTTCTCAAATTCGAAACAAACTAATCTAATAATTGATTCCAGTTAAAGCGGTCGATGTTGTCAACTCAAAACTCGATTATCTCGTTAACCTATTCAAACTAGTTCTCACTCTAAATTAATTACAAATATAATTAGTTTGATTAATTCCATTAATTGTTTCATTACAAAACAATTACCAGAGTTTAACCACTCGATGTATTCTTATTCTCATACCTGCAAATCTGATTAACGTCAGAATTTACTTTATAAAATAACTTAAAAATAAATCAAAGTCTTAAATAAATAAAATATTTATTTATTTCTCTTTTAACAGACTTTATCCAAAATAATATATTTCAAAATCCAACTTCAGTTATAAAATAAATTTTATAACTTCAGTTCTATTGATTCGCCTGACGGTGAAACAATATTTATAACCCGATTGATTTTATAGGCCATACGCTGCCAAATACCCAACCAATATCACCCATTGGTTTAAACAAACAGATGTTGAATATTCAAAAATCAACAATCAATCCAATCACACCAAACATGACAGTTCATATATGATGATATGGAAATAAATATTAATTTTGAGGAATCCGGTTGGATCCCTCCAACCTGTTCTTCCCTGTATTCAAAGCGGTTATCACAAACCAGATCATTCAGTTTTGTTTAACTGATAACACTAAATAGCAACCATTCAACATCAACCACAAACAATTCAAACAGTTCCACAATTTAAAAAAAACATTTATAAATAAACGTGACCAACCAAGGTGAGTTACCTTTATTGGAACCAATCGTTAAAATAACGATTTGGTATTTCACTGAAATTAAACACAGTTTAATTTCATCAGTTAAATCAACCAACAAATGTATAACTAGCAAACATGCAATCATCAGCGAACAAAATAAAACCCAATTTATATTAAAATATAAATGGGAAAAACTGAGTGAGTTTAACTTACCTTGATTTCCCTTTTCTGTTGAAACAGTTCGATCTAACTTCGTTTAATCTGGCTTCATAAGGTTACGTCCGTCGATACAGTTCCAATGTCCCTTTTTCACTCCATTATGTTCATCCCAATAAAAGTTGTCCATGTTTTAGTTTATACGAATTTGATTAACTACATATTCATTTCATTCTAAATTACACGTGTTTTCCATACATATATTTATTTACCTAAGCTACTGAAATTTCCTATATTCGATAGTTTATCAAATCGCTCCAAAACATATCTTCTAATAAATATTCTTTTACTCGGACCATTATTCTGCGGGATTGTTTAGTTGCCAAAATATTAGTGTGGCCCAAGGGTAAATCGTTATCAAATATAATAAATTAGTGATAAGTGTAGAAAGTAATTTCGGCATTTTATCAAACGTGTTTAGAGTAGCTTATCAGGCCCTCCCCTTAACATGTGATCGTACCCTCATGTTACGTGGACTAATTGGTGCATGTGACGTGCTGACCACACATTTGAGAATGTGTAATGCTACGAGATAAAACTTTACTGAAGACGCCTTTTTCCATCTTTTTTTTTCTTTCTATCCTAGTTCATTTCAGCTTATCTTCACAGGCGTGTTCTATAATATTTAAAGTAGTCACCAACTAAATAGGGACATAGATATAATCAGTTATTTGCGAAACTTTGTTTAGGCATGTTAAAAACCATCTCATTAACAGATAGAACTACCCGCGTACTTATACTGGTATCTACGTGGAGTTAGGCAATATAATATTAGGAGATCTTAAACTCACGTTATAGTATGTATATAATTATCCATGAGTGTAACTTGAAAACGCTTAGGCACTTAAATGGGTCATTAGGCACATTCATAATTACCCTTACCGCTACTGTTGCTTACCTTCTTCAATTTGCTGAAACAAACCCGCACTTCTCTCTCCTCCTTCATGCTTTGCTAACCGCACTTCACCGCTTGATCACCAGTCCACGCATGAACCACCAGCTTCCGACGTTCTTCCCCCTTCCATACTCTGTACCTCGCGTAACATCACACCTCCCCGGCATCGACCAGCCTCGCCACCAAGGTTCCGACCAGATCTCGATCTCCCCACGCATATGCTTCCGCCACATCACCCAATCCGCCATAACACACATACGACCGGCATCACAGTCATCCGCAACTTCTCCACATGGCTCCCATTCGAAACTCCGTCCCTCACCGTTCCAGGTCTCATGACTTCACCGCACTCTCCCCTTACTATATGGGTTCAAACGTGCCAATACCCATGCAACAGGTCCTACACCACATGTTAATTACTATCCCATTAGATTTTCAAAGCCACCTGAGAAGCCTCCTTCCTCAGCTAGGACACTAGCCGAGCTTCAACACTACTCTGACCGATAATCCCCTTCCACC
This sequence comes from Allium sativum, assembly GCA_030737875.1. Classification (NCBI taxonomy): domain Eukaryota; kingdom Viridiplantae; phylum Streptophyta; class Magnoliopsida; order Asparagales; family Amaryllidaceae; genus Allium; species Allium sativum. The sequence continues at coordinate 448,433,113 of CM060916.1, forward strand.
TCATGTAAATTTTTTCTCCATTAATTCGTCAGAAATGGACCGCGTCTCATACCTTCACGCTGTACAAATTTGGACTGATCTTCTTTTTATTTTATATTTTTAGAAGGAGAGGGACTGAAGTATATATAGCAAGGGAGAAAGGAGGAGATGCGAGATGACAGTGTGGATGGAGAAGCTTCCGTGAGTATTTATAGGCGTGAAGCCGTGGCGTCCAAGTTTTGTTAGCAATAGGGTGCTAGGATAGGTCTGCGTCTTCCTTCCTTTGTCTGCACGGTGACTAGAATGTCACTTTCATGATTAAATACTGGCTGGCAAGGTTACAGACTTTGTCCGCAAGAAATGAACGAACGTATACAGTAGGTCTGCGTGTATAGTCCTGACAGTTGAGCTAGCATGTACATTGTTTCTCATATATATATATATTTTTCTGTGGAGAGGAGAGAAAATGTAAGAACGCGGTTCTTGGGTAGCATGCATGGTGGTCACGCTAGTTGGGTAGTGTACAGGAAAGTAAAAAGATGTACAGTAGAAAAGAAGGGATAGATTTTATTAATAAAATAATGTATGAAACTTCGTCATGGAGAAATCGTGTTAAAAATCACTACAAATGATTTCCGTCTACTGATAAAAAAAACAAATCTTAATGTAAAAAGGTATTCTGGACCCAATGGGACAAGTTTCGTTGAAATCCGAGGTCGTATGAAAAAATTTCCTTTATGAAACCAGAAATGAACACGCGTTTAATTTTTCCACAGTCACCAGATAAATCAAATCCACTTGAAACCGCGAACATCGATATTAACTTTTCGATACGAACCCAACGACATTAATTTCGTCGCATTCTGAGACTGTTGCCCCGGTAGACTATTTTTACCGTGAACCGCCCTACCCTTTTTAACGCCAAATTTTCCCATCTCTAAAAATAACAAACTATATACCTATCCTGACTATAATCGACGCTAAGAACTCAACGGAACTGGTTTCGTCGAAAACAGAGTCCGTTTGCAAAACGGCTATTTTAAAGGCCTATAATTAAATAACGGTTTTCCATAGCGACTATTTCAAAATTTGATTTGGCCATAACTATCAAACGATAACACGAAATCTAGATTTTTCTCTTTCATATGAAAATTATCGTCAATACGGTTCCAACGTGTCTTGTTTCACAGAAATCCGACTTATGTCGGGCTCTGTATATCCAATTGAAATTCAAAACTCGAATTTACGAACTGCACGCCATTTTCAAGCTCGATTTATAATTATATAAATATATAACGTTCGAACTTCGTTTAAATCACGAATTAAATATTAAATTCCATCGATATCTCAAATATAATATTTGAATTAAATATTTGCTGCCAAAAACACGGGTCGTTACACTTTCATCTCACGTTCTACATATATAGTATACAATCAAAATCGCAAGCACGTATTGGATAATGGATTTCCAACTATGACAAGGTATGGAACCACCTTCCGATCAGTGTACTCTAGGAACGATACACTGGAGTTCAACAAGAACATCTTGTAACTCAACCACACATGACCGACCACTCATTTTGCTTGAGTGTATCGAATGTACATCACCAACGGTTGGGATCAGCAACCGTTCCCGTATATATATGGGACAGCATTGATAGATTTAAGAAACAAATGAATATTCTCTATATAGGTGATTATACACCCTACTTCGGTGCGACCGACTTAGCCATGCTGCGTGCCCGATTTCTGTCATTTAATGGTCGATGAGGCTAGAAGCTACGCTTTATCATCACATCAGATTCACTTCGAATGCCACATTGTCAGATCCATCAGAATCACTAATTGACGTCTACAACCATACATTACGTGTTAGCTAAAAGAAGTTTCCTTCTCCGCTTCCACTCTTGGTATAGTTGAAGAATCAATGTACGTGACCGTCTGGAAATACTATGTCAGACATCCATCTTCATTCACTTAAAATGTCACATCGTCATACCCGCCAAATCACAAATTGACTTATCAGAAAATAACACAGGTATACAGCTAAGAGAAACGAATTCCTCTGCCACCAAACGTGAATACGTTTGAACAGATCAACTTACGCAATCCATTGGATATATTCTGTCAGACCTTCGTCTATACAAGTTGTCCTGGGACTGGACAAACCGAAGGCACTATTCTGTAAACAGGATAGCCCTTGCATTTTACTCCGTCTTCAATTATCTTTGGCATATATGATTCGCGACGATTATGCCAATATAGAGTGGTTCTTCGGATAATAATCCAACTGGTCTCTCCATATTAACAACGTTAAAATGGTCAAAACTTCGATAGTCTGTGATTTAACCATCAAAGAAAAACAAGTGTGCAAACAACGATATTATTTCCAGATGGAAATTATATCGAACAAACATCATTTAACATTAACCTCTTTAGTTCATTTATTTACTTATCTCCTGTTTCCCTATATTCTAAATTCTTATTTTTCTTTTATCAGAAAACATTTCTGATTCTCGTTTGGAAAATATTTCCAAAACTCCTTTACGATCAAACCTTACCATTTCTTAGTCAAGAAGGAAGTCACTCAAGTTGGGGTATAATTACCTCTCAGACCTTAACTGAACAACGTTATAACATCGAAATGGTCAAAGTTTATCTTTTAGTCTTTAACAACTTCTTTACGCCTTTCTCGGATTCAATTTTACTAATCCACTTCTATATTTAAAACATTGGTTATAACGATAACGTTATAATCCCTACTTTCGAATTATCTAACTTTAATTATAACTTCTGTTCTTATTAGTGAATAATTAACCTAACACTTATTTATTTATAAATAAATAAATCTATTTAAACACTGGAAAGTATAAGTACTTTCCCGAATTTGATATAATCGAATTTGCCGATTAACTCTCTTCGAGAAATCTCAATTTGATTGACTCTTCTTCGAATAACCTATATTCGATTAACTTCTTCTCGAATAAACGATATTCGATAATCTCTCTTCGAATAACTAATATTCGATAACTCTTCCTTTTCAAATATCTCATATTTGAAAATCTCACTTCGATTAAACTATAATCGATAACTCCCTTCGATGAAACTAACATCGATAACTCCTTTCGATGAAACTAACATCGATAACTCCTTTCAATGAAACTAACATCGATTTATCCTTTCGATGAAACTAACATCGATTTATTTAACTTGACGAACTTAACTCGACTAACTTAACTTGACTCGACTAACTCGACTTACTTGGTTCGACCAATTCGATTCGATGAACTAGGCTCGACTAACTTGACTAACTTAACTCGACTTACTTGGTTTAATTAACTCAACTTGATTAAATCCTATCGAATAACTAATATTTGATTAAACTCCATTCGCTTGACTCTAGATCGCAGCGATCACAATGGTTATGCCTGACTCCCTCAGGAAACATCCGACCGCCGTAGGCTATTTACAGCCCTGCGAATTACGCTAGCAGTCGTACAAGATGGCAACTTACCCTGAATACTATGTTTGACTAACTCTGTCTCAAATAACTGTATTTGATTAACTATAGTTCGTTTTAACTCTAATCGATTAACTCTAACTAATTAACTCCAACTGGTTAACTCTAACTGATTAACTCTAACTGATTAACTCTAACTGGTTAACTCTAACTGATTAACTCTAACTGATTAACTCTATTTGACTAACTCGACTTGACTAACCCCTTTCGAATAACATATTCAATTAACTAACTTTCGAATACCATATTCAATTAACTCCTTTCGAATGTCCATATTCGATTAACTAACTTCGAATACCGTATTCGATTAACTAACTTCGAATACCATATTCGATTAACTAACTTCGAATACCATATTCGATTAACTAACTTCGAATACCATATTCGATTTCTCCTTTTTATAACGTCTATCCATTTTAAAAAGGTTTCCTTTTTACCACGTTTATTCATTTATAAAGATTTACTATTAGTAACGGTTCTTCACTTTATAAATGTCCTTTTAATAATGTTTTCCTTTTTATAACGGTTTCCTTTATAAACCAATTTCCCTTTTTATTAACTCTATTTATTTTCTAACTATTCCCTTTTCAATTCTATTTGTAAATGGTTTACAAATATTTCTTTCTCTATTTTATTCTATTTGCAAATGGTTTGCAAATATTCCCTTTTCAGATTTATTCTTAAAAATATTCTAACTCCTTAAATTCCCGGTAAAATTCTCCATAACCTCCTTTGTATCGGGAGCATCGGGAAAATCCCCAAACTCGCCACACAGGCCTTTCCATTCAAAAAGGAATGTTTTGAATTTATTTTCCTTTTTAAAATATCTCCTATTTATAAATATCCCAATTTATAAATATTCCTTATTTATAAATATTCCACTTTATAAATATCTCTTATTTATAAATATTCCACTTTATAAATATTCTATTTTCAATATTACTTTGAAAATCTCCTTTATCTACATTTCGGTATGTCATGGTGTTCAATCATATCAAATCACGATGTCTAATCTCGTCCATACACACACAATCAACAACAGGTTCTAATTCACATCATATATTAAAATATATGAAAAACAATAAAATAACTGTTGAGGAATCCAGTCGGATTCCTCTAACCTGTTTCCCTGCATCCACAGATGTTACACAACATGACTGTCATCACTTTCAGTTCAATATGAATTATTCTGATAAACAGAATCAATATATAACTATATAAATGTTTATATATTATATATATATTTATATATATATAATATTTCATTAACTGACTAACAGTTCAATCAAACAGTCAACACACAATCAAACAGACAATTTCTAACAGTTCTAAAAATACAACATGAAATTATAAACTGTTCAGAACTGGTGAGATTTACTCACATTTGCAGTTCATCGTTAAAGAACGATATATTGTTATTTGATTTGAATCAAATAATTTATTTTGCCATAAATTCATACGAGCCCCAATCCACTTCCAGTCAGCTTCATTGTGAAGCTCTTGTCCATACGGTCCAAACGCAATTGACGGTTCGCGATTTCGACTCCATATGACATAGTTATGATATTCACAAGTTTAGTGTATATTTTAAATAAACAAAACATGGAATTTAAATTAAAATGGGCCTTTACCCTTATGAAACCAGCCCACCCCGTTTAGTAAGCCCAGATCCACACCTTAACCCTTCTTCCCCGATCGCACTTCTCCTGTACAAGAATTCCATCACCGAATTTCTTCAATCCCTTATCTCTTCCTTTCCACTCTTCTTAAAATCACTTAAAAATAACTAAAATTCATCTAATCACGCAGTCTTTCTCCCGATATATGCCTTATTCAACTCGCACCCTCTCCGGCTGCATCGCGTCGTCCGAACCACCTCGCGCTGTCAGTAAATCATGCACAGCAAACTACAACCGTACTTCTTGAAACTATGTCCTCCGGTGCGGTTTCACTTGGCAAACCCCATTCCATCATCCTCACTACCAATCGAATGCTCAAACTCAAAAACCATCAAGCCCTAGGTATGCGGTAAACTTCCGAACCCGAGTTTCTTGGCGTCGAGTACTATAAACTGGTACTGGTGATAAGGCTAATTTCAAGAGGAACTCAAACAATTTCTCTTTGGGATTTTAGAATTGTTCTCTCTTTTGATTTCATTTTTCTTTTGTGCGGTTTTGTTCTGAGGGATGGATATTTTGATCCCGTGTTTTTATCAGTGAGTTTGTGATGGAGAAAAAGTCTGCGTGGCCTCTTAAGGATCAGAAATTGTTTAGGATATTTTTATTTTGATTTTTCCTATTTTATTTTAATGAATTTCCCCTCGTCTTGCGTTCTTAAAAATCACTGCGTCTACATGTGATATTCCAAAATCATGAAAACTGACATGCTACTAGAGTTCGACATCACGGTCCCAATGAAACTGGTTTCGTCGAATTCCGGCTCCGTATGATTACACAGCGTATTTTTAAACGTCGAAATACTAACTGTTTTTCACTCTAAAAATCCCTACGGTCACACAGTGACTCTAAAAATCACGAAACTGGAAATCTAACAACTATTTGACATTGCGGATCCAACAAAACTGGTTTCATCGAATTCCGGCTTCGTTTGCAAAAGTGGCTATTTTTAACGCTTTGAATAGCCCATTTAAATATAAAAATATATTTAAATACATTTAAATATTAATAATTTAATATTATCGTATATCTTCACATATGATATTGTACACCTCCAGAATATCATATCAGAATATACAGTTTGATATTTCAGATTTCAGATTATCTCGGTATTCAGTTCATATCGAAAATCCTTTTATAATGTATATAAAGCGTCGCAAATTATAAAGGAACTCTACATCGACTTTTCTGAAATTTGATTTGGACGTACATCAAAATCTACACGACAAAATCCCGATTTTTCTCTTCCACTAGAAAGATATACTCCACCAGCTCCACACGTTTCTTGTTTCACAGAAATACGGCTTAAAACGAATCATGTACATTCAGTTGAAGTTCAAATCGCCAAATGGCGAACTGCAGTGCCATTTCAAACTCGATTTTAATTATAATAAAATTATACGTTCAAACTGTCGTCGATTGAATATATATTTCAATATAATTCAACTCTAAGCTGAATTGAATCTAAGTGACGACCCCGTTCATCGAATATTGTGATTTCCAATATTTTTGATTATTTCTGAATTAAATATATTATTTAATTATTTAATTAAATTAATTATTCCATATTATTGAATTAAACCTCTATTTAATTCACTACATCACGATATATATAATTAAATAAATTAATTATAATACCCCTGACAGTGCGGGTCATTGCATTCTTCCCCACTTAAAATAATTTCGTCCTCGAAATTGCTAAGTTAGAGGATGACCCTATATATTTGAAACTCCTAAGATTTGTTTACCCCTTATTTCTGATTTTAACTGAACCAATTAATATCGACTAAAATATTAATCCATTTCGACCAACTAAAATTTTCAAAAATTCTGAAAATTTTCTAACACTTTAAATTTTCGGAAAATTTCGCCAGCACCTCCTTTGTACTGGTAAATAGCTCAAACTCCAACTCGCCTCTCTGGACCATCTCCAACCCAAAAGAAAATCAAACAGCCAAGCGGCTTGCCAATTCGGCTCATAAATCACATACTCATATCAAATATAAACTTGTACCTTTTTGTCGGGCGTTTCATTACCTCATTTCCATCTGCTATCAATTTAGCAGATGCCAATGCCGCCCCAATCAAATTCCAATCAGTTTTAGCACCAACACAACCATTCGCTTATATCCAAGCCAATTATCATTTCAACTCGAGTTTGATTCTCGATTTCAAACTCTTAACTCATCAAATAAATTTTATTCAGGATTATTCTCTAACCACATTCAGTTCTATTTAACTTAGTTCAAGTTAAATCTTAATTCACTTTTACCATTTCCATCTATTTAACTTCGTTGGTTAAATTTAAATTCCAGAATTTAAATCCCTTGGTTCATTTCAAATCAATTTGAAATCAAAATGCCAATTCAAAACCTTTGAATTTCTAAACAACTTGTTTTCTCAAAACAATTCTAATCAAAATCTTTGGTAGTAATCCGTCACTTTGAACCTCGAAAATGAACACTGATGATGTCTAGATTCATCATCAGAATCTATTTTCCAGCTATCGAAGTGAGTTCAATACTATATCATTTCAAAACCCTTACTAAATACATCCATTTTGAAAACGTCTCAAAATCTCCCAGGAAATTAAAATTTCCTTATTTTAATCCTGATTCATTTATCAACCTTACTCGAATTTTAGGGATTTTAATTCAAATTTTGATTCAAATTCAGATTTAATTCATCTGATTTCACATTTTTCACTTATATGAATTCTGATTGGTTATATATAATCATTTCACATTTTAAAATTTTATCTGATTATAATTACTACCAATATATCTCATATATTATAAGTCCAATATATATCAAATATACATTGGGTAAAAAAATTTCATTTACCCTCTTTTCAAAACATATCGTGACGACCCATCGTATTCGAGTGTTTAGTAACTCCTACCGATACAGTGGATCAAACTGATCGACCAGAACTCATAAACAACTCAGCCAATGAACCTCCACAATATAAAACCATTTTTATATCAAATACAAATACGCACTCGTATATATACACTCAACTCAATCTAGAGTATTACTAACCCTATCTCTACAGAGTCACGCCACAGAGCCAAGGTAATTCTTAACTTAAGCTCTGATACCAACTGTAACGACCCGACGAATTCCGGTAGGCTTTGCAACCATCCCTTCATCCCCCCAGATAGCAGGGTAATACCCCACCGTGACTTACATTGGTACCCCAGCACCACATTTTACGGCCAGCCTTTCGACTTCACAACCAACCCTCATTTTCGGGACATGTAGGGGTAAGAATCTCCCGTTCGCCACCTAACGAAAAGCGAGAACCCCCTATCATGCGACACATGCCCCAAGAACGCAACATGGACTGGTATGAGTAAAACAGTTTAAAACAGGTATATGAACAAGTAAACGATATCTCATAAGACCACGCCGTAGAACATAACAGGTTTTTCCCTTATGAGAATCCAAAATATCTTTATATCAAAAACCTTTAGATATTATAATGTCTATATACAAATAGATATCAACTAGCAGAAACGCTTTCATCTCACGTTCTACATATATAGTATACAATCAAAATCACAAGCACATATTGGATAATGGATTTCCAACTATGACAAGGTATGGAACCACCTTCCGATCAGTGTACTCTAGGAACGATACACTGGAGTTCAACAAGAACATCTTGTAACTCAGCCACACATGACCGACCACTCATTTCGCTTGAGTGTATCGAATGTACATCACCAACGGTTGGGATCAGCAACCGTTCCCGTATATATATGGGACAGCATTGATAGATTTAAGAAACAAATGAATATTCTCTAGATAGGTGATTATAACCCCACTTCGGTGCGACCGACTTAGCCATGCTACCTGCCCGATTTCTGTCATTTACCGGTTGATGAGGCTAGAAGCTACGCTTTATCATCACATCAGATTCACTTCGAATGCCACATTGTCAGATCCATCAGAATCACTAATTGACGTCTACAACCATACATTACGTTTCAGCTAAAAGAAGTTTCCTTCTCCGCTTCCACTCTTGGTATAGTTGAAGAAATCAATGTACGTGACCGTCTGGAAATACTATGTAAGACATCCATCTTTATTCACTTAAAATGTCACATCGTCATACCCGCCAAATCACAAATTGACTTATCCAAAAATAACACGGGTATACAGCAAAGAGAAACGAATTCCTCCGCCACCAAACGTGAATACGTTTGAACAGATCAACTTACGCGATCCATTGGATATATTCTGTCAGACCTTCGTCTATACAAGTTGTCCTGGGACAGGACAAACCGAAGGCACTATTCTGTAAACAGGATAGCCCTTGCATTTTACTCCGTCTTCAATTATCTTTGGCATATATGATTCGCGACGCTTATGCCAATATAGAGTGGTTCTTCGGATAATAATCCAACCGGTCTCTCCATATTAACAATGTTAAAATGGTCAAAACTTCGATAGTCTATGATTTAACCATCAAAGAAAAACAAGTGTGCAAACAACGATATTATTTCCAGATGGAAATTATATCGAACAAACATCATTTAACATTAACCTCTTTAGTTCATTTATTTACTTATCTCCTATTTCCCTATATTCTAAATTCTTATTTTTCTTTTATCAGAAAACATTTCTGATTCTCGTTTGGAAAACATTTCCAAAACTCCTTTACGATCAAACCTTACCATTTCTTAGTCAAGAAGGAAGTCACTCAAGTTGGGGTATAATTACCTCTCAGACCTTAACTGAACAACGTTATAACTTTGAAATGGTCAAAGTTTATCTTTTAATCTTTAACAACTTCTTCACGCCTTTCTCGGATTCAATTTTACTAATCCACTTCTATATTTAAAACATTGGTTATAACGATAACGTTATAATCCCTACTTTCGAATTATCTAACTTTAATTATAACTTCTATTCTTATTAGTGAATAATTAACCTAACACTTATTTATTTTTAAATAAATAAATCTATTTATACACTGGAAAGTATAAGTACTTTCCCGAATTCGATATAATCGAATTTGCCGATTAACTCTCTTCGAGAAATCTCTATTTGATTGACTCTTCTTCGAATAACCTATATTCGATTAACTTCTTCTCGAATAAACGATATTCGATAATCTCTCTTCGAATAACTAATATTCGATAACTCTTCCTTTTCAAATATCTCATATTTGAAAATCTCACTTCGATTAAACTATAATCGATAACTCCCTTCAATGAAACTAACATCGATAACTCCTTTCGATGAAACTAACATCGATAACTCCTTTCGATGAAACTAACATCGATAACTCCTTTCGATGAAACTAACATCGATTTATTTAACTCGACGAACTTAACTCGACTAACTTAACTTAACTCGACTAACTCGACTTACTTGGTTCGACCAATTCGATTCGATGAACTAGGCTCGACTAACTTGACTAACTTAACTCGACTTACTTGGTTTAATTAACTCAACTTGATTAACTCCTATCGAATAACTAATATTCGATTAAACTCCATTCGCTTGACTCTAGATCGCAGTGATCACAATGGTTATGCCTGACTCCCTCAGGAAACATCTGACCGCTGTAGGCTATTTACAGCCCTGCGAATTACGCTAGCAGTCGTACAAGATGGCAACTTACCCTGAATACTATGTTTGACTAACTCTGTCTCAAATAACTGTATTTGATTAACTCTAGTTCGTTTTAACTCTAATCGATTAACTCTAACTAATTAGCTCCAACTGGTAAACTCTAACTGATTAACTCTAACTGGTTAACTCTAACTGATTAACTCTAACTGGTTAACTCTAACTGATTAACTCTAACTGATTAACTCTATTTGACTAACTCGACTTGACTAACCCTGTAGCGTCCCGCAAATCCGAGCTATCTGAGTTGACTAAATACACCACACGTCCAACCCAAATAACACAGAAATACGACTCTTTATTAGAAAGAAGTTAGATGATGAGAAATAGAAAGAAAGAAAACTTAGAATAGAAGAAAAACGAAGATCACAAACTCACAGCGGAACGAATAAAATATATTATATAACATAAGCTTCGAAATACAAATCTGTTTTGTACATATACACATACCATCATCAGAGTACACATAACATTTGATCCAGCGGAAGTAACTCTAAATAACTAACGTTGAAGCCTCCTGCTTCAAGTTCCTCCAAGTGTATCTGTAAAAGCCTGAAACACTTGACTGCCCGTACAAATTTGGGCACCCAAGAGTTTAGGGAAAACAAAACAAAATAAACTCTGGGTCAGTCATGGGACTGGTGTGAGTAAACTCCAACCACTTGTTTAACTTTCAAAACTCCTTTCAAAAGAAAAGATAATAGTAAGACCAGCCCACACATAAACATGGACGGTTTTTACCTTACTATAACCCAAAACACTTTGATACAAAAATCCAGTGATATTATAATAATGTCTACATCAAGTAAATAACCAAATAGTAGAACGCTTGCATCTCACGCTCCACATATATAGTATATAATCAAAAACCGCATGGCGCTTATTGGAGATTGGATTTCCAACATGACAAGGTATGGGACCACCTTCCGACTGTGTATCTCTAGAGAGGAATACACTGGGTTCAACAAGAACATCTTGCAACCCGGCCCACACATGACCGACCACTCATTTCGCTTGAGTGTATCGAATGTATATCACCAACGGTTGGACTCAAACCACCGTTTCCCGAATGGGCAGAATCGATAGATTTAGAAACAAAAGGAATTTCTCTAGATAGGTGATTATACACCCTAATGGGTGCGACCCACATAGCCATGCTGCCTGCCCGATTTTTGTCCTTTCCCGGTTGTTGAGGTCTGAGGCTACGCATACTTACCATCCATTGATAGCACCATCACTTTGAATGCCACATCGTCAGATCCGTTAATCACTAGTTGAGTTTGCACAAATATTCTGGATGTTATGCTAAGGGATAAATCCGTTGCAACCATATATACTCATACAGACCAACCCATTTGATCATTGGAAATACTCTGTCAAACATTCGTCCATATACGTTCGTCCTGGGACTGAACGAAACCGAAGGCACTATTTCTATAAATAGAAAAGCCCTTGCACTTCACTCCGTCTTCAATATATTCAGCATACTCGGTTCGCCACGTTCATGCCGATACGGAGTGGTTCTTTGGATAATAATCCAACCGGTCTCTCCATATTGACAACGATGGTCAAAAACTTCGATAGTCTGTGATTTAACTATCGAATAAAAACAAGTGTTCAATCAACATATCAAACAAATCACTGGGCTCTTTAATTAATATTTATTAATTAAATCACTTCTCCCTTTTCTCTATCAATATTTGTTAACCAAATATTTCAATAATCATCTCGGCCTCTTATGCCATTTGGAAAACATCAACTTCTTTTATTTTCTACATATTAGAAAATGTCTCTATTTGCAATTGAAAACAATTTCAATCACTTATCTCTATCCCTTTTTGTTTACAACATTCGGTTTTTATATTCACTTTACTATCGAATTCAATACGTCGATACCATGATTTCAAATTATCAAAATCTCTTAAAAATATTCTAACTCCTTAAATTCCCGGAAAATTTCGCCATAACCTCCCCTGTATCGGGAGCATCGGGAAATTTCAAATAGCTTCCCGGTATCTTCTAATCTCAAAAAGAAAAAGAAAAAGCCAAGCGGCTTGCCGATACGGCGCATAAAACCCATATATGAATTTAAACATGTACCTTTTTGTCGAGCACATAAATAAAAACCTTCATATACTCCATCCCATATCTGTTTAACACCTGTTCACCTGTTTTCAATTCAATTCAACTCAATCCATTCGTTTGAATTCAATTTTGAATCGTTTGAATTCAGTTTCGCTCAATTATTCCTTAATTAGCCCTTTTGTCTATTTCACTTCTTTATTGAACATAACATGTTCAAACAAAATGTTTAACTCGTCCACAACCCAATCGAATTTTAATTTCAATTCCAGTTCTCTTTTCTATTTCGAATATAAATTCTCAAATCGAATTCACTTATTTAAGGCCCAATATCAATTCAACATCTCATTTACTAATTACTATTCGAATTAGTTAATTCTATTCAATAAATCTAAAATCTGGTTTCTGTTTCAGAAATTAACTCATTACTCCACTGGAGTTCACATATATTTTATAACTCAAGTCTGAAATTTTCTAAATAGGAATTCGGATTTTTATTTGCTTAAAATCCTTTAATTTAACTAAATAAACCGTTATGGTTTTATAATGGTTATGGCGCTGCTTTTCTAAAAATTTGATTTTGACATAACTCAAAACCTATACGACGAAATTCAGATTTTTCTCTTTCATTTGAAAACTATTATCAAACCGGTCCTGACGTTTCTTGTTTCAAAGAATTCCGACTTCAATTGCGTTCTGTATACTCAATTGAAGTTCGAGTCGCCAATTTACGAACTGCAGCGCTGCGGCGAGTTCGTTTTAATTATATTTATATATATAAAACTTTAAACTTAGTTTTAAAAGGAATTTAACTCCACTTATATATATATATTCATATATATTTCAAATTCCATTTGAATCTTCACATTTCAAATTCCATAGTTTTAAATCCTGTATTCACATCCCATTTGAAACCCTTTATTCGAATTCCATTTCAAATCATTCATTCGAATTCTATTTCAAATCCTTTTATTTAATTTTCACTTTAATTCAATTCCTTTTGAATTTCTATATTTGAAATTCATACTTGAAATTCCATTTCAAATTCATACTTGAAATTCATACTTGAATTCAAATATCCAAACACCATTTAAATTTCTATTCTGAAATTCTAAATGTTTCAGATTCCATTTCTCTTATTTGAAATTCCCAAAATTTCAAATTACATTCTTCTTTTTATTTGAAATTCCATTTTTGAATTTCCTTTATTCCAATCCCATTTGAATTCTAATATTCAAACTTAATTTCAACGCCATTTGCATTTCTTCACTCAAAGCCATTTGAATTCCCTTGAATTCAAATTCCATTTCAAAATCATTTGGATTTCCTATTTTGAAATCCTATTTGAAAATTCTATTTCCAATTCTACTTTGAAAATCCTATTTCAAAGTTTATTTCAACTTCTATTTTGAAATCTCTTATTCAAATTTCTACTTGAATTTCTATATTCAATTCCATGTTCAATCTCAATACTCGAATTTCTATTTCAAATCTCAATTCAAATTTCATATTTAAATTCCATTCAATCTCTATTCAAACATCACATTTGAATTTCTTCTTTGAAATACTATATTTCAAATTTTATTTTGAAATTCTACATTCAAATCTCTATTCAAATTTTCTTTATTCGATTTCCTTCGAATTCAAATTTTATTTTAATTCCTCGAATTCAAATTCTATTTTTCATTTTAATTTCGTCTATTCAAATTCTATTTGAATTTCTATTTAAATTTCTAATATTCAATCTCTTCTTAAAATTCAAATATTTAACTTCCTTTTAAATTTCAAAGGTTATACTCAATTTCCATTTGAGTTGTATATTTGAAAATTCCATTTCACATCCTATTTGAAATTTCATTTGTATTTCAAATATTTCAACTCCTTTCTAATCTTTAAATCTTATTTAAATTTCTACTTAAAAATTCTATTTCAAGTTCTATATTTGAAATTTTATTTCAAAATCCTATTTCACACTTGTATTTTCTATTTCTGAATTATCAAATGATAATTCTTTTTACTTCATTTATAACTTCGTTATAAAAGAACTATTTATAAACTTCGTTTAAAAGAAACTACTTGTTTTATTTTTTTCCAAACAAGTTTTTATTTTATTTCCATTTAAAATTCAAATTCTATTTAAAAATAGAATTTCCCTTTTTAAATTTACAATATCCTTTTTACGATATTTTTAAATATCATTACTTAAGCCCAGTGATATTTAAAACAATCAAACCATTCAAATTTCAATCATTTGATTTTTTTAACACATCATATATGAATATATGTGAAATCAAACAAACAACAAACAGATAATATATTTTTGAGGAATCCAGTTGGATTCCTCCAACCTGTTTTCCTGCATCCACAGATGTTAGCACATAAATAATACCCATTCTGCTTCGTGGCAGAATATCGTGGTATAGAAGGTCATCCACTAATCATAGCGTGGGGCGTATAGGGTAATCATCCGCTATGAAACTGCGGGCATCCGCTAATGAGACTGCGGGAATCCAACCAATCAATCAACCCAATATATATATATATAGCCTAAATAACTAATATATATAAAGCAACCAGAAATCATTCACACAAGCAACAAACAATTATTTTTAATGAAATAAAAATAATTAAAATAAAAGGTGAGTGAGATTTACTCACCGTGATTTTCATTTCCGAATATCCAATTTAATCCCATATCGTGTAGCTACGAATCTACTCAACTCGTCTCACATGAATTTACCAAGCACCTATGAATATTTATTTAATTTAATGATCAAGCGATTTTTAATTTAAATTTACTACTACAAAATAAATAACCCAATTATGCTATTATTTATTTATACTAACTACAAAAATGAATACATAAATTTTCTATATATATTAAACACGTGAAAGGATATACCTTGCTGTCTCACAACTAACTCGATCACCCTACGAAGTACTTCAAAAATCATCGATCAATTCCTGCTTGCCAAACAGCCCCAAAAATGATTTTTTTTTTCCCTTTTGGCATTTCATCGAACAACTGACCTATAGTTTCCATTCCCTCGTAAAAATTAGATATATCGTATTATAAATCTTTAGATTATATAAAATTAAACGAATTAATTAAATAAATCAGTAAAGTTAATTTACCTTAATTCACGATAGTATTCTTACTGCCATTATCAACATCGCGCCCAACTATGAACGCCTCAAATTGATGCTGAAAAAAATTCGAAACCTTATCACCAAACCGCGATCTTCCTAGTTGCTAACGAACCCCATACTCTTTCTGCTCACGGTTTCAGTAGTCGGAGCTCCCATCCACGATGCCAGCAGGGTGCGCCTGCTTCCACGAAGTCAACCTCATCAGGATTTCAACTTCCGGTTCGGAATCTTGCCCAGAAAGTTTATCGCGCCCTCACGAAATCGAAATCAATTTGGGTCTTTCCTTTTTTTTTTATACGGTGGAGTTGATTTTTGCCATTCCGATTTAATCCTGAGGCCTTCGAATTTGTGAGTGGGTTTGAGGTATGAAAATACAAAGCTCGACCCCTTAAATATATAGCTGCGAACGGAGAACAAACGTACAGATTGCCATTAAGTTCACTTTGCTTTGTCTTGAAGATGAGCGACAAAATTGTCGGCTCGAGCAAGAAAATAGATCAGCGTGAAAAGAATAGGTTGGCTTGTGAAAAGTAGGGTGGCTATTGATTTGATTTTTATTTTAATAAAATCTAAAATATCTCACGGTCCCTTGTTTAAAATCCTGAACCGTTATTCTAACTTAACGACTGATGTTATAAGATCATAACGCTATTCATTGTTCTGAATTCAACGAAATAGATTATACAATTTAATTTAAACGTATATTTAAAATAGCCATATTAAATCATTTTAAATTCAAAACAAATAAATTCTTCAACAATGAATTTCTATTATCATCGTTCATATTTAAATAGTATATATATTGATCATCTGAATTGTTTCGATTCAGTTTTAACTTCGAATTGAATTACTTCAAACTTCTCGTATTTCGATAATTATCAACATAAATCGTATTTCGATTATTTAATCGATAACCCAATATAAAAATTCTTTTATATTATCAACACAATATTTAAAACGATATTAAATATTTAAAACTAATCGTTCAAAAACCTGGGTCGTTACATTCTTCCCCCCTTAAAATAATTTCGTCCTCGAAATTGCTAAGGTAGAAAAAAAAGGGTACAAATCCATTCCTTTTCAACATCTCACTTATGTTGAAACTCACCTCTTCATATTTCAACAAATTAGCTCCAACCAAAACTTTTGGTCTTCCTTCATTTAATTTGAATGATCTACGATCAATCCATTTATATCCAATCTATGTTCTATTAAACCAATTCAAATTGATTCTAGTCAATTGATTTACTTCAACTCATTTAACTTGCTTAAGTTAAATTTAAATTCCAGAATTCAAATCCCTGGGTTTTCTTTTCAAATTCTTTTGAAATCCCATAAATATATACATATATTTATTTCCATCACAAATTCAAAACATGGGAATATTCAAACCAATTTGTTTTCTTTTTTTCAAACAAATTTCCATCAAAACTTTCTAAGGTAGCAATTCATCACCTAGAAACTCGAAAATGAACACTGATGATGTTGCAATCATCATCAGAATAATTTCCCAGCCCCTGAAGTGAGTTCAGTGCCTTATTATTTCAAAATCCATGATTTTCTTTCAAATCCTTTAAAACAAATCTATATTATTTTAATATATATATTTTTTTAAATTTCCCAGGATTTTGAATTCTCAATTCTGGTTTGAATTTAATTCTAATTCGTCTCATTTGTATATTTAATTTCTATACAAATGCTATTTTGGTTATAAATAACCATTCCCATATTATAATCTCGTTTGATTATAAAGTCAACATCCAACACATCCATATAATAATTCTAGAAAATTATTCTTCTATATCAAAATAGAATCTTGGGTAAAATTATTTCATTTACCCTCTTTAAAACAATATCATGTCGTATTTTCTGTTCAAGTGTTTAGAAATCCCTATCGACTTCGTGGCGTCCCACGATTCGACCAGAATTCATAAACCACTCACAGACTAGTCAACACAATATAAAACAATTTTTATATCAATTTTCAAAAACGCTCTCTCGTATATATATACACGCAACTCATTCTAGGATACTACTGACCCTATCTCTAATGAGCACATGCCACACAAGCCTAGGTATTCGCTCAACCTAAGCTCTGATACCAACTGTAGCGTCCCGCAAATCCGAGCTATCTGAGTTGACTAAATACACCACACGTCCAACCCAAATAACACAGAAATACGACTCATTATTAGAAAGAAGTTAGATGATGAGAAATAGAAAGAAAGAAAACTTAGAATAGAAGAAAAACGAAGATCACAAACTCACAGCGGAACGAATAAAATATATTATATAACATAAGCTTCGAAATACAAATCTGTTTTGTACATATACACATACCATCATCAGAGTACACATAACATTTGATCCAGCGGAAGTAACTCTAAATAACTAACGTTGAAGCCTCCTGCTTCAAGTTCCTCCAAGTGTATCTGTAAAAGCCTGAAACACTTGACTGCCCGTACAAATTTGGGCACCCAAGAGTTTAGGGAAAACAAAACAAAATAAACTCTGGGTCAGTCATGGGACTGGTGTGAGTAAACTCCAACCACTTGTTTAACTTTCAAAACTCCTTTCAAAAGAAAAGATAATAGTAAGACCAGCCCACACATAAACATGGACGGTTTTTACCTTACTATAACCCAAAACACTTTGATACAAAAATCCAGTGATATTATAATAATGTCTACATCAAGTAAATAACCAAATAGTAGAACGCTTGCATCTCACGCTCCACATATATAGTATATAATCAAAAACCGCATGGCGCTTATTGGAGATTGGATTTCCAACATGACAAGGTATGGGACCACCTTCCGACTGTGTATCTCTAGAGAGGAATACACTGGGTTCAACAAGAACATCTTGCAACCCGGCCCACACATGACCGACCACTCATTTCGCTTGAGTGTATCGAATGTATATCACCAACGGTTGGACTCAAACCACCGTTTCCCGAATGGGCAGAATCGATAGATTTAGAAACAAAAGGAATTTCTCTAGATAGGTGATTATACACCCTAATGGGTGCGACCCACATAGCCATGCTGCCTGCCCGATTTTTGTCCTTTCCCGGTTGTTGAGGTCTGAGGCTACGCATACTTACCATCCATTGATAGCACCATCACTTTGAATGCCACATCGTCAGATCCGTTAATCACTAGTTGAGTTTGCACAAATATTCTGGATGTTATGCTAAGGGATAAATCCGTTGCAACCATATATACTCATACAGACCAACCCATTTGATCATTGGAAATACTCTGTCAAACATTCGTCCATATACGTTCGTCCTGGGACTGAACGAAACCGAAGGCACTATTTCTATAAATAGAAAAGCCCTTGCACTTCACTCCGTCTTCAATATATTCAGCATACTCGGTTCGCCACGTTCATGCCGATACGGAGTGGTTCTTTGGATAATAATCCAACCGGTCTCTCCATATTGACAACGATGGTCAAAAACTTCGATAGTCTGTGATTTAACTATCGAATAAAAACAAGTGTTCAATCAACATATCAAACAAATCACTGGGCTCTTTAATTAATATTTATTAATTAAATCACTTCTCCCTTTTCTCTATCAATATTTGTTAACCAAATATTTCAATAATCATCTCGGCCTCTTATGCCATTTGGAAAACATCAACTTCTTTTATTTTCTACATATTAGAAAATGTCTCTATTTGCAATTGAAAACAATTTCAATCACTTATCTCTATCCCTTTTTGTTTACAACATTCGGTTTTTATATTCACTTTA
Source organism: Allium sativum (assembly GCA_030737875.1). Classification (NCBI taxonomy): domain Eukaryota; kingdom Viridiplantae; phylum Streptophyta; class Magnoliopsida; order Asparagales; family Amaryllidaceae; genus Allium; species Allium sativum. The sequence continues at coordinate 448,452,925 of CM060916.1, forward strand.
CTATCGAATTCAATACGTCGATACCATGATTTCAAATTATCAAAATCTCTTAAAAATATTCTAACTCCTTAAATTCCCGGAAAATTTCGCCATAACCTCCCCTGTATCGGGAGCATCGGGAAATTTCAAATAGCTTCCCGGTATCTTCTAATCTCAAAAAGAAAAAGAAAAAGCCAAGCGGCTTGCCGATACGGCGCATAAAACCCATATATGAATTTAAACATGTACCTTTTTGTCGAGCACATAAATAAAAACCTTCATATACTCCATCCCATATCTGTTTAACACCTGTTCACCTGTTTTCAATTCAATTCAACTCAATCCATTCGTTTGAATTCAATTTTGAATCGTTTGAATTCAGTTTCGCTCAATTATTCCTTAATTAGCCCTTTTGTCTATTTCACTTCTTTATTGAACATAACATGTTCAAACAAAATGTTTAACTCGTCCACAACCCAATCGAATTTTAATTTCAATTCCAGTTCTCTTTTCTATTTCGAATATAAATTCTCAAATCGAATTCACTTATTTAAGGCCCAATATCAATTCAACATCTCATTTACTAATTACTATTCGAATTAGTTAATTCTATTCAATAAATCTAAAATCTGGTTTCTGTTTCAGAAATTAACTCATTACTCCACTGGAGTTCACATATATTTTATAACTCAAGTCTGAAATTTTCTAAATAGGAATTCGGATTTTTATTTGCTTAAAATCCTTTAATTTAACTAAATAAACCGTTATGGTTTTATAATGGTTATGGCGCTGCTTTTCTAAAAATTTGATTTTGACATAACTCAAAACCTATACGACGAAATTCAGATTTTTCTCTTTCATTTGAAAACTATTATCAAACCGGTCCTGACGTTTCTTGTTTCAAAGAATTCCGACTTCAATTGCGTTCTGTATACTCAATTGAAGTTCGAGTCGCCAATTTACGAACTGCAGCGCTGCGGCGAGTTCGTTTTAATTATATTTATATATATAAAACTTTAAACTTAGTTTTAAAAGGAATTTAACTCCACTTATATATATATATTCATATATATTTCAAATTCCATTTGAATCTTCACATTTCAAATTCCATAGTTTTAAATCCTGTATTCACATCCCATTTGAAACCCTTTATTCGAATTCCATTTCAAATCATTCATTCGAATTCTATTTCAAATCCTTTTATTTAATTTTCACTTTAATTCAATTCCTTTTGAATTTCTATATTTGAAATTCATACTTGAAATTCCATTTCAAATTCATACTTGAAATTCATACTTGAATTCAAATATCCAAACACCATTTAAATTTCTATTCTGAAATTCTAAATGTTTCAGATTCCATTTCTCTTATTTGAAATTCCCAAAATTTCAAATTACATTCTTCTTTTTATTTGAAATTCCATTTTTGAATTTCCTTTATTCCAATCCCATTTGAATTCTAATATTCAAACTTAATTTGAACGCCATTTGCATTTCTTCACTCAAAGCCATTTGAATTCCCTTGAATTCAAATTCCATTTCAAAATCATTTGGATTTCCTATTTTGAAATCCTATTTGAAAATTCTATTTCCAATTCTACTTTGAAAATCCTATTTCAAAGTTTATTTCAACTTCTATTTTGAAATCTCTTATTCAAATTTCTACTTGAATTTCTATATTCAATTCCATGTTCAATCTCAATACTCGAATTTCTATTTCAAATCTCAATTCAAATTTCATATTTAAATTCCATTCAATCTCTATTCAAACATCACATTTGAATTTCTTCTTTGAAATACTATATTTCAAATTTTATTTTGAAATTCTACATTCAAATCTCTATTCAAATTTTCTTTATTCGATTTCCTTCGAATTCAAATTTTATTTTAATTCCTCGAATTCAAATTCTATTTTTCATTTTAATTTCGTCTATTCAAATTCTATTTGAATTTCTATTTAAATTTCTAATATTCAATCTCTTCTTAAAATTCAAATATTTAACTTCCTTTTAAATTTCAAAGGTTATACTCAATTTCCATTTGAGTTGTATATTTGAAAATTCCATTTCACATCCTATTTGAAATTTCATTTGTATTTCAAATATTTCAACTCCTTTCTAATCTTTAAATCTTATTTAAATTTCTACTTAAAAATTCTATTTCAAGTTCTATATTTGAAATTTTATTTCAAAATCCTATTTCACACTTGTATTTTCTATTTCTGAATTATCAAATGATAATTCTTTTTACTTCATTTATAACTTCGTTATAAAAGAACTATTTATAAACTTCGTTTAAAAGAAACTACTTGTTTTATTTTTTTCCAAACAAGTTTTTATTTTATTTCCATTTAAAATTCAAATTCTATTTAAAAATAGAATTTCCCTTTTTAAATTTACAATATCCTTTTTACGATATTTTTAAATATCATTACTTAAGCCCAGTGATATTTAAAACAATCAAACCATTCAAATTTCAATCATTTGATTTTTTTAACACATCATATATGAATATATGTGAAATCAAACAAACAACAAACAGATAATATATTTTTGAGGAATCCAGTTGGATTCCTCCAACCTGTTTTCCTGCATCCACAGATGTTAGCACATAAATAATACCCATTCTGCTTCGTGGCAGAATATCGTGGTATAGAAGGTCATCCACTAATCATAGCGTGGGGCGTATAGGGTAATCATCCGCTATGAAACTGCGGGCATCCGCTAATGAGACTACGGGAATCCAACCAATCAATCAACCCAATATATATATATATATATAGCCTAAATAACTAATATATATAAAGCAACCAGAAATCATTCACACAAGCAACAAACAATTATTTTTAATGAAATAAAAATAATTAAAATAAAAGGTGAGTGAGATTTACTCACCGTGATTTTCATTTCCGAATATCCAATTTAATCCCATATCGTGTAGCTACGAATCTACTCAACTCGTCTCACATGAATTTACCAAGCACCTATGAATATTTATTTAATTTAATGATCAAGCGATTTTTAATTTAAATTTACTACTACAAAATAAATAACCCAATTATGCTATTATTTATTTATACTAACTACAAAAATGAATACATAAATTTTCTATATATATTAAACACGTGAAAGGATATACCTTGCTGTCTCACAACTAACTCGATCACCCTACGAAGTACTTCAAAAATCATCGATCAATTCCTGCTTGCCAAACAGCCCCAAAAATGATTTTTTTTTTCCCTTTTGGCATTTCATCGAACAACTGACCTATAGTTTCCATTCCCTCGTAAAAATTAGATATATCGTATTATAAATCTTTAGATTATATAAAATTAAACGAATTAATTAAATAAATCAGTAAAGTTAATTTACCTTAATTCACGATAGTATTCTTACTGCCATTATCAACATCGCGCCCAACTATGAACGCCTCAAATTGATGCTGAAAGAAATTCGAAACCTTATCACCAAACCGCGATCTTCCTAGTTGCTAACGAACCCCATACTCTTTCTGCTCACGGTTTCAGTAGTCGGAGCTCCCATCCACGATGCCAGCAGGGTGCGCCTGCTTCCACGAAGTCAACCTCATCAGGATTTCAACTTCCGGTTCGGAATCTTGCCCAGAAAGTTTATCGCGCCCTCACGAAATCGAAATCAATTTGGGTCTTTCCTTTTTTTTTTATACGGTGGAGTTGATTTTTGCCATTCCGATTTAATCCTGAGGCCTTCGAATTTGTGAGTGGGTTTGAGGTATGAAAATACAAAGCTCGACCCCTTAAATATATAGCTGCGAACGGAGAACAAACGTACAGATTGCCATTAAGTTCACTTTGCTTTGTCTTGAAGATGAGCGACAAAATTGTCGGCTCGAGCAAGAAAATAGATCAGCGTGAAAAGAATAGGTTGGCTTGTGAAAAGTAGGGTGGCTATTGATTTGATTTTTATTTTAATAAAATCTAAAATATCTCACGGTCCCTTGTTTAAAATCCTGAACCGTTATTCTAACTTAACGACTGATGTTATAAGATCATAACGCTATTCATTGTTCTGAATTCAACGAAATAGATTATACAATTTAATTTAAACGTATATTTAAAATAGCCATATTAAATCATTTTAAATTCAAAACAAATAAATTCTTCAACAATGAATTTCTATTATCATCGTTCATATTTAAATAGTATATATATTGATCATCTGAATTGTTTCGATTCAGTTTTAACTTCGAATTGAATTACTTCAAACTTCTCGTATTTCGATAATTATCAACATAAATCGTATTTCGATTATTTAATCGATAACCCAATATAAAAATTCTTTTATATTATCAACACAATATTTAAAACGATATTAAATATTTAAAACTAATCGTTCAAAAACCTGGGTCGTTACAAACCCCTTTCGAATAACATATTCGATTAACTAACTTTCGAATACCATATTCAATTAACTCCTTTCGAATGTCTATATTCGATTAACTAACTTCGAATACCGTATTCGATTAACTAACTTCGAATACCATATTCGATTAACTAACTTCGAATACCATATTCGATTAACTAACTTCGAATACCATATTCGATTTCTCCTTTTTATAACGTCTATCCATTTTAAAAAGGTCTCCTTTTTACCACGTTTATTCATTTATAAAGATTTGCTATTAGTAACGGTTCTTCACTTTATAAATGTCCTTTTAATAACGTTTTCCTTTTTATAACGGTTTCCTTTATAAACCAATTTCCCTTTTTATTAACTCTATTTATTTTCTAAATATTCCCCTTTCAATTCTATTTGTAAATGGTTTACAAATATTTCTTTCTCTATTTTATTCTATTTGCAAATGGTTTGCAAATATTCCCTTTTCAGATTTATTCTTAAAAATATTCTAACTCCTTAAATTCCCGGTAAAATTCGCCATAACCTCCTTTGTATCGGGAGCATCGGGAAAATCCCCAAACTCGCCACACAGGCCTTTCCATTCAAAAAGGAATGTTTTGAATTTATTTTCCTTTTTAAAATATCTCCTATTTATAAATATCCCAATTTATAAATATTCCTTATTTATAAATATTCCACTTTATAAATATCTCTTATTTATAAATATTCCACTTTATAAATATTCTATTTTCAATATTACTTTGAAAATCTCCTTTATCTACATTTCGGTATGTCATGGTGTTCAATCATATCAAATCACGATGTCTAATCTCGTCCATACACACACAATCAACAACAGGTTATAATTCACATCATATATTAAAATATATGAAAAACAATAAAATAACTGTTGAGGAGTCTAGTCGGATTCCTCCAACCTGTTTCCCTGCATCCACAGATGTTACACAACATGACTGTCATCACTTTCAGTTCAATATGAATTATTCTGATAAACAGAATCAATATATAACTATATAACTGTTTATATATTATATATATATTTATATATATAAAATATTTCATTAACTGACTAGCAGTTCAATCAAACAGTCAACACACAATCAAACAGACAATTTCTAACAGTTCTAAAAATACAACATGAAATTATAAACTGTTCAGAATTGGTGAGATTTACTCACATTTGCAGTTCATCGTTAAAGAACGATAAACTGTTATTTGATTTGAGTCAAATAATTTATTTCGCCATAAATTCATACGAGCCCCAATCCACTTCCAGTCAGCTTCATTGTGAAACTCTCGTCCATACGGTCCCAACGCAATTGACGGTTCGCGATTTCGACTCCATATGACATAGTTATGATATTCACAAGTTTAGTGTATATTTTAAATAAACAAAACATGGAATTTAAATTAAAATGGGCCTTTACCCTTATGAAACCAGCCCACCCTGTTTAGTAAGCCCAGATCCACACCTTAACCCTTCTTCCCCGATCGCACTTCTCCTGTACAAGAATTCCATCACCAAATTTCTTCAATCCCTTATCTCTTCCTTTCCACTCTTCTTAAAATCACTTAAAAATAACTAAAATTCATCTCATCACGCAGTCTTTCTCCCGATATATGCCTTATTCAACTCGCACCCTTTCCGACTACATCGCGTCGTCCAAACCACCTCGCGCTGTCAGTAAATCACGCACAGCAAACTACAACCGTACTTCTTGAAACTATGTCCTCCGGTGCGGTTTCACTTGGCAAACCCCATTCCAACATCCTCACTACCAATCGAATGCTCAAACTCAAAAACCATCAAGCCCTAGGTATGCGGTCAACTTTCGAACCCGAGTTTCTTGGCGTCGAGTACTATAAACTGGTACTGGTGATAAGGCTAATTTCAAGAGGAACTCAAACAATTTCTCTTTGGGATTTTAGAATTGTTCTCTCTTTTGATTTCATTTTTCTTTTGTGCGGTTTTGTTCTGAGGGATGGATATTTTGATCCCGTGTTTTTATCAGTGAGTTTGTGGTGGAGAAAAAGTCTGCGTGTCCTCTTAAGGATTAGAAATTGTTTAGGATATTTTTATTTTGATTTTTCCTATTTTATTTTAATGATTTTCCCCTTGTCTTGCGTTCTTAAAAATCACTGCGTCTACATGTGATATTCAAAAATCATGAAAACTGACATGCTGCTAGCGTTCGACATCACGGTCCCAATGAAATTGGTTTCGTCGAATTCCGGCTCCGTATGCTTACACAGCGTATTTTTAACCGTCGAAATACTGACTGTTTTTCACTCTAAAAATCCCTACGGTCACACAGTGACTCTAAAAATCACGAAATTGGAACTCTAACAACTATTTGACATTGCGGATCAAACAAAACTGGTTTCGTCGAATTCCGGCTTCGTTTGCAAAAGTGGCTATTTTTAACGCTTTGAATAGCCCATTTAAATATAAAAATATATTTAAATACATTTAAATATTAATAATTTAATATTATCGTATATCTTCACATATGATATCATACAGCTCCAGAATATCATATCAGAATATACAGTTTGATATTTCAGATTTCAGATTATCTCGGTATTCAGTTCATATCGAAAATCCTTTTATAACGTATATAAAGCGTCGCAAATTATAAAGGAATTCTACAGCGACTTTTCTGAAATTTGATTTGGACGTACATCAAAATCTACATGATGAAATCCCGATTTTTCTCTTCCACTAGAAAGATATACTCCACCAGCTCCACACGTTTCTTGTTTCACAGAAATCCGGCTTAAAACGAATCCTGTACATTCAGTTGAAGTTCAAATCGCCAAATAGCGAACTGCAGCGCCGTTTCAAACTCAATTTTAATTATAATAAAATTATACGTTCAAACTGTCGTCGATTGAATATATTCGTCAATATAATTCAACTCTAAGTTGAATTGAATCTAAGTGACGACCTCGTTCATCGAATATTGTGATTTCCAATATTTTTGATTATTTCTGAATTAAATATATTATTTAATTAAATTAATTATTCCATATTATTTAATTAAACCTCTATTTAATTCACTACATCACGATATATATAATTAAATAAATTAATTATAATACCCCTGACAGTGCGGGTCATTACAAACCCAATCTAATTCTGTTTCAACTCGCGTTACATATTCGATTTCGAATATAAATTTTCAAATCTCTTTCGCTTATCCAATGCCCCATTTCAATTCAAATCTCGATTAACTATTTATTCTTCAAACTAGTTAAATCTATTTAATAATTAAAAATTTGATTGTTGTTTCAAAAATCATTTCACTTACTTCATTGGAGTTCATATTTATTTTATATCTCTAGTCTGGATTTTTCTAATGGCAATTCGGATTTTATTTCCTTAAAACCCTTTTTTATTTAAATAAACCTTTAGGGTTTTTAAATGGTTATGGCGATGTTTTTCTGAAAATTTGATTTTTATATAACTCAAAATATATATGACGAAATTCAAAATTTTCTCTTCCATTAGAAAATGATTATCTAATTGGTCCTGACGGTTCTTGTTTCAAAGAATTCCGACTTAATTTGAGTTCTATATACTCAATTTAAGTTCGAATCACCAATTTACGAACTACCGCGCTGCGGCGAGTTCGTTTTAATTATATTTAAATATATAAACATCTAAACTTCGTTTAAAATAAGTTCAACTCCATTCTAATATACTTTTAATATATTTCAAACCAATTTTCCCAATTCAACTCAATAAATTATGATTATCTATAATCGCTGATTTTTCCTTACTCGGTTATACATTTATTTATACTCGATTCGCTATTTCAAAATCCCAATTCCTTTTATAAATAAATTATATAATCGAATTCCAATTATAACTCCTTTGGATTTTCTCAATTCAGTTTATATTCTAAATCCCGGAATATAATCAATTATTCTATTTTCAACACGTTTTCCAATTTCACTTTTTAAATTCTTCCTTGAATTTAAACTTCTAAATTATCCAATGATAATTTATTTCAATAGATTTATAATATCGTTTGTAAATCCATCTTTCTTGTTTTATATATTAAAACAAGTTTTCCATTTCAAATCCCTTTTGAAATTCAACTCCTTTTAGATTTTGAATTCCAGAATAAAAACCCCTATTTCCCTTTTAAAATGATTTCAACTTTCTATTTTAAATTCATACTTGAATTTAAAGTTACCACTTATCTCTTGATAATTTATTCACCATATTTATAAATTTACTTGTTTTATATTTAAACAAGTCCATTTCGAAATCTATTTAAAACCAAAATCTTATTTTGGAAATTTCTATTTATATTAACTTATATATATAACACCCAATTTATTTTCATATTCAATTGAACTTCTATTTTAATAAATTCTAATTAATCGAATTTAAATCGTAAATCCTTACGGATTTATGTTAGCTCAATTTTTATTCTGAACATCAGAATAAATTTCATCATTTAGTTGTTTAAAATGATTCCCCATTCTATTTTTAAATTCACATTTGAAATTTTCAAATTATCCAATGATAATTTTTCCACTTTATTTATAAACACTGTTTATAATTTCACTTCAAATCTCGTATTATTAATTTATAAACAATGTTTATAAATTCACTGCTTATTTTATGTATTCAAACAAGTTAATATATTTACAGTCCAATTTAAATTCAAATTCTATTTTAGATAAATAGATCTTCCCCTTTAAATTTCAAAAATACCAATTATCAACCATGGATTTTCTAACACATCATATATGACAATATATATGAGAACAAACGAATAATAATATTTTTGAGGAATCCAGTTGGATCCCTCTAACCTGTTTTCCTGCATCCACAGATGTTAGTGTGGAAACCCGCAACCTCCCCGTTAAGGAAAGCGTCGGATAGTTCGAGAACAAGCCACAACAGAACGCATATAAAAGAACATTTCATTGTATATTACAACAATGCATCAGATTACAAGAATATACAGAGTATAAATGAATATTACACAGAAATATCAGAGATTTAAATACATCGCAGTGGAAAATAATACAATACACAACTAGAATGGGATATACGGATACAAAGCTTTCCGGATATCGTTCCAGCTGTAAACCAGGATCCTGTGAATATAAATCTGCAAAACCAAAACTACTAGCTGCCCGTGTCAAAATAAGGGCACCCAGAGTTTAGGTTAAAACAATAAACTCCAGGTCAGTCATGTGACTGGTGTGAGAACTAAAACAGTTATTAATTCTTTATTTTAAAGTTAGGTAAATCAAGGGACCACGCCGTATAACACGGAACGGGTTTCCTCCCAAGAATACCAGTGCATAAAACGAACAGCGCAATGCTAAATAAAGAAAAATGAAGCTGTTATAAGACCCAGGTCCCATCACACAATGCAACGCAGTCGAGGATAGGGTTTTCCCTTATAACAGCCAAAGAATGCTTGATACGTTTAAAACAAATCATTTGATACTATTATAAGTGCATAGTGTATAAAACACTTCAAATCATAAGTATCAATCATAGGCGGCATGAATGCCCCATACCACTATGTCGCCATATATAGGTTATACAATCAAAATCGCAAAGTCACGTATTTGGAAATTGGGTTTCCATCTATGAACCGAGGCAAAAGATAGTCCTCAACCGATTCGAGACGCTCTAGCCCGCCCCTCAGGACCCAGACTCAGGTGGGCCCTTGGATCGTCAGGGCCGGTCCACCGATGTGGATTAAAATGCCTGAACACTACGTTTCCCCACCCTATGGGGTGTAAGTCTGGTCCGTCAGCCGACCAGAATGCATCGGCCGAAACCGATATAACCGAGGCGCCTCGCAACAGCAACAACCACATAAGTCAAACTCGTCAGGGCGTGTAAAACCACTGACGCCACTTCTAACTAGAAAGAAACGCAAGTCCTCCCTGAGGTCCGTCTCCCGTTTTTGGTTCATACCTGGTGTGAAACACGTGAGGTAAACGTTACACAAAGCTACGCCACAAAGGCCGTGCTTTGATCATCACCACAAGACTTTGCTTTTCAACAGAAGCCTTGATCATTTGCATCTTAGCATGCCACACAGGCAAACCATCCTATGCAACCGATATCAGTCACACAGCATGAAATCCGATGTCAGACACACAGTCCATTTACAAGTCCGTTCTGGGTCTGAACGAAACCGGAGGCACCTAGTACCCCGCATATCCATCGATCTCCAAGTACGTCTGGACGATCACTAACTGTTTCCATCTTCTTGGGTGTACAGCCCAATCAAGATCATCAGTTATCACCCAAACAACGTGAAGACTTCCGGTCTTCGACCATCGTCTTCATCTTCGACTTATCGTCGTATCAGTTATTCAGAATGGGATAAACCCGGTCTTCCCGAATAACTCGCGTATATTTTATAAAAGTGTTACACAAACACAACATACGCCTCATTCCAATTCATTAGTCACTAACCATAAATTAATCAAGAGAATAATTCCCCAAATATTAACCCCGAAGGCCGAAACCAACATCAGATCAATATTCAGAAAACCATTCTGCTTGGCTAACCGACAGTTAGTTTCTAAATTTCACGTTCAAATCTAATTAAAGATTTAACTATCGCCTGGAGCGAAACTGGTGATACTCCATTCTCGATCTTCTCAATCTAATTAAAGATTCATTAAAACTCCACTTAGTTTTAATCATTATCTGGGTTAAAGAATCAGTGTCATTTAAAACACGGTTCACGATAAACCCAAAATCACATTCATTAATTATCGGGTTAAAGAACGAGTGTTATTTAAAACACTGTTCACGATAAACCCAAAAATCAATATCAATTCAATTCCAATTAAATATCATTTAATTGGTACACTTCGTTAAATCTAAATAAAAAGATTTAATCTTTTCTCAACTGGGTCCAAGAACAGTGTTAGTGAAGACACCATTCACGACAAACCCAAATCACATTCATTAATTATCGGGTTAAAGAACAAGTGTTATTTAAAACACTGTTCACGATAAACCCAAAAATCAATATCAATTCAATTCCAATTAAATATCATTTAATTGGTACACTTCATTAAATCTAAATAAAAAGATTTAATCTTTTCTCAACTGGGTTCAAGAACGGTGTTAGTGAAGACACCATTCACGACAAACCCAAATCACATTTGATATTAAATACAAGGCTCTGAATAGAAAATATATCGGCCTATATTCAATACCAAATTCTACGATTTACAAATGTCGTATTGGAAATAACGATATAAAAATATATCTTTCAAATTTCCATAACAACACCTGTACAATCACGAATTCCAACATCGAAATATTCCGAAGACAATTTCGATTCAAATCCACTCCAATGCAATCATTGGAAATTTTGGTTATTTTCAAAACCCTTTTCGAATTCAATTTATTTATTTAAAAATAAATAGAATTATAATTCTAGTTCAAAACTAGTTCATTTCGATAAAAATCTATTTTTATCTTTTCAAATATGGAGTTTTTCATCCCAAATCTTCACAAATCATTTCTTATGATTTTACATAAATTATTACTATTTTTAATAATTTTATCAAGGCCCGTACAGTCGATTTCCATCAACGGCCATCGAACTGCACTTACAGCGACCTTTTTCGAATTTGATTTGGACGTATCTCCAAATCCAACCGTTAGATTTCAAATTTCTAACCCTCTTTAGAAAGCTCTTTTCGATACGAACCCAACGGTTCCGGTTTTAGGAGAATCCGACGGTCGGATCTCCCGTAATGTCCGTTTGAAATAAATGGTCGAAATTCGCGAACTGCCGCGGCGCGGCGCGTTCTATTCAGGCCATTATATTATATATATAATATATATAATATATATTTCGTCGATTTCTATTTAAAATGAATTATATAAATAGTTTTAAATTCGTTTCAAATTCTATTTCAACTTCTATTTCAATTCAAAGCAAAATTGAATTCTTCTTTATAAATTCGTTTAAAAATTCATTTCTATTCAATTCGAATTTCAATTCAATTTGAATTCATTTCAATTCGCTTTCTATTCCATTCGAATTCGTTTTCAATTCAATTCATTTCGAAATCGTTTTCAATTCAATTCATTTCGAAATCGTTTTCAATTCAATTCATTTCGAAATCGTTTTCAATTCAATTCATTTCGAAATCGTTTTCAATTCATTTTGAATTCGTTTTCAATTCAATTCATTTTGAATTCGTTTTCAATTCAATTCATTTCGAAATCGTTTTCAATTCATTTTGAATTCGTTTTCAATTCAATTCATTTTGAATTCGTTTTCAATTCATTTTGAATTCGTTTCCAATTCAATTCATTTTGAATTCGTTTTCAATTCATTTCATTTCGAAATCGTTTTCAATTCAATTCATTTTGAATTCGTTAAAATCGATATAAATATCGTTCACGTCAAAATGGCGTCAATCTAATCAACACGGCTTCATAAAGTTCTATTTTCAAATATTCTATTTCAAATATTTCTATTTTAAAACTGGAATGAGGCCCAATCAATTACCATATAAAGTTAATTATATGGATTTTCATACAACACATGTATAATAGCCTTGAAAAATAATCAACCATCAACCAAAGTGCACTACACTGTATAAGCATCAAATATAGACATTTAACGCTTATAGCAGCTTGTCAATCAATCGATCGACATATTTAATCAATCAGGATGAGTGAACTTCAAATTTCATCCTAACACCCGTGTGGGGTTTCAAACAATCAAACACATATTTTATTTGTGCAGTTAGGCGATGTGTAAAATTTATCGACCCAATCAACGTCATTCAAATAGGTGTACATAAACAAACCGTCTGGTTTGTAAATGAATATTTATTTATTCACATTCACGTTAAAAATTATATTTTTAACGATAACACATTTTATTTTAACATATGAATTTCTATTCAGTTCATTCGTTAAATAAAATGCTATTTTTATTTTTCTAACTTATTTTAGAAAATTTCGGCGGCATAACGGCACGATACTAGAAACGGGACAAGGCCTAGCCTTATCCCCGGTCTAGTGAAGGCCCACGCCATTCACACATCAATCAAATCAATTCGTTATGCAAACCCCAAACTTTGAAGTAAGGATCTAACCTAGCCTTACTCCTTCGCCTTATAACGGCGCACGTCTAATCCTAACCAATTTATCGATTCGATTTTTCACACCACAAACCACATTCAAACCAATATCGCAATCAATCACCAAACAGTCAAACAAACAAGTCCATGGTCTGTGGACGATTGTGTCGGGTGCTACTAAGCACCGTCTGCATCCTAGTATATATATATAACTAGAAAAGGAGAATTAAGAGTGAGAAGTTCTCACCTATAGCTATCCTAGCTCCACGGCTCTTCTTTTGCAGAAGTCTTCGTCGTTTCGCCTTTTTGTCACCTTCGTTGCCCAAGGCCACTATATATATAAAAATCGAATTTTTATTTCTAAGTTCAATATATAAAAATCGAATTTTTATTTCAAAGTTCAATATATAAAAATCGAATTTTTATTTCAAAGTTCAATATATAAAAATCGAATTTTTATTTCAAAGTTCAATACATAAAAATCGAATTTTTATTTCAAAGTTCAATATATAAAAATCGAATTTTTATTTCAAAGTTTCCGCCTTTTCCATTTCAAAGATCTAATCTTTTCTTTTACTTTTTAAAGTTCAAATCCTTTTACCTTTTAAAAATTCAAATCTTTTACCTTTTAAAAATTCAAATCTTTTTAAACCTCTTAAAAACAAAAATCTTCTTAAACCCTTTAAATTTCTTTACAATCACAGAAACTTATTTTTCCAAAAATCAAAAATCATATATGTAAAATTCATATTTTTATATTTCTATTAATCATATAAAAATCATATTTTTATATGTTAGAAACCATGCTATTCTTATTTTAAAACCAAATCAGTTTTTATTTTTATAATTTTACAAAATCAGTTTTAAATTACTTTAAAAAAAATTAGTTTTAAATTACTAAAAAAAACAGAAAAAGTAAATAATAAAAATAAAAAAAACAGAAAGGGGACTTACAGGGGGGAGGCTTCTCCGTTCGTCAGTGGGGGGGGGGCTCGTGGCGGAGGGTGGTCGGAGCAGCTCCTGGGGGGGGCGGTTGTGGGTTTCGCGGCGCCTGGCGCCTGGAGGGGGGGGGTCGGGCTTGAGGGTCTCGCGTCGGAGCAGGGCGGAGATGAAGGGGGGGGGAACTGTGCGAGAGGGAGGCGGCGCGGTGGATGGTGGGGCGGCGCTCCGCCCCCCTGTCGCCCTTTCTTTTTTTTTTTTTTCTTTTTTTTTTTCTGTTCTGTTTGAAATGAATGGACGGGGGGGGGGGCCAGAGTGTTTTAAGGAGGGAGAAGTTTGTTTTTTTTTTTTTTTATTATTATTATTATTATTATTATTATTTAATTCATTAAAGTAGGTTTTTGCGTATGAACTCGAAACCAAACCCAATGACTGTCGCCCCTAGCTAATTACCCCCATCCCAGACACAATGGAATATGTTTCGTTAGCCAATTCGACTGTTTCAGTCAGTTATCCCGCAAATTAAAGTATAAAACATTTAATTTTCAAATTTGAACGTACATTTCAAATTACCGGGGTCACATACTAACTAGAAAAATTTCAGAAAAATATTTTCTAGCTTCGTATTGACTATACGGTCCTAACAAAACTAGTTTCGTCGAATTCTGAGACCGTTAGAAAAATGGCCAATTTCCAGTCGATTAAAATCAACTGAAACTGGTCAAACGCGTTTTTCTTTGCCACGCTCAAATATTGATTCGAAAAATTATGAAATTTGGAATCTAGCAATAACCTGACATCACGGACCCAACAAAACTGGTTTCGTCGAAATCCGAGGTCATTTGCAAAATGTCCATTTTTAAGGGCCTGAATTCCATAGCGACTATTCAGAATTTTCAACTGGACATATCTTTCGATTCCTGATATGAAATCTTGATTTTTCGGATTCGTTGGAAAGATATTATCAATCAGATCCTAATGTTTTTGGTTTCACTAAAATCCGGATTGTTTTGCACCCGGTACATTCAATTGAAGTTTGAAATCGAATTATCGAACTACCGCGCCATTTTCAATTCTATTTATAATTATATATAAATATTTATATTCTAACGACGACGCGTATAAATATATACGTTCGAATTATATTCAAAATAAATTTCTCGTCGTTATTATTTAAAATAATTCATTTTAAATAATCTGAATTCGCTAAAATTGCCAAAATAAAAATTTCAAACTGGCTCGCATTTTCCGGGTTGTTACAATCTCCCCCACTTAAAACTTTTCGTCCCCGAAAAGGAACAAAGTCGAAAGTGGTTTGATCATTCAACTCTACGCTCGTTCAGGCTTCCATTCTCCAACTCTTTAGTTTCTGAGAATTTTCTAAATTTCAAAAATTTGGCTAACACCCTAAATTTTTGAAAAATTTCGCCATAACCTCCCCTGCACCGGGAGCATCGGGGAATTTCAAATAGCTTCCCCGGTCCTTCAGATCTCAAAAAGAAAAAGAAAAAGCCAAGCGGCTAGCCAATAGGCTCATAAAATCATCATCACCCAAACAAAACAGGAAATTATGTAGTAAACATGTACCTATTTGTCGGGCAAACAAATTTTATTCTCTGGCTCTAGCCTCCTTGCTATGACCTGTTCAATGTAAGTACAAGTATATGCAAGCAAATGCAACCAAATTTCAATACAACACAATATTCGGTTCAATTAGGCTAAATGGTTCAAAATTAGCAAACAAATGAACAAACTACACAAACATCAATCAATTAGTGAATTAGAGCTTCAAATTCATAATTTTGATACATATACAAAAATCAGATTTTTTTTGATGCCAAATCACAACAATAAGCCCTATCTAATTTTGGTTCTCACACCAATCAATAGGAAATATATAAATATCACATCTTCAAAACACGAACATAGATTCTGATGATGATCGATCAATCATCAGAACCATCTCCGGGTGTCTAGAATGTGATTCTATATCTATCCAGTATATTAAAATTTCAAATACACGTTTGCAAGGCGTATATGCAAAATCTTTATATACTGGACTGTCCAACTCAATATAAATAGATAATCAAATACGAATAATTGATTTAAATTTTCAAAACAAAAATTTGTTTTCACTTTAAAAATTTACTCTTCACACTCGTTCTAGGATACTACTGATCCCATCTCTAACGAGTCATTCCCATTGGATTTTACTAATCCAATATCTGATGAATTCTTTCGTATGGTTCTAATGTGTCTTGTTCTCTGAGCTTTGTAAACCAAAGCTCTGATACCAACTGTGGAAACCCGCAACCTCCCCGTTAAGGAAAGCGTCGGATAGTTCGAGAACAAGCCACAACAGAACGCATATAAAAGAACATTTCATTGTATATTACAACAATGCATCAGATTACAAGAATATACAGAGTATAAATGAATATTACACAGAAATATCAGAGATTTAAATACATCGCAGTGGAAAATAATACAATACACAACTAGAATGGGATATACGGATACAAAGCTTTCCGGATATCGTTCCAGCTGTAAACCAGGATCCTGTGAATATAAATCTGCAAAACCAAAACTACTAGCTGCCCGTGTCAAAATAAGGGCACCCAGAGTTTAGGTTAAAACAATAAACTCCAGGTCAGTCATGTGACTGGTGTGAGAACTAAAACAGTTATTAATTCTTTATTTTAAAGTTAGGTAAATCAAGGGACCACGCCGTATAACACGGAACGGGTTTCCTCCCAAGAATACCAGTGCATAAAACGAACAGCGCAATGCTAAATAAAGAAAAATGAAGCTGTTATAAGACCCAGGTCCCATCACACAATGCAACGCAGTCGAGGATAGGGTTTTCCCTTATAACAGCCAAAGAATGCTTGATACGTTTAAAACAAATCATTTGATACTATTATAAGTGCATAGTGTATAAAACACTTCAAATCATAAGTATCAATCATAGGCGGCATGAATGCCCCATACCACTATGTCGCCATATATAGGTTATACAATCAAAATCGCAAAGTCACGTATTTGGAAATTGGGTTTCCATCTATGAACCGAGGCAAAAGATAGTCCTCAACCGATTCGAGACGCTCTAGCCCGCCCCTCAGGACCCAGACTCAGGTGGGCCCTTGGATCGTCAGGGCCGGTCCACCGATGTGGATTAAAATGCCTGAACACTACGTTTCCCCACCCTATGGGGTGTAAGTCTGGTCCGTCAGCCGACCAGAATGCATCGGCCGAAACCGATATAACCGAGGCGCCTCGCAACAGCAACAACCACATAAGTCAAACTCGTCAGGGCGTGTAAAACCACTGACGCCACTTCTAACTAGAAAGAAACGCAAGTCCTCCCTGAGGTCCGTCTCCCGTTTTTGGTTCATACCTGGTGTGAAACACGTGAGGTAAACGTTACACAAAGCTACGCCACAAAGGCCGTGCTTTGATCATCACCACAAGACTTTGCTTTTCAACAGAAGCCTTGATCATTTGCATCTTAGCATGCCACACAGGCAAACCATCCTATGCAACCGATATCAGTCACACAGCATGAAATCCGATGTCAGACACACAGTCCATTTACAAGTCCGTTCTGGGTCTGAACGAAACCGGAGGCACCTAGTACCCCGCATATCCATCGATCTCCAAGTACGTCTGGACGATCACTAACTGTTTCCATCTTCTTGGGTGTACAGCCCAATCAAGATCATCAGTTATCACCCAAACAACGTGAAGACTTCCGGTCTTCGACCATCGTCTTCATCTTCGACTTATCGTCGTATCAGTTATTCAGAATGGGATAAACCCGGTCTTCCCGAATAACTCGCGTATATTTTATAAAAGTGTTACACAAACACAACATACGCCTCATTCCAATTCATTAGTCACTAACCATAAATTAATCAAGAGAATAATTCCCCAAATATTAACCCCGAAGGCCGAAACCAACATCAGATCAATATTCAGAAAACCATTCTGCTTGGCTAACCGACAGTTAGTTTCTAAATTTCACGTTCAAATCTAATTAAAGATTTAACTATCGCCTGGAGCGAAACTGGTGATACTCCATTCTCGATCTTCTCAATCTAATTAAAGATTCATTAAAACTCCACTTAGTTTTAATCATTATCTGGGTTAAAGAATCAGTGTCATTTAAAACACGGTTCACGATAAACCCAAAATCACATTCATTAATTATCGGGTTAAAGAACGAGTGTTATTTAAAACACTGTTCACGATAAACCCAAAAATCAATATCAATTCAATTCCAATTAAATATCATTTAATTGGTACACTTCGTTAAATCTAAATAAAAAGATTTAATCTTTTCTCAACTGGGTCCAAGAACAGTGTTAGTGAAGACACCATTCACGACAAACCCAAATCACATTCATTAATTATCGGGTTAAAGAACAAGTGTTATTTAAAACACTGTTCACGATAAACCCAAAAATCAATATCAATTCAATTCCAATTAAATATCATTTAATTGGTACACTTCATTAAATCTAAATAAAAAGATTTAATCTTTTCTCAACTGGGTTCAAGAACGGTGTTAGTGAAGACACCATTCACGACAAACCCAAATCACATTTGATATTAAATACAAGGCTCTGAATAGAAAATATATCGGCCTATATTCAATACCAAATTCTACGATTTACAAATGTCGTATTGGAAATAACGATATAAAAATATATCTTTCAAATTTCCATAACAACACCTGTACAATCACGAATTCCAACATCGAAATATTCGAAGACAATTTCGATTCAAATCCACTCCAATGCAATCATTGGAAATTTTGGTTATTTTCAAAACCCTTTTCGAATTCAATTTATTTATTTAAAAATAAATAGAATTATAATTCTAGTTCAAAACTAGTTCATTTCGATAAAAATCTATTTTTATCTTTTCAAATATGGAGTTTTTCATCCCAAATCTTCACAAATCATTTCTTATGATTTTACATAAATTATTACTATTTTTAATAATTTTATCAAGGCCCGTACAGTCGATTTCCATCAACGGCCATCGAACTGCACTTACAGCGACCTTTTTCGAATTTGATTTGGACGTATCTCCAAATCCAACCGTTAGATTTCAAATTTCTAACCCTCTTTAGAAAGCTCTTTTCGATACGAACCCAACGGTTCCGGTTTTAGGAGAATCCGACGGTCGGATCTCCCGTAATGTCCGTTTGAAATAAATGGTCGAAATTCGCGAACTGCCGCGGCGCGGCGCGTTCTATTCAGGCCATTATATTATATATATAAATATATATAATATATATTTCGTCGATTTCTATTTAAAATGAATTATATAAATAGTTTTAAATTCGTTTCAAATTCTATTTCAACTTCTATTTCAATTCAAAGCAAAATTGAATTCTTCTTTATAAATTCGTTTAAAAATTCATTTCTATTCAATTCGAATTTCAATTCAATTTGAATTCATTTCAATTCGCTTTCTATTCCATTCGAATTCGTTTTCAATTCAATTCATTTCGAAATCGTTTTCAATTCAATTCATTTCGAAATCGTTTTCAATTCAATTCATTTCGAAATCGTTTTCAATTCAATTCATTTCGAAATCGTTTTCAATTCATTTTGAATTCGTTTTCAATTCAATTCATTTTGAATTCGTTTTCAATTCAATTCATTTCGAAATCGTTTTCAATTCATTTTGAATTCGTTTTCAATTCAATTCATTTTGAATTCGTTTTCAATTCATTTTGAATTCGTTTCCAATTCAATTCATTTTGAATTCGTTTTCAATTCATTTCATTTCGAAATCGTTTTCAATTCAATTCATTTTGAATTCGTTAAAATCGATATAAATATCGTTCACGTCAAAATGGCGTCAATCTAATCAACACGGCTTCATAAAGTTCTATTTCAAATATTCTATTTCAAATATTTCTATTTTAAAACTGGAATGAGGCCCAATCAATTACCATATAAAGTTAATTATATGGATTTTCATACAACACATGTATAATAGCCTTGAAAAATAATCAACCATCAACCAAAGTGCACTACACTGTATAAGCATCAAATATAGACATTTAACGCTTATAGCAGCTTGTCAATCAATCGATCGACATATTTAATCAATCAGGATGAGTGAACTTCAAATTTCATCCTAACACCCGTGTGGGGTTTCAAACAATCAAACACATATTTTATTTGTGCAGTTAGGCGATGTGTAAAATTTATCGACCCAATCAACGTCATTCAAATAGGTGTACATAAACAAACCGTCTGGTTTGTAAATGAATATTTATTTATTCACATTCACGTTAAAATTATATTTTTAACGATAACACATTTTATTTTAACATATGAATTTCTATTCAGTTCATTCGTTAAATAAAATGCTATTTTTATTTTTCTAACTTATTTTAGAAAATTTCGGCGGCATAACGGCACGATACTAGAAACGGGACAAGGCCTAGCCTTATCCCCGGTCTAGTGAAGGCCCACGCCATTCACACATCAATCAAATCAATTCGTTATGCAAACCCCAAACTTTGAAGTAAGGATCTAACCTAGCCTTACTCCTTCGCCTTATAACGGCGCACGTCTAATCCTAACCAATTTATCGATTCGATTTTTCACACCACAAACCACATTCAAACCAATATCGCAATCAATCACCAAACAGTCAAACAAACAAGTCCATGGTCTGTGGACGATTGTGTCGGGTGCTACTAAGCACCGTCTGCATCCTAGTATATATATATAACTAGAAAAGGAGAATTAAGAGTGAGAAGTTCTCACCTATAGCTATCCTAGCTCCACGGCTCTTCTTTTGCAGAAGTCTTCGTCGTTTCGCCTTTTTTTGTCACCTTCGTTGCCCAAGGCCACTATATATATAAAAATCGAATTTTTATTTCTAAGTTCAATATATAAAAATCGAATTTTTATTTCAAAGTTCAATATATAAAAATCGAATTTTTATTTCAAAGTTCAATATATAAAAATCGAATTTTTATTTCAAAGTTCAATACATAAAAATCGAATTTTTATTTCAAAGTTCAATATATAAAAATCGAATTTTTATTTCAAAGTTTCCGCCTTTTCCATTTCAAAGATCTAATCTTTTCTTTTACTTTTTAAAGTTCAAATCCTTTTACCTTTTAAAAATTCAAATCTTTTACCTTTTAAAAATTCAAATCTTTTTAAACCTCTTAAAAACAAAAATCTTCTTAAACCCTTTAAATTTCTTTACAATCACAGAAACTTATTTTTCCAAAAATCAAAAATCATATATGTAAAATTCATATTTTTATATTTCTATTAATCATATAAAAATCATATTTTTATATGTTAGAAACCATGCTATTCTTATTTTAAAACCAAATCAGTTTTTATTTTTATAATTTTACAAAATCAGTTTTAAATTACTTTAAAAAAAATTAGTTTTAAATTACTAAAAAAAACAGAAAAAGTAAATAATAAAAATAAAAAAAACAGAAAGGGGACTTACAGGGGGGAGGCTTCTCCGTTCGTCAGTGGGGGGGGCTCGTGGCGGAGGGTGGTCGGAGCAGCTCCTGGGGGGGGCGGTTGTGGGTTTCGCGGCGCCTGGCGCCTGGAGGGGGGGGGGTCGGGCTTGAGGGTCTCGCGTCGGAGCAGGGCGGAGATGAAGGGGGGGGGAACTGTGCGAGAGGGAGGCGGCGCGGTGGATGGTGGGGCGGCGCTCCGCCCCCCTGTCGCCCTTTCTTTTTTTTTTTTTTCTTTTTTTTTTTCTGTTCTGTTTGAAATGAATGGACGGGGGGGGGGCCAGAGTGTTTTAAGGAGGGAGAAGTTTGTTTTTTTTTTTTTTATTATTATTATTATTATTATTATTATTTAATTCATTAAAGTAGGTTTTTGCGTATGAACTCGAAACCAAACCCAATGACTGTCGCCCCTAGCTAATTACCCCCATCCCAGACACAATGGAATATGTTTCGTTAGCCAATTCGACTGTTTCAGTCAGTTATCCCGCAAATTAAAGTATAAAACATTTAATTTTCAAATTTGAACGTACATTTCAAATTACCGGGGTCACATACTAACTAGAAAAATTTCAGAAAAATATTTTCTAGCTTCGTATTGACTATACGGTCCTAACAAAACTAGTTTCGTCGAATTCTGAGACCGTTAGAAAAATGGCCAATTTCCAGTCGATTAAAATCAACTGAAACTGGTCAAACGCGTTTTTCTTTGCCACGCTCAAATATTGATTCGAAAAATTATGAAATTTGGAATCTAGCAATAACCTGACATCACGGACCCAACAAAACTGGTTTCGTCGAAATCCGAGGTCATTTGCAAAATGTCCATTTTTAAGGGCCTGAATTCCATAGCGACTATTCAGAATTTTCAACTGGACATATCTTTCGATTCCTGATATGAAATCTTGATTTTTCGGATTCGTTGGAAAGATATTATCAATCAGATCCTAATGTTTTTGGTTTCACTAAAATCCGGATTGTTTTGCACCCGGTACATTCAATTGAAGTTTGAAATCGAATTATCGAACTACCGCGCCATTTTCAATTCTATTTATAATTATATATAAATATTTATATTCTAACGACGACGCGTATAAATATATACGTTCGAATTATATTCAAAATAAATTTCTCGTCGTTATTATTTAAAATAATTCATTTTAAATAATCTGAATTCGCTAAAATTGCCAAAATAAAAATTTCAAACTGGCTCGCATTTTCCGGGTTGTTACAGTTAGCCAACATAAATAATACCCATCCTGCTTCGAGGCAGGATATCGCGG